>PYAF01004026.1:93906-108826 GCA_007407185.1 Glycine tomentella | reverse complement strand
GGTGGCTGTTGTGATTTTGTTTTTGATGGAGTTTGAAAAGAGTATGGAAAGTGAGATTTTAGAAAGCAAAAGGTCCTTGGGTGGCACGGCTATCTTAGGAAAAGGGTGAGAATATTTGTTTGAAAAAGACAAGGCTTAGTCACTTGTTTATTGAATTGATAAAACACACATCCGTAGCTTTCCTTCCCTTATTCCACCGATCCCCCTCTTTTATAATCCTAAGCTTATGTCATTTTTCTCTAAGAATACATGCTTATCTTACACATGGCCCTCTTTAATTGGCTAGCCACTAATTTTCCTCCAAATAAGCTTCAAGGTACAATAAGCATTTACTCCTCTTAGCCTCCAATTTTCACGTGCTTGCTCCAATTTGGAAGAGTCATCCGTAGCTTTTTTTCCTTCTTAGCATCTTTGGCTATCTCAAAGTCATGTGGGAAGCCAATGAGAATTAAGGGAGACTTTTCTATCATATGCACCAACCAATCATAAGAAAGTGGACTTTTCAAACCTCCTTCTCTTATTGGTCCTTATCCCTCCACGGTTGGCTTCACTTTGTGACACCAATTCCTTCAATTTGTTGGCTTTAACCGTGGATTGCCTTCCCTTGGATGAGTTTTATTTTGATTCCCTCACATTAATGGCTTATTCCCCTTGTCCCTCCATCATTGACTTGAACTTCCCTTAAGTGGCTTCTTATTGGTTGCTTGCTTGACCAAGTACACTCCTTGCTTCCTTATCCTTCACGTGGTCCCCTCCTCCCAAAGCTATCCTTCGTTGTTTATTTCTTCCAGCTAACCGTAACTTGTTGGATTAATTGTTTTTGTATTCTAGCAATTTCCTTTTTTTTTTTCCTAATGTCCTTAAATGACCTTTATCCAATTTGATCTTTCATTCTTTTCTCTTGTCACCATACGGCCCCTCTTTGTTCAAGCCATCATATTTTGCTCTTAAATTCACTATTCCACTTTCTTGTTGGTTTAATTTATAGAATTACTAAATTATTTCAATAAATAAGTTCCTTTAGCCCAAAATTAAGAGAAAACTCCAAGGGTTATTCTCATCATTTTCATAAAATTTTCTAACAATTTAATTAGCTTGAATTAAACCTTATTTTAGAATATGCTTTTAAAATACTAAATGTCTTACTAATTAGCAAAATATAATTTCTGACCATTCCAAAGTATTGCCTCAAAATATAAAAATATTGGGGTGTTACAATGAAGGCCATGGTAAAATGATGAAATCCTTTCTGAACAACGTCAAATTTTCACGACGATTGTGGTATACTCACTACAACTTTAGTCCACACCATGAAGCTCGTAGTCATTCCACAACACCCTAAAGCTTCAGCGTCACAAGTTTTCGATCAAGATCGTAGTGGAGTGGAGTTAAGTATGGTCGTCGTGCGCCTTTCTAGCTAATATCTTAAAGAAGCTATAAATAGGGAATTTTTTTTTGTATCTTTTTCATCTTATACCTAATTTACAAGAGTTTTGAAGTGTGGACAACACCGTGAGGACGAATTGTGATCCACATCCCTACCTTATGGTATGTCTATGCTAATTTCTCATAGGTTTTGTAGCTTTGCTTTGATCATGAGCGGCTAGTCACCCTAGTCTGGGGGTTATGATGTAATTGTCCAATTGTATCCCTTTCTTTGTTCTTAATGAAATCCCTAAGTGTTTTATGTTAATGAACTCTCTTCCTTATTCTTATGGTTTATTTAGGAATTGATCAATCCTATGCTTAATCGAATGTACTATGGTGATCATTTGCGTATATTGGGTAGACCTAGGTAAATAATGTTTTACATCAAATTGTATGATCAAACTATTTGGGTAATCTCTGATAGATTAGTTAATTCTTAATTGATTATTCCTAGAATTGATTATATCCTTTGACTTTAATTAATATATCCATGACCATTGGAGTATTGATTTAACACAAAGAGCATCCTTCGACCTTGATCATAGGTTTTGGTTGACTTTAGGAATTGATAATTAACTGTGTAAGGAGCTTCATCAGAACTGGGATTGGAGAAAAATTGGTACTAGTGAATCATAATCCTTGGTTGCTTTCTCTATCACTTAAATCTCTTTCCTGTAATAGTTTATTTGTTTTTCTTTTAAAAACCAAAACCCATAAAAAATACTTAAATCTTATGAATTATCTCAATTTTTTAGTTTAATAATCTTAAGTATTTGGGAAATACAACTGGTCTCTAGGGTTCGATAACCGGACTTGCAGTTCATTGTTAGTATTGCATAGGGTACACTTGGCCTTGAGTGAGCACTGTTTGTATGAATCAATGCACCCTCACAACTCTATCAAGATTTTCTTTCTTCCTTCAAAACATTATCCTTACTCAAAACAAGAATGATAGAAGAAATGACTTATGGATCAAATGACTTACACCAGGTTAAAAGAAAGTTTTCACAAGAGAATAACTGCTTAAAACATGTTAAATCCCCTCAATGCCAGCAAAGAAGTAGTTTCAGAAGGAAACTCTCACTACTTCATGATTTGGGAAAACAATAGCATTGAGAAGACACTTTCCTGAAATCAAACAACTTTCATGAGGACAAAGAGAACTTACTTACAAAATCGGTAGGGTACTCAAAGTAGGATACCTAGAACATGTCCAATTAACTTAAATTCTCATAGTGATAGGAAGTATCCAACATCACAACATGACTTGGAAGAGAGTAGAATGCACAAGACATATCCATGGGGAATAAATATAACTTTATATCAAAGAGAGAGACAACTCATTCACAAGATATGAACTCCCTTATTGCACTCAACCTATTATCCCACTATAGTGGCACGATTCTAAGGATTCCTTAAAGTAATGCATAGTCTAAGGAAACAATCTTGTCTCTTAAGCTTTGTGATATCTAGCTAATCTCACACTTTTATTGGAAAATCCAATAGAATGCTACACATCCTCAAGGTTTTGGCATTTTCTTCTCACAATGTTGTATAAACTATTCCATAACTTGTGTGTAACTAATCCCTCATTGTTACCATAGTAGTCAATGTAAGAGTGCACTATTGTAAACAACTCTACATCTTACACCACTACTCACATATGGTCAATGTAAGATTGCATGACACATAATCTTCCCATTTCATAGGTTCCTTTCACAAGCAGAAAAAAATAATCAACACTAAAATTCTCACCTCACATCATTGTCTTTCACATATAATTTAGGAACATACAATTTATCCTTCATCATTGTCCAATAACAGTTGACACAAGAGCAAACAATTCAATCAATTCATCCTACATCGCTATTTAAGAATAGTTGATGTGGAATCGCACAACATCAAACAATTCATCCATATTGTTGTTAAGCGATAGTCAATCGAATCACACATAAAATATAATGGCTAAGTCCACACCCCAATCTTGGTAGGATGAACTGCTTTAATACCACTATTGTAACACCCTAATTTCTAAGACTGTGATTATACCTTAATTAATTCATTTCTTTATTTTATAAAGCAAGTTAATCTATTTGATTTTCACAAACAAGTAAAACTAAGAAAATGCGAATTGGAATTTTAGTGAACTTTTATAATTTTAAGTTAGTTTCTTTCTAAAGTCAATACGCATAATAAATAAAATGACTCATTCATATTTTTGAAAAGAACACGTAACACAGTTTTTCTTAGAAGCTTTCTTCTCAAATAATTGTGTGGAATAAAAGAAATGACACCTACACATATTTCGAAATATATATAACATGCATAAGTTTTTCCTGAGTAAAGTAACATGTATAGTCTTAGGGTACAACTATATATGAGAACAAAGTAGATGACTGAAGAATATACATATCAATAACACTGAAGCCTAGGCCTACTCAAATAAAATGCATATAAACAAAAGGTCCTAAACTCGGAGTAGTTATTTCTAACACCCAACCTGATGTGGAAACTACACAAAAACATACGTTAAGAGGCATCTAAACATAACAAAGATACCTAAGGAAGTCATCCACGCTTGTAATCACATCTGTTATCCACCTCCTCTAAGTGCATTCATCCTCAAGATGGAGTGTCAACTCCTCGCCTACTATCTGATCCTAAATAAAAAAGTAAGGGGCGAGTCTTCTTGCTTTATCAACCAAAAATAGAAGAACCTAAACAAGATACATTTACAATCTAAAAACCATGATGATTGACATCAAACATACTAGATTTTTATATGCATTTTTTTACGTTTATTTGGCATTTTAGTTAACTTTAGGTCTTGTTTTGAATCAAATTAGCTTTAAATTTAGTTTTTACTTTGTGTTAGGTAGAATTATATGTTTTAGTTATTTTTGATGAATTTTTGATAGTTTTTCAGTAAAAATAGGTCATTTTGGCCAGAGCTCTAGAGACCCAAAATCAACAGAAAGTTCTGGAAGGGGAAAATGCGGAAATTGAAGATAAAAGCTAGGAAAATCAAGAGCAAGATATTTTTCAAGGATAAATCAGCTGAAGAAGAAGATAATTACTTGAATTAATTAGAGATATTATTTGTTTGTAATTCCTTGTGATTATCTCTTTAATTAAATTGAACTACAATTCTATAAATAGAAGGTTAGACATTAATTGTAACAGAGTAGAAGTCCCGAGCAATTCTTAGAATTATGTTTTAGGCTTCCACCTACTAGACGCCTCCATTATTCCATTAGACACTCTAGGTTTCATTGTATTATATTTATGAGTTCAATTCCGTCCACCTAGGAGAGGAAATGATGAACCTTGATTCACTTTAATTCTATCAATTCAATACTTCATCTTCAGTTCTTTATTTGTTTCTCTACTTAATGCATTTATTTGATTGGTCATCTTATAGATGAATTCAGGAATTGACTTGCGCTTTGGCGAGCCTTGTTGAAACCCGAACACGAATCAAGTACTTAATTTGGATTATCTCTAGAGATAAAATATTCTTGGTTAATCCTTGCTAATTCTCGACCATTAATGTTGATTGCTTGTGTCAGTTTGTCCAGGAGATTAAGTATCGGGCAAGAAGTTTAGAATCTGTGACTATGTAGGAGCTAGGGTAGAATACATTACTGAATTGAGGTTGAGCAAGAAAGACGAGTAGAGAATTGTGAAGTTATAGAGGATCGAGCGAATTCCAAGTTCAAACATAGACATTCATTCATCAAGATCGACGTCACCATCCAAGTCTAGTATTTCTATCTTTACTTAATTATTTTATTGTCAATTAATTTTTATTGCAATTGATTTTATGTTATTTATTTTGTGACAATCACAAAATAAAAATACAAAAATCTAGTTAAATAATTACATGAAATCCCTCCTTTATTCCTTTGTGAGACAACCTGGACAACATTTAAGTTACTACATAATGATTGGGTTACACTTTGCCTATAAGTTGAATATAACGTGAAATAAAACCCTAACAAGTTTTTGGCATCTTTGCGGAGGAATAAATTAATTTTTTTTATTTGATTAAGAACTTGTAAATATTTGTAAATAGACTAGTAAATAATTGTAAATAGTTATAAATAATTGTAGATAAATTTTATTAGGTGTAGATAGATTAGTAGATAATAATTAGAGTAAATAAAGTAAGTGTATATATCTTTTAGATTTAATTAGGTGCATATATCTTTTAGATTATATTTAGTTAGTTAATTATAGATTAGTTTGTGCATACCTCTTTGTTGAATATAGGGGGAGCTTCATGAAGTTTGAAAGTCTTTGATACAAGATTAGTTTTGAGCTTTGAACATGCTTGAAGACTTGGAATTTTATGTAAAAGAAAAGCTATCTGATTGATCCATGCATTCA
The DNA here is from genome assembly GCA_007407185.1 of Glycine tomentella. Classification (NCBI taxonomy): domain Eukaryota; kingdom Viridiplantae; phylum Streptophyta; class Magnoliopsida; order Fabales; family Fabaceae; genus Glycine; species Glycine tomentella. Next base: position 103,009 of record PYAF01004026.1, on the reverse strand, counting down.
TTTATTCATTAATTGATTTAACTAAGTGTTTTTCATAAAATCAAACAAAGCTTTTAACATTTAACTAAGGTTTTAATTTGAATCAAAGGTTTTTGGAAATATGGTTTTTGTACTCACTTAATCGATTACATTGAAGGTATAATCGATTATTTTGTTCTTAGTTCATTCTGGAAAAGCTTTCATGAACAATGTAATCGATTACCTATCGGAATAATCGATTATTTAACCTTTGTTTTCATATTAACTGCCTTGATGAACACTTTAATCGATTACCAATGAGTAGTAATCGATTAAATTGCTATACATGATTTTAAGCAGTGTTGGAAGAATTGATTACCAAGGAATAGTAATCGATTACACAGGCTTAAATGAAAAATCCATCTTCCTGTCTTAATTGATTACCAAATTTAGTAATCGATTACACTATATGTAAATGCACACAAGATTTGTTGCATTAATCGATTACCACATATCGTAATCGATTACATAGTTCATTTTGTTTTATAAAGCTTCCAGGTTTAATCGATTACCAAAGATCGTAATCGATTACATAGTGTATTTTGATATTTTGAAGCTTCCTGTCTTAATCTATTACAAGACAGAATTATCGATTATTTTGCTTGTTGCTCATGTCCAGAAATTGTGTTGAACACTTTAATCGATTACCAAATTGATTTTATCGATTACATGAGTTAAATAATTGATTATATGGCGTGTTTAATCAATTACTGACAGTTACAAAAGTTTGTTATAAATAAAACCATGGCTCAGCTTATTTTGTAACTTGATCAATTCGTATTCTGAGCATACATAAGCTTTCTAAACACTTTCTAAGTGATTTTTCTGGGTTCTATGAGTTCTTGCTTGTACTAAAACATTAATGGGTTTTTGAATGATTCTTTAAAGCAAGAAGTCTCTTTCAAAGGTTAAGGAAGAAGATGTTCTGATATTGTTTTTGTCTTTTAACCTGAATTGTTCATTCATATGCATGTCATTCACTGGATCATCAGGTTGTTTCTTTCCTTAACTCATTGATTGTAATTCTGTTTACAAATTTTGTTGTAATTGACTATTGTAATTAGATTATTATAGCTTGGGACTAGAGAAGGGTTCTCTAGCTTAAAGATCAGAGTAGTGTTCTCTAGATCTTTCTCCTTAGAAGTCTAATAGGGTTTTGGATTTCTGTTCGTTATCTTGGGTTGATAAAGGGGAGGTTCTTGTAAAAGCTTGTAAGAATATTTTATAATAGTGGAACTCTAATTCAGTGTGAATTAGAAGAAACTGGATGTAGATTCATGTTGTTGAAGTGAACCAGTATAAAATGCTTGTGTTCCTATTTCTATATCTCTATTATATCTTATTCATTGTCTTTAATTCTTTGAATCACATTCATTGTTGAACAAGTTTTGTTTTGAGCCATTTGATTGAGTAAAAGGTTTCTTGATTTTAAAAGTAATAAAGATCTTGAAACTCTGATTTGAATTTGATTTTAAAATACCAAGGATCAACCAATTCACCCCCTCTTAGTTGTTGTGAAGTATTCCTATTATTTTCAATTGGCATCAAGAGCTGGTTCTTAAGAGTTATTCAAGATCACTAGTTTTCTTCAAAAAGAAAAATGAATACCTCACAAATAATCTTCAAGGAAGGTGCTTCTTTAAACAGACCTCCTATGTTTGAAGGGAAACATTTCAGTTTTTGGAAAAATAGAATGAAAATCGTTATTCAATCAAATGACCCAGGTGCTTGGAATGCTATAGAAAAGGGTCCTTTTATTCCAAAGAAAATTGTTGCCAGTGAATTGATTCCCAAAGAATGGGATGAGATGACAGAAGCTTAACAAAAGGCTGCTCAATATGATTTTAAAGCCAAAAATATGATCACCTCTACACTTTCCTCTGATGAATTTTTTAGAACAGTGAGATGCAAGAATGCAAAAGAAATGTGGGAGATGTTGGAGATTACTCATGAAGGAACTGAAGAAGTTAGGAGATCAAGGAAGCATGCTTTGATCCATGAGTATGAGATGTTCAAGATGAACACCAATGAAAGCATTTCTCAACTGCAGACAAGATTCACTCATATTGTCAACCATCTATTGGGTCTTGGAAAGGTCTTTGATACTGAAGAATTAAACATCAAGATCTTGAAGTGTCTAACAAGGCCTTGGCAACCAAAGGTGACAACAATCAAGGAATCCAAAGATCTATCAAAGATGTCCATGGCTGCACTATTTGGTAAGCTACTTGAATATGAGCTTGAAATGTCTCAACTAACATGTAATGAAGATGCAAAAAAGAAAAACAGAAGCATTGCATTAAAAGCTACAACTTCAAAAGCTGAAAAAGAGGAAGAAACAAGTGATGAGGATGAAGAGGACAACATTAACTTAGTTGTCAGAAAGTTCAGCAAGTACTTGAGGAAAAACAAGAACAAAAGTTTCACTAAAACCAACAAGAACAACAACAAGAAGATTGACAACAATTTTACATGCTTTGAATGTGGTAAACCTGGCCACATCAAATCTGAATGTTCAATCTACTTGAAAAAGCAACAAGGAAAGAACAAGATGAGGAAGGAAGGGAAAGCTAAAAGAGCCTACATAGCTTGGGAAGATAATGAGTCAACAACCTCAAAATCTTCGACTGGAAATGAAGAAGCCAACATGTGTCTCACCTCCACTATCAATGAAGATGATGATGATCTATCAAGTGATGGAGATGAGGTAAATTCTGAACTTGAACAAGCTATTAGTGCTTTCGAAGAAATGCATGAGGAAGCCCAAAAGCTTGCAAAATCCAATAACAAGCTCAGAGGAAATCTTAGATGACATGTTGCAAAAATAACTAAATTGCAAACTGAGATTTACAACTTGAAAGAAGAAAATGAAAAACTTGTTTCAAGTTACAATTTGAATGGATGTGTGTGTGCCTCTTCCTCTACAAATGTTGAAAAGTATAACTTGCTTCAAAAAGATTTTGATGATTACAAAAAGAGTCAAGGAGAAAAGTATATGTTACTTTTATCCAAAAACAATGATTTAATTGATCACTTGAGAAAGCTTTACAAAGGAAAATGCAACTTGGCTGAAATGTTGAGTGTGCAAAAATATGCTGGAGATACTTCTGGTTTGGGGTACAAACAAGGTCAAAATCATTTGGAAAAACTGTATTCATGCCTCCAAAACAGAAGAATCAAAAGTGGTATAAAAACTCAAGGATCAATCAAAATACAGTTTTTAGAAAAACATCAAAATCTGTCATATGCAACTATTGTATGGAAAAGGGACACACATCATACAAATGCTATGCTAGGAGATTCTATGTGCCAAATGGAGATTGCATTTGGATATCAAAGAAAAAGAAAAATGCTAACCCCTATGGACCCAACCTTAATTGGGTACCTTCCTTTGTAAATTGATTTGATTTTTGCAGGTATGTCTAAGAGCTAGATCCTCAACATGGTACCTTGACAGTGGATGCTTTAGACATATGACTGGAGACATGTCCATGCTTACAAACTTAACACTTAAAGATGGAGGATATGTCACTTATGGGGATAATAATAAAGGCAAGATCATTGAAGAAGGCAACATTGGAGACAACTTCAAAACAAAGATCAAGAATGTTCTTTATGTAAAAGGTTTGAAGCACAATCTCTTAAGTATAAGCCAACTATGTGACAAAGGATTTAAAGTCACATTCAATGAAAACTGCTGCATGATTTGTGATGAAAAAAGTGGTGAAGTAATTCATATAGGTAAAAGGAAAGGTAACACTTACTTACTTTTAATTGATCATGCATTCTTCTACAACACTTCTTTTCTTATAAGCAAGTGGATGAATCTTGACTATGGCATAGAAGAGCTAGTCACATAAACATGTATCACATGAACAAGCTTATTAGAAAAGATTTAGTATTTGGGTTGCTCAAACTCAAGTTTGAGAAGGACAAACTTTGTGATACTTGTCAAAAGGGGAAACAAACTAAGAACTCTTTTCAAAGTAAAAGCCTTGTTTCCACCTCTAGACCACTTGAATTACTGCACATTGACTTGTTTGGTCCTTCTAGAACAATGAGTTTAGGTGAAAATTATTATGGGCTTGTCATTGTGGATGATTACTCTAGATTCACTTGGACTCTGTATTTGAAATCCAAAAGTGGTGCTTTCCTTGCATTTAGAAAAATGGCTAAACTTGCACAAAATGAAAAAGGTAGCAAAATTATCTCAATAAAAAGTGATCATGGTGGTGAATTCCAAAATGAACATTTTGAAAAATTCTGTGAAGAAAATGGAATTAACCACAATTTTTCAGCTCCAAGAACACCTCAACAAAATGGTGTTGTTGAGAGGAAAAATAGATCTCTTGAAGAAGGAGCAAGAACTCTTCTAATGAGACAAATTTGCCTAAATATTTTTGGGCTGATGCTGTAAGTACAGTTTGCTACACTTTGAATAGATTACTTATAAGGCCTATTTAAAAAAAAAAAACCCTTATGAGCTATACAAAGGTAGAAAACCCAACATTTCTCACTTGAGAGTTTTTGGCTGCAAGTGTTTTGTATTAAACAATGGGAAAGAATCACTTGGAAAATTTGATGCTAAAGCTTATGAATCAATTTTCCTTGGATATTCATTACATAGTAAAGCTTATAGAGTATTCAATAAAAGAACAATGTGCATGGAAGAATCTGTACATGTAATTTGTGATGAGTCTAATCCCTCTAAAGAGGAAAAGAAGTGTGATGTAGATGCAGGCCTAATGGAAGAATTTATTCAGCCAAATGATTCCTTAAATAAAGAGAAAGAAGAACCAAGTGCTGAAGTAAAACCATCAACCCTTGTTCAGGAGCCTAAAGATTAGAGAACAACAAAAGACCTATCACTTGACAACATCATAGGTGAAGTTTCAAAGGGAGTATCTACTAGATCTTCATTAGGAAACCTATGTTGTAATATGGCTTTTGTTTCTCAAATTGAACCTAAGAATATCGATCAAGCCTTGAATGATGAACATTGGATGCATGCCATGCATGATGAGTTAAATCAATTTAAGAGAAATGAAGTTTGGGAACTTGTTTCTAGACCATCCTCTCTTAAATCCATTGGTACAAAATGGGTTTTTAGAAATAAACTTGATGAAAATGGAATCGTAGTCAGAAATAAAGCTAGATTGGTTGCTAAAGGTTACAACCAAGAAGAAGGCATAGAGTATGAAGAAACTTATGCTCCAGTTGCAAGATTGGAAGCAATCAGGTTATTGCTTGCTTATGCATGTTTAATGGATTTCAAACTCTTTCAAATGGATGTTAAAAGTGCCTTTTTGAATGGATACATTGAGGAGGATATACATGTTGAACAACCTCCTGGTTTTACTAATTTTAAACATCCTAACTATGTTTTTAAACTCAAAAAGGCCCTTTATGGTTTGAAACAAGCTCCTAGATCATGGTATGAAAGACTAAGCAAATTTCTGCTTGATCAATCTTTCACAAGGGGCCATGTTGACAAAACCTTGTTCATCAAAAAGCATGAGAATGATATCTTATTGGTTCAAGTTTATGTTGATGATATAATTTTTGGTTCTACTAATCATTTGCTATGTAAGGAATTTTCCTCAGCTATGCAGAAAGAATTTGAAATGTCAATGATGGGAGAATTAACATTCTTTCTTGGACTTCAAGTGAAGCAAATGAATAATGGAACATTTCTCTCAATCAATCCAAATATTGCCTTGAAGTAATTAAGAAGTTTGAAATGGAGAAGAGCAAAGATGCTGCAACTCCAATGGCTACATCAACATATCTTGATTCAGATGAAAATGAAAAGAAGGTTGATGAGTCAAAGTTCAGAGGAACGATTGGATCTTTGTTATACTTGACAGCTAGTAGACCTGATATAATGCTAAGTGTTTGCTTGTGTGCAAGATATCAAGCAAATCCCAAAGAGTCTCATCTTATAGCAGTCAAGAGGATCCTCAAATATCTCAAGGCTACACCAAAAGTTGGTCTTTGGTATCCCGAAGGTGCTTCAATTAATATTGTTGGATATTCTGATTCTGACTTTGCAGGTTGCAAGTTAGATAAAAAAAAGTACAAGTGGCACTTGTCATCTTCTTGGAAGTTCATTGATCTCATGGCACTGCAAGAAACAATCTTTTGTTGCTTTGTCAACTGCTGAAGCTGAATATATCTCAGCTGGAAGTTGCTGTGCACAAAGCCTATGGTTGAAGCAATAAATGCAAGATTTTGGAGTTGAACTGAAAGAAATACCTTTGCTATGTGACAACACAAGTGCTATTAACATATCAAAGAATCCAATAATGCATTCAAGGACCAAGCACATTGAGATAAGGCATCATTTCCTCAGAGATCATGTTCAAAAAGGTAATATCAAAGTTGATTTCCTTGATACCCATAACCAACTAGCTGATATATTCACTAAACCATTGGCTAGAGATAGATTTTATACACTTAGAAACATGCTAGGTATTCTTGATGAATCCAATATATGCTAGCCTATTTAAAGTGTGCTTTTCCATGCTAAATTGAACTTCATTGCTGCCTTCATCACTAAAACAACCAAAAATTCATGTTGATCTGGAAAATGCTTTGTATTCTGATAAATTTACTGTAATAATCGATTACACTACAGGTTAATCGATTAAATTCATTAAAACCCACATTATTTGTGCAAATTGAGCTTAAGTAATCGATTACAGTAATCTTGTAATCAATTATTCTTTGTTTTGAAAAACTGATTCTTCTTGGAGTAATCGATTACGTAAAGGGATAATCGATTACCATGAACAAAATGTGTTTTTCAGTTTAAATGTTTCACTGGAGTAATCGATTATGACCAATTGGTAATCGATTACATAAGTGGTTAAGATTTTAGATTCTTCTGGAGTAATCAATTACCACTCGGATTAATAGATTACATAAGCTCTAATACTTGATTAAATTCCCAAAATTCTATTATAATCGATTAAATAATCATATAATCGATTACAAGTCATCTTCTACCTCTGACTGGTTAGCAAATAATTGATTACCATACGGGATAATCGATTACCACATGTAATTTCAGTGTTCAAAATGTGCAAAATAATCGATTACCATTAGTAATTAATCGATTATTTAGTCTGTTGTGCATTTTCTGACAGTTTTTTCTCTGGAAATGAAACTGCCCAACCAAATCTAAATGAAATCCAAGGCCACTGAAGTGCCACCAACAGCTATATTTTCAAAATAAGAACGTTAAGAGCATCAATCAAGTCTATAAATAGTGCCTTGCATCATTGAAAAGCCTTGCACCTTAATCTCTTCTCTTTCTGCTATATTTCTGAGTTTTGCTGTGTGTCTAAACCGCTTCCTAAAATGTCAAACCCCACACCAAAACATGCTAGATCCTCAAAAAAGGAAGGTAGGAGAATCATCATCCAATCCTCCTCCTCCTCTACCCCCAAATAGGTTAGACCTATGGTTTTCCAATGAGTCTGACAAAATGAACTACTTGCAATTCAATGCCACAAAGCTTGTGTCCTCACCCAAATACTTAGACCTGAACTGGTTCATAAGGGAAGGATTCCAATTCCCTGCATACCTAGAGGCCCAAGGTCTTAGAAGATTTCTGGAAATGAAGGGTACTTTTTACCCTGATTTCGTAAAGGTATTTTATACCTGTGCCAAAGGGTGAAATGATAAGAATACTTCAACACAACCAAGAGGGGGGGGTGAATTGGTTGAACCTTGTCCAATTAAAATTTAAAATCAGAGTATTACCACAGGATCTTTATCACTTTCAAAATTATTTCAAAACCAAGAATCAATATTCAATCAAATTCCTTTTACAAGAAGAATAGGAAATAGAGTATAATTTTCTATGCAATGAAATTGATTCACAAACAAAGCAATTAAGAAATGAATAGGTGAGAAGAAAGATTAGTCTCAGATTTTTATACTGGTTCACCTCAAACCCTATGAGGCTACATCCAGTTCTTCTACTCAACACTAGAGTAGAGTTCCACTATTGTAAAAATTATCCTTACAAGCAAATTTACAAGCCTCTCTTCATCAACCCTAGATGAAGTTCAGAGATCCAAAACCCTATTAGATCCTTAGAGACCAAAACCCACATTGAGAACACTACTCAGCTGTCTTTTAGAGAAACACTATCTCACACTTGCAAGAAACTCAATTACAATAGACTAATCCTTACAAATATTCAAAGAACAGTTTACACCATCAAAGAATAAGGAAAGCTATCACCTGATAATCCAAGAATGAATGCACAATGAATGATTCTCAGGTTGAAAGATAGATTACAATCACATATGCAGTCCTTTCTTTATGCTTTGAATGAATGAAGCTTCACCTTCTTGAATCAAAAACCCATATGAGATTTTGTGAAGCTAAGTATGTTTAGAACTCAGAGAAACTCACTAATGAAAGCTCATAATGTTTTTGAAAGCCCAGAATTTGAAAAATCAAAAGTTACAAACTTCAGAGAAGTGAGTTCTATTTATAACAAATTTTTTAACTGAAAATAATCGATTAAACACGCTCCAATCGATTATTTACCATTTGTAATCGATTATTCCATGAAGTAATCGATTAAACCAGTCAGTCATATTTTCCTAAATGAGCTTAGTAATCGATTAATACGATATGTAATCGATTAAGACAGTGAGCTATGTTTTTTTAAGTTTATATGCATAGGTTTGTAATCGATTACCAACTCTATGTAATCGATTAAGACAGAGAGTTTCATTTTTCATAAAAAGCCTTAGTAATCGATTAAACCGATATGTAATCGATTACAATGATCATGATTTGTTTTCTAAAGGCACGAAGAACAAAATAATCGATTCCAGTATATGTGCAATCGATTACTTCAGTAAAACTTTGTTTTTCCAAAAACTTAACCTTTTAAATGCCTTAGTTATATACTGTCTTTGATTAAACCTTTTAATCTAATGATCCTAAATGAATGATTAATGCATGATGTGCACAATTGGATTATCAGATCATATACTTCCTTTTACAATTAATCAAATTGGTCTTCAATGCTTTCCATGGAACTTTGCCTTTGTGCATGTTG
>PYAF01004026.1:50415-90731 GCA_007407185.1 Glycine tomentella | reverse complement strand
ATTTTATTTTCTTTTATTTAAAATATTTTCAAAAATCATAAAATTATATATCTTTTTATTTTTTTTGTTCACTATAGGATAATTAGTTTTAAATAAATTTTATTTATCTTCTAGTATATCAAATTTGAAAAAACTAAAAAAAAATATATCTTCTATCTTTTGTTAACATTTTCCTTAATTAAAATGCTAACTATTCCTTAAAATAAATCTAGACATAATTAGCATTTTAATTTTCAGATTATATCTCGTATAATTTTCTGATTTTTATTTTTTAGTACTTAAGTTATTTATTTTTTATTTTTAGATTTTAATATTTTTTGATAGTTAATTTTTTGAAAATTTAATAATCTTTTTTATATCTTTTATTTTCTATTTAAAATTATTAAACTAACCATTCTACTCACATCTATTCTAAGTTTCTATTTTATGCTTCCATGCTAGATACAGAAAACAAAACAGTCATTCTAACTCCTCTTAACCCTGAAATCGAAAACACTTTCCAAAAGTTAGAGGGAGAAGCTTTGCATGCCAAGAAGCAACTGTTCGAAGAAGGATCCTCTTCAAGTTCATCAACCAAAGCAACCAAAATAGACAACAAAGGAATGAAAGAAGTAGAGCAAACCATGGTGGAATTAGAAACCGGTCAAGGAACCAACGTGAGCTAACCCATTAGACCACCAAACACCAGGGATAACCAAATAAATTTCCCCTCATAGGTCTACAACAACCTTAACCACAACCAATTCATGGGAGAAGGCACCAAGGACCCCCATGCTTATCTCACAAGATTTGTACAATTATGTGTATCGACAAGGCTACCAAGTATTAACGATGAACATATTAAACTCATACTATTTCCCTTCTCTTTGGGGGGAAGTGCAGCCGATTGGCTCAACTCACACCCACATCATTCACTAATCACATGGGAGGAAGGCAAAGACAAATTCCTCAATCACTTATTCCCCAAGTCTAGAGTTAAGCTACCAAGGAGCGCAACGTCAACTTCAATCAAGCTCCAACCGATCGCTATTGACGCATGGGAGAGATACAAACCCCTTCTAGGAGTTTCCCTGTAAAACATGGGAACACTTCACACTTAACCAAGAGGAGGGGGGTGAATTGGTTAGGCTTGGTAATTTAAAAATTTTCTTGAACAAAATCAGAGTTTTTCCCTTTGGAACTTTATCACTTTTGAAACCAAGAATCTTTATTCAATCTAATGCTCAATCCAAGGTATGCAATAGCTCAAGAACTTTGTTGATAACAAAAACACACAATCAAGAATAACAAAATATAACCAATATAAAGAAAATAAACAACACACAAAGATTTATACTGGTTCACTTCAAACACTATGAAGCTACATCCAGTTTTCTTCTACTCAACACTAGAATGGATTTTCATTATTGCAATTTTCAGTTCATACAAGTTATTACAAAGTCTCTCTTTATCAACCCTAGATAAAGTTCAAAAATCTAAAACACTATTGGATTCTTAGAGACAAACCACTGAGAACACTACTCAGTATATCTCCTAGAGAAACTCTATCTCTAGATTACAAGCAAGAAACCCAAATCTTTAATTGATTAGCAGTGGGTCTTGAGATTAATTTGAGGAACTACCATAGCACTTACTTGAGCTTTTTCATACCTGAAAAATTCAATACCTTTGCAAGAACAAGTGTTAAAAGCTTCTATGATTAACTCAACATTTATTCACATGATATATTAATTTAATGCAATCATTTTTTACCAGTTATCTCCCCCTAAATTTCTCAAATTATTCAGACCAATTTTTAGCTTAAAGACGCACACAAAAACAGGGACAAACAGAGGTGTATGCAGGGCATAGCTTAATTCAATTTTTCTCCCCCTATTTGGATTTTTAAAGTCAAAAAATGCAAGGCACAGTGGATTTAAGTGAATAGAAACATAATAGTTCATTAAAATTAAAGGAGAGAGTACATAATAAAGCTTAAAAAAATAGAGTACATGAAGCAAAGAAAATTAAGACTCTAAAAGTCTTCAGAATCATCCATCCTAAGAGTTGCTTCAATGTCATCTAGCCTAGCATTGATTTCTCTGAATGAGCCTTGAGTTTCAGCTCTAAAATCATGGTGCATTTGAAGCAGCCCATCCATTTTGGCTAGCATAAGTGACTCAAATTTTGTGTGAAGAGGCTGTTGAGAATCCTTTTTTTCTTCTTCTTCTTCAGAATTTGGAACTTGCTGGCCTCCAATGTCAGCAGCCTCAGTAGGGTCATGTTGTGACATTGGTGGAGGCACTTGCTGTTGATGTCCAGCCATCACCTAGCCATCAGGAGTCTTCATCAATCCAAGTTTTGTCAAGTGCTTCTCTTGGATGAGGCTGTTAGAGGAATTGGTGTTGTCCACCACCTCATTAGAAACATCAATCTTAAAGTGATCAATGAATCTAGAGACCAAAATGAGATAAGGGAAAGGATAGTTAACAAGCCTTTTTGATTTTAACATTATCTCTTGGAAGATAATGACCCAGTTCATAGGAATGGAGTTTGTTAGACCATACATCAATTGTAGGTCTTCATCAGTGGTTTGGGCATGGTTTGTTGCCCTTGGGGTCAGAACATAGGTGATAAGGTAGTGAAGAAGCCTATTTTCTGGTGCCATTGGACCAGTACTCAATCTATTCCTAATAGGCACACTAGGGTCAGTAAGCATTTCCCTATAAGTTCCTATTTTGCTATAGCCATTTGGGGTCTCTTCAAACTTTCTCTCCCCATCACAAACCACACCAGCAATGGTTTCCCACAACTCAGGAGTTATGATCATCTTAACTCCCTTGACAATAGATTTGAGGTACCCATTCATGGATGCCTTGGCACAGGTATAGAAAACCTTAACCAAGTCAGGGTAGTAAGTACCCTTCATCTCCACAAAACTCCTAAGTCCTTGGGTTTCTAAAAGTGCAGGAAAGATAAATCCTTCCTTGATAAACCAATCAAGGCTAAGGTATTTCGGTGAACTTATGGGTTTTGTGGCATTAAATTGGAGGTAGTTCATTTTGTCAGATTCTTTGTTGAACCAAAGATCCAACCTATTTGGGGGTGGTTGAGGTTGTGGGTTGGATGACTCTCCTACCTTACGTTTTCCAGTTCTAGTAGGTTTTGGTGTGGATATTCTATCAGAGATTAAGGAAACAAATAGGAATATACTTAGACACAGAAGGCTTTTGATAGAAAGAGCAAGAAGAAGACAGGAATGTTGGTGCAAGGCCTTGGATTAATGCAAAGTCAGTATTTATAGACAAGAATCACTCACCAACATTCAAATTATTTAAAAATATAGCTGTTAGAGACAGTTAATGCTAGTTAATGATAATTTAGATACTTAATCCACTGGATAGGGCAGTTACAAAACCCCGAGAAATTGTCAGAATTCAAACAACAGCTTAAATAATCGATTAAAATTTAAGGTAATCGATTATTTCAGACACTCTGAAAGCAAAATTAACACACTATAATTGATTTTCTCGTAGGGTAATCGATTATTTTGGACGTTTTCAGAGGTTGAAGATGAGTTGTAATCAATTATATGATGCAGTAATAGATTATTTTGGTCAAGATAGCAATCCATATGGGTATTAGAGCTTATTTAATCGATTAACCCGTGGTGTAATCGATTATTGCAGTAATTTATCATAAAAAAAGCATTTTTGCAACTTGATACGAATTTTCAATCATTCAATGATAAATGTGGCATTGAGGCTTTAATTTGTCATGAAAAGCATACATTAAACAAGCTAGCATGTATTACTTTCATCAAGAATGCCTAGCATGTTTCTAAGTGCATAAAATCTATCCTTTGTCAAAGGTTTAGTGAATATATCAGCAAGTTGATTATAGGTACAATGAACTCAACCTTGATGTTACATTTCTGAACATGATCTCTTATGAAATGATGTCTCATTTCAATGTGCTTGGTCCTTGAATGCATGATAGGATTCTTTGAAATGTTTATTGCACTTGTGTTGTCACAAAGTAGTGGTATCTCCTTAAGATCAACTCCATAATCTTGCAATTGTTGCTTGAGCCATAGGCTTTGAGCATAGCAACTCTCAGTTGAGATATATTCAGCTTCAGCAGTTGACAAAGCCACACTAGCTTGTTTCTTGCAATGCCATGATATGAGTGAGCTTCCAAGGAGATGGCAAGTTCCACTTGTGCTTTTCGTATCAAGTTTACATTCTGCAAAATTAGAATCAGAATATCTAATAATGTTTATTGGTGCACCTTTAGGATACCATAGCCCAACTTTGGGTGTTTCCTTGAGGTATTTGATGATCCTTTTGACTGCTGTAAGATGAGATTCTTTTGGATTTTCTTGGTATCTTGCACACAAGCAAACACTTAGCAAGATATCCGGTCTACTAGCTGTCAAATAAAGTAAGGAACCAATCATTCCTCTAAATTTGGATTCATCAACCTTCTTCCCTTTTTCATCTGAATCAAGCTATGTTGAGGTTGCCATAGGAATTGCAGCATCTTTGCTTTTCTCCATCTCAAACTTCTTGATGACTTCAAGGCAAATACTTTGATTGATTGAGGAAAGTTCCATTCTTCATTTGTTTAACTTGAAGTCCTAGAAAGAATATTAACTCTCTCATCATAGACATCTCAAACTCATTTTGCATAGCTGTAGAAAATTCTTTACAAAGTTTTTGATCAGTTGAACCAAAAATAATGTCATCAACATATATTTGAACCAATAAGATATCATCCTTATGCCTTTTGATGAACAAGGTTTTATCAACATTGCCCCTCACAAAAGATTGATCAAGTAGGAACTTACTCAATCTTTCATACCATGATCTTGGAGCTTGTTTCAGACCATATAGAGCCTTTTTAAGTTTAAAAACATGATTAGGATGTTTAAAATCATAAAAACCTAGAGGTTGTTCAACATATATGTCCTCCTCTATGTAACCATTTAATGCACTTTTGACATCCATTTGATAAAGTTTGAAATCCATTAAGCATGCATATGCAAGTAATAGCCTAATTGCTTCCAATCTTGCAACTGGAGCATAAGTTTCCTCACAGTCAATGCCTTCCTCTTGGTTGTACCCTTTAGCAACCAATCTAGCCTTGTTTCTTACTATGATTCCATTTCATCAAGTTTGTTCCTAAAAACCCAATTGGTACCAATAGGCTTGATTGATGAAGGTCTAGAAACAAGCTCCCAAACTTCATTTCTTTTGAATTGATTCAGTTCATCATGCATGGCATGCATCCAATGTTCATCTTGCAAGGCATGGTTAATATCTTTAGGTTCAATTTGAGATACAAAAGCCATGTCACAACATAAATTTCTAAGAGAAGATCTAGTAGAGACTCCCTTGGACACTTCACCAATGATATTGTCTAGTGAGAGGTCTCTTGTAGTTCTCCATTCTTTAGGCCTTTGGTTGGAAGTTGATTGACTTTCTTCAGCACTAGGTTCACTTTTCTCATTGATAGATAATTTCTCAAGTTGAACATTTTGCTCCAATTGACCTGCATCTTCATCATAATCCTTTTCCTCTTTTGAGGGGATAGATTCATCACAAATTACATGGACAAATTCTTCTTTGCACATGGTTCTTTTGTTGAAAACTCTATATGCTTTACTTTGTAATGAATATCCAAGAAATATGGCTTCATCAACCTTTGCATCAAACTTTCCAAGTGATTCTTTTCCATTATTTAAAACAAAACACTTGCAGCCAAAAGTTCTTAAATGAGAAATATTGGGCTTCCTTCCTTTGTACAACTCATAAGGTGTTTTCTTCAATATGGGTCTTATGAGTAATATATTTAAAGTGTAACAAACAGTACTTACTGCATCAGCCCAAAAATACTTTGGTAAATTTGTCTCATTTAGAAGTGTTCTTGCACCTTTTTCAAGTGATCTATTTTTCCTCTCCACAACACCATTTTGTTGAGGTGTTCTTGGAGCTGAAAAGTTGTGGTTAATTCCATTTCCCTCACAGAATTTTTCAGAATGTTCATTTTGGAATTCTCCACCATGATCACTTCTAATTGAGACAATTTTACATCCTTTCTCATTTTGAACAAGTTTGGCCAATTTTCTGAAAGAATGGAAAGCATCACTCTTGGATTTCAAAAACAAAGTCCAAGTAAATCTAGAGTAGTCATCAACAATAACAAGTCCATAGTAATTACCACCTAAACTCATGGTTCTAGAAGGCCCAAACAAATCAATGTGCAGTAGTTCAAGTCGTCTTGAGGTGGAAACAATGTTTTTACTTTGAAAAGAGAATTTGGTTTGTTTCCCCTTTTGACATGCATCACATAGTTTGTCCTTCTCAAATTTGAGCTTTGGTAGGCCAATAACTAAGTCCTTTCTAATGAGTTTATTCATATGGTGCATGTTAATGTGGCTAGCTCTCCTATGCCACAACCATGTTTCATCTAACTTACTCATTAAGCATGTAGTCTTGTGAAATAATGCATGGTCTATGGAAAGCAAATAAATGTTACCTTTCCTTTTGCCAATGTGGATTACTTCTCCATTCTTACCATCACATATTATGCAGCAATCTTGATTGAAGGAAATTTTATAGCCTTTATCACATAATTGGCTTATACTTAGTAGATTATGCTTCAAGCCTTCAACATAGAGTACATTGCTGATTTTTGTGTTTAAGCTGTCACCAATACTTCCTTCACCTATAATTTTCCCTTTGTTGTTGTCTCCATAAGTAACATAGCCCCCATCTTTAAGAGTAATATTTTTGAGCAAGGACTTGTCACCAGTCATGTGTCTTGAGCAGCCACTATCAAGATACCATAAAGAGGAGCTTGCTCTAAGACATACCTATAAAAAGAACAAATCACTTCATAGGAGAAGGTACCCATTTGAGTTTGGGTCCAAAGGGGTTAGTTGCTTGCTTTTTCTTTTCTACCCAAATACACTCACCATTTGGGACATAAAGTCTTCTTGCAAAACATTGGTAAGATGTATGTCCTTTCTCCATACAACAGTGACAAACTACAACTTTATATGAGTTTCTAAAGAACCTATTTTGATTGAATCTTGATTTCTTCTTCTTCTTTTGTTTTGGAGGCACAAATGATGTCTTTTGAACATTTTTAAAACTCTTTTTGTACCCCAATCCAGAAGTGTCACCATACTGTTTTTGAGCACTCAATATATCATTCAAACCACTTTTTCCTTTGTTGAGTTTTTCCAAGATATCAATCAGCTTATTGTTCTTTGAAACAATCTGCATATATTTTTCTTCTTGATTCAATCTATACTCATCAAAAAACTTTTTGCAGCATTTCATATTTGTCACTAGTTGTAGAGGAAGAGGCACAAACAGAACCACTTGTTTGTAACTTGAGGTAAGTTTCTCATTTTCTTCCTTCAAGTTACAAACTTCAGTTTGTAATTCCATAATTTTTGCAAGATGATCCTCAATGTTTTTCTTAAGCTTATTGTTGGATTTAGCAAGCTTTTTAGCCTCTTTATGCATCTCTTGAAAAGCAAAAATAGCTTGATCAAGTTCAGAGGTTACCTCATCATCTTCATTCAAGAGATCATCATTCTCTTCATTGACAATTGAAGTGAGGCACATATTGGCTTCTTCTAATTCAGTGGAGGATTTGGAAGTTGAGGATTCATTGTCTTCCCAAGCAATGTAGGCTCTTCTTGGCTTTGCTTCCCTCTTGCCTTTGCTGTCATTTTGTTGTTTCTTCAAGTAGATTGAACATTCAGATTTTATGTGTCCAGGTTTGCCACATTCAAAGCATGTGAAATTGTTGTCAATCTTCTTGGTGTTGCTACTGTTGTTGTTGTTATTACTCTTGTTATTTCTTGTAAATCTTCTGCCCGTATTCTTCTTTAGAAACTTGCTGAACTTCTTCACAATCAAGTTCATGTTTTCTTCATCTTCTTCTTCACTTGAGTCTTCTTCTTTTTCCCCTTTAGGTGCTGCAGCCTTTAGTGCAATTGCTTTGCCTTTTCTTTCTGCATCTTCACCAAAGGTTAGTTGAGATAATTCTAATTCATACTTAAGCAACTTACCAAATAGGGTAGCCATGGTCATTTGTGAGAGATACTTAGATTCTTTGATGGCTGTCACTTTTGGTTGCCATGCTCTAGTGAGGCACTTCAAGATTTTGATGTTCAATTCCTCAACATCAAAGGTCTTCCCAAGTCCCAAGAGATGATTCACTATGTGTGTGAATCTTGTTTGGAGTTGAGAGATACTTTCATTTTGATTCATCTTAAACATCTCATTCATGTATCAATGAGTGCTTTCTTGATCTTCTCACCTCTTCAGTCCCTTCATGGGTGATCTCTAGCATCTCCCACATTTCTTTGGCACTGGTACATCTAACTGTTCTAAAAAATTCACTAGAAGAAAGAGCAGACGTTATCATATTCTTAGCTTTAAAATCATACTGAACAATCCTCTTTTCTTCATCATTCATCTCATCCCAATCTTTGGGAATCATTTTATTATCAACAACTTTGATTGGTACCCTAGGACCTTTTTCAATTGCATTCCATACACCCGGATCATTGGATTGAATAAAGATCTTCATTCTATTTTTCCAAAAACTGAAATGCTCCCCTTCAAATAAAGGAGGTCTATTTAAGGAGGCACCTTCCTTGAAGGTTATTTGTGAAGTATTCATTTTGAAAGAAAGTGATCTTGAGTAACTTTCAAGACCTAGCTCTTGATGCAAATTGTAAAATATGGGAACACTTCACACTTAACCAAGAGGGGGGGTGAATTGGTTAGGCTTGGTAATTTAAAATTTTTCTTGAACAAAATCAGAGTTTTTCCCTTTGGATCTTTATCACTTTTGAAACCAAGAACCTTTATTCAATCTAACGCTCAACCCAAGGTATGCAATAGCTCAAGAACTTTGTTGATAACAAAAACACACAATCAAGAATAACAGAATATAACCAATATAAAGAAAATAAACAACACACAAAGATTTATACTGGTTCACTTTAAACACTATGAAGCTACATCCAATTTTCTTCCACTCAACACTAGAATGGAGTTCCACTATTACAATTTTCAGTTCTTACAAGTTATTACAAAGTCTCTCTTTATCAACCCTAGATAAAGTTCAGAAATCTTAAACACTATTAGATTCTTAGAGACAACCCACTGAGAACACTACTCAGTATATCCCCTAGAGAAACTCTATCTCTAGATTACAAGCAAGAAACCCAATTATAATAGTCAATCAAATACAAAATTCTCAAAAGAATTACAACCTCAAAGTTTAAGGAAAGAAATCACCTGATGATCCAATGAATGATATGCATATGAATGAACAATCAGGGTGAATTATGAAAACAATCTTCAGAACATCACTTTCCTTATCCTTTAAAAAGAAACTTCTTGCTTTAACAATCAACTAACAACCCATAAGTGTTTTTGTGTAATCAAGAACTCAATGAACCCAGAAAACCACTAAGAGAATGTTTAGAAAGCCTTAGGATGCTTAGAATATGTATTGATCAAGTTGGTAAAACAGCTGAGCAAGGGTTCTATTTATAACAAACTTTCTAACCATCAGTAATCGATTATTTTGCTTATGTAATCGATTATTTCATGACTGTAATTGATTAAACTATTCAACAAATTTCTGGGTATGAGCAATGAACAAAATAATCGATTATTCCAACTTGTAATCGATTACACCAGACAGTTGCATAAATTTCAAGCAGCTCCCCCTAAGTTCAACATTCCCTTGTCATGGATACAACGGATTTATGCAAATTTCAATGTTCATGAAAGGATTCACCAACGACTGTAGATAGATGATCAATGCATCGGTTGGAGGATGTTAGATACAGGGGAGCTTGAAGAAGATCAAGATGATGAGGCCATTTATCTTAGACATATTTTTAGCTTTTTACATGCCATTCAATTGAAGGCATATGTAATTTGTTAGTTGTTTAAGAGCTTCATTATATTACCCCTTGCATTGCATAAACATCATTCATTGGCATGCATACATGGTTTTTATCGAGTCACATGATTTGTGAAAAAGCTTAAGGTTTTCATGTTTGCATAAGATGCCAAGTACTCATGGTTAAATTTTGGAAAAATCACTTTTTACACTGACTTGATCGATTACCAGAATATGGTAATCTGTTACTTAAGCCATGAAGAACTAATTAATCGATTACGAGGTAATGGTAATCGATTATACAGTACAAAACATAGAATAAGTCTTCCTGAGTTAATCAATTACCATCTAATCGTAATCGATTACATTAGCACGTTTTTAAAGCTAGACTGTCTGTGGTAATCGATTACATAGCAGTTTAATCAATTACTTTGCTCATGTATCTTTTCTAGAAAGATCAAATAACACTATAATCAATTAAAAATGATATTAATCAATTACTTAAATAAAAATAATTCATTACATGGACGATTTAAATTGATTAGATTCAATTGATATAGTTTTCTATAAAAAGCCATTGGGTCTTTTGATTTAGACAGATCATTACAATTCGGGATTTTCATTGTTTATCAAAAGGCTTCTGAATTGAGAGAAGATTCACTGAGTAACAAAGCTCTTGTCCCATAATTCAAACATCTTCATGTATCATTGATAGAATTCTTTTTGGACAAGATTTCAAAGGAGTTTCTTGGAGAGCTTGGTTTGAAACTTGCTTTCTTTCAACCTGATTCCATATTGGTAAACACATACATTTTCATTTTTTGGATCATAAGGTTGTATCTCTCCTCTAAACTCTGGTCGTAATTCATTTTTACATTTCAGTTTGTTAGTTGCTATTGCAAAAGGGTTCTTTAAGCTTGTCTAGAGTAGGGTTCTCTAGAGGGAAGAATAGAGAAGGGTTTCTCTATGTCTTGATCATTAGAGGTCTAAAGGGTGTTTAGATTTCAGTTCTTTATCTAGGGTTGATAAAGGGTGATCTTTTGTAAGCTTGTAAAGAACATATTTTTGTTAATAGTGGAACTCTAGCCAGGGTTTGGTTATAAGAAATTGGATGTAGCTTCTCTTGTTGAGGAGTGAAACGGTATAGTTCTTGGTGTTCTTTTAATCTCTTCTTCATGTCATTAATTGCTAGTCTTTTAGATAATCTTTTCAAGATCAACAGATAAGCATTTTCTGTTATTGCTTTCTGTGAAGGGTGAGTCTTGATTGACTGAAAGTGTTTGTTTTAATAGGGTGTCCTTGTGATACGATCCTAAATCTGTTGCTTGTTTCAAAGAAATTTTTAAAGACCCTGTTTTAACCAATTCACCCCCCTATTGGTTAATTATGTGAGCTCATATTATTGTTTTCAATTGGCATCAAGAGCAGGTTCTTGAGTGTTATTCAAGATCACTATCTTTTTTTAAAGAAAATGAATACCACAGAAATTACCTTCAAGGAGGGTGCCTTCCTCAATCTTCCTCCGATGTCTGAAGGAAAGCATTTCAGTTTTTGAAAAAATAGAATGCAGATTTTCATTCAATCAAATGAACCCGATGCTTGGAATGCAATATAAAAAGGTCCTTTGATTCCTATAAAAATCGTTGATAATGAAATGATTCCCAAGGTGTGGGATGAGATGACAGATGTAGAAAAGAGAGTTGTTCAATATGACTTTAAAGTTAGGAACATGATTACTTATGCACTTTCTTTTGATGAATTCTTTAGAACTATTAGGTGTAAAAGCGCAAAGGAGATGTAGGAGATGTTGGAAGTCACTCATGAAGGGACAAATGAAGTTAGAAGATCAAGAAATCATGTCTTGATTCATGAGTAAGAAATGTTCAAGATGAACACCACATAAAACATATTTCAACTCCAAACAAGATTCACTAACATTTTAAATCATCTTCTTGGTCTTGGCAAGACATTTGATGCTGAAGAGTTAAACATCAAAATCCTGAAGTGTCTTACAAGACCATGGCAACCAAAGGTGACAACAATCAATGAATCAAAAGATCTTTCCAAGATGTCCATGGTTGCACTATTTGGTAAGCTTCTTCAGTATGAATTAGAAATGTCACAATTATCACATGTAGAAGATGCAAATAAGAAACAAAAGAGTATAGCCTTCAAAGATGCATCATCTAATTTGGAAGAAGAAGAAGACTCAAGTGAAGATGAAAGTGATGAACCCATGAATCTAATAGTTAAAAAATTCAGCAAGTTCATGAAGAAGAACAAGAATAGGAAGTTGTCAAAGTTCAACAAAAGAAATGACAACAATAGCAACACCAACTTCACCTGATTCACCATATTAAATTTAAATGTTCTATTTTCTTGAAGAAGCAATTAGGTGAAAAGAAGACAAAGAAAGAAGGAAAACCAAAGAAATCCTACATAGCATGGGAAGACAATGCCTCAACAACTTATGAATCATCAAGTGAGAATGAAGAAGCTAATATATGTTTCACTTCCACAATAAGTGAAGATGAAGAATTATCAAGTACTTAATCAGAGGTAAATTCTGAATTTAATCAAATTGTTGATGCTTTTCATGAAATGCATGAGGAGGCTAAGAAACTTGCAACCTCCAACAATAGAATAAAAAATAACCTCAAATGTAATGTTTCCAAAATTGCAACAATGCAATCTAACATTTGTAACTTGAAGGAATCAAATGAAAAACTTGTTTCAAGCTACAAAGCTAATGGGTGTGTATGTTCCTCTTCTTCTTCAAAAGTAGATAAATGCAAGATTTTACAAAAAGAGTTTGATGATTTCAAAAAGGGTCAATATGAAAAATATATGGAATTGTTAACAAAAAATTCTTACTTGGTTGATCTTTTGAAAAAACTTTATAGAGGAAAATGCACTTTAGATCAAATGCTAAGTGTACAAAAGTATGCTGGAGATATTTTTGGTTTGGGTTACAAACATGGAGCAAAACCTTTTGGAAAAGCCAAGTTTATACCACCAAAACAGAAAAATCAAAGAGGCTTTTCAAAAACAAAGTATAATCAAATGACTGATTTTGAAAGGACATCAAAATCTACAACTTGCAATTATTGCATGAAGAAAAGTCATACATCTCATAGATGCTATGCTAGAAGGTTCTACGTGCCTAATAGAGAATGCATTTAGGTTCCAAAGAAAAAGAGAAAAATAGGTAACCCTTATGGACCCAACTTAAACTGGGTACCTATCTTTGCCACTTAATTTGATTGTTGCAGGTCTGTCTTAAAGCAAAATCATCATTATGGTACCTAGACAATGGATGCTCTAGACACATGACAGGTGACATGTCCATGCTTATAAATTTGACTCTAAAAGAAGGAGGATTTGTCACTTATGGCAACAACAACAAAGGAAAGATAATTGGAGAAGGAAATATAGGAGACAACTTTAAAACCAAGATCAGAAATGTTCTCTATTTGGAAGGTTTGAAGCACAATCTCCTAAGCATAAGCCAACAATGTGATAAAGGATTCAAGGTTTCCTTTAATGATAATTGTTGTTTGATATGTGATGGTCAATCTAGTGAGGTTATCCATGTAGGTAAAAGAAAAGGTAACATCTACTTACTCCCTATAGAACATGCATTGATTCACAACACTAATTGCCTAGTAAGTAAAGTTGATGACACATTAACATGCATCGCATGAACAAGCTTGTTAGAAAAGACTTAGTCATTGGCTTACCTAAACTTAAGTTTGAAAAGGGGAAACAAACTAAGTTTTCTTTTCAAAATAAAAACTTTGTTTCTCAAGACCCCTTGAATTGCTTCATATGGGTTTATTTGGTACTTCTAGAACTATGAGCTTAGGAGGCAATTTCTATGGGCTTATAATTGTTGTCGACTATTCTAGATTCACATGGACTTTGTTTATAAGATCAAAGAGTGATGCTTTCATGGCATTCAGAAAATTATCCAAGCTCATTCAAAATGAAAAATGATGCAAAATTATCTTAATAAGAAGTGATCATGGTGGTGAATTCCAAAATGAGTATTTTGAAAAGTTTTGTGAAGAAAATGGAATCAACCACAATTTTTCAGCTCTAAGAATACCTCAGCACAAATGTGTTGTGGAGAGGAAAAATAGATCCCTTGAAGAAGGATCTAGAACTTTTCTTCATGAGACAAATTTGCCTAATCATTTTTGGGCTGGTGCTGTGAGTACAGTTTGCTACACTTTAAATAGATTACTCATAGGACCTATTTTAAAGAAAACTCCTTACGAATTATACAAAGGTAGAAAACCAAACATCTCTCACTTAAGAACATTTGGCTGCAAATGTTTTGTTTTAAATAATGGAAAAGAATCACTTGGCAAGCTTGATGCTAAGGCTGATGAAGCCATCTTTCTTGAATATTCATTACAAAGCAAAGCATATAAAGTCTTTAATATAAGAACTTTATGCATGGAAGAATCAGTTCATATTATTTGTGATGAATCTAGCCCCTCTAAAGAGGAAAAAAAGTGTGAAAATGATGCAGGTCCTGTAGAAGAGTATATACAACTCAATGAATCAAATGAAAAAGAAAAGGAAGAACCACATGTAGAAATGGAACAATCAACACCTATCCAAAAGCCTAAGGATTGGAGAACTACAAGAGATCTCTCTCTTGACAACATAATTGGTGAAGTTACTAAGGGAGTATCTACTAGATCTTCACTAAGAAATCTATGTTGTGATACAAATTTTGTTTCACAAATTGAACCTAAGAGCATTGACCAAGCTTTACTTGATGAACATGGGATGCTTGCCATGCATGATGCACTTAATCAGTTCAAGAGAAATTAAGTTTGGGAACTTGTTCATAAACCTTCTTCTCACAAGCCTATTGGCACCAAGTGAGTTTTTTGGAACAAACTTGATGAAAGTGGCATCATAGTCAAAAAGAAAGCTAGATTGGTTGCAAAAGGTTACAACCAAGAGGAAGGCATAGACTATGAAGAGACCTATGCTCCAGTAGCAAGGTTAGAGGCCATTAGGTTACTACTTGCATATGCATGCTTAATGGATTTTAAACTATTTCAAAAGGATGTAAAGAGTGATTTCCTAAATGGATATATTGAGGAGGAAATCTATGTTGATCAACCTCCTCATTTTGTTGATTTTAAATATCCAAACCATGTTTTAAAACTAAAGAAAGTTCTTTATGGTTTAAAGCAAGCTCCAAGGTCCTGATATGAAAGATTGAGCAGCTTCTTGCTTAGCCAATCCTTCATAAGAGGACAAGTGGACAAGACCTTGTTCGTCATAAAAAATGGCAATGACATCTTATTGGTTCAAGTATATGTTCATGATATGACATTTGATTCAATTAATTAATCTTTGTGCAAAGAATTTTCTATCTCAATGCATAATGAGATTGAAATGTCTATGATGGGAGATTTAACATTCTTTCTTGGACTTCAAGTGAAGCAAATGAAGAGTGGGACATTCCTAAGCCAAACCAAATACTGCTATGAAGTGATAAAAAAAATTTGATATAGAGAAAAGCAAAGATGTTGCAACTCCTATGACAACGTCAACTTACCTTGATTCAGATGAAAGAGGGAAGAAGGTTGATGAGTCAAAATATAGAGGGATGATTGGATGCTTGTTGTACTTGATTGCAAGTAGACCAGACATCATGTTGAGTGTGTGTTTGTATGCAGGATATCAATCTAATCCTAAAGAATCACACCCCACAATAGTCAAGTGAATCATCAAATATCTCAAAACAACTCTAAGAGTTGGTCTTTGGTGTAATACCTTGAATTTTGAGCATGGGATTAAGCTTTGCGATTAGGAAAACATAACCATGCATTAGATTTTTTCCCAAGAGGAAGCTTGAGAAAGTAAGAGGCAAGATTTGGCCTTCTCGCGCGAATCGCGTGGGTTATGGCGCGACCCGCGTGGGAGGCTCGAATCAGGACAGTGCTTGCAGCTATCTCGCGCGACCCGCATGGGGTATGGCACTAACCGTGCGGGAGGTTTGAACATATGGCGCGATCCGCGTAGACATGGCGCGATCCGCGCGAAACTTTCGGGTCAGCCTTATAAATAGCTCATTCTGGACGAAAATTGGGAGAGAGAGACTGAGCCATCTTCTTCCTTGAGTGTCCAGCAGCCATTGATGACCGGAGAAGCTCCATGTCTTCTCCATTTCTCATCTAAACACCTCCGACCCAACTGAGAAAGTGTTCAAAGCATTGAGATAAGCTAGAGTCCAAGCTTTATTCTCGACAAGAGGCGGCAAACGGCGAGATCGAGTTTTCTAAGGGAATCCTTGAAAGCGAAGAAACCAAGGTCGCAGAAGGCTTTGTATGGGCGATCTATCTTGGGAAAAGTGATTCGCTGGTGTTCCTTTACTTCATAGAGGTAAGAAACTCGAGCTCTAGCCGTTGGTTTTGTGGATTGGGTTTTGTTGGATTTTAAGTACCTTGAGAAGCGTTTTTGGAGGTGTTAGAGTTGTTATTAGGCTTGGACCCTGTAGAGAATTGTGTTCAGAGGGTTGTTCTGATGAAGTTAGAGCCTTGAGTCATCATTATTGATGAAGTTTGATTTTGGCTCTGAGTTTATGTATGAGTAGAGAAAAGACTGGTTATTTGGCTATTATAGACATTAGAGCAGATGATAAAGTTGCTCATGGGATAGTATAGATGTTGTTTATGAGCTTAATTGATTATAATGAGAAACTTGGAATTGATATGGCTAAAGCAAGGATATGCTATGTATTAGCCTGAATAGAGTCTTAGAAGAGGCTCTAGAGCCTTGGTTAGGCTGAGAAGGGATCCTGTTGAGGGTCTGGGAATCACTTATGAAGTGATTGATTATGTGTCCTATGGAAAGGATTATAGTTCCTTTTGTTCTAACGACTTAGAACCGTTATTGATAAGTTATGTGTTTGCTTTTATGTAGGACGTGAGCTTGATAGTTCTGGTGGTAGTGATCACGAAGCCGGGAGAGCCAGTGTTTTGCCTAGAGCAGGTAAGCTCTTGGTTCTTGCATGTGCGTCCTTTACTGTGTTCCACCATGCTCCAGAGGGAGTGATGGTTCTGGTGTGAGCAAATGCGTGTATATGGAAATTATATGTTAAGGCGATTGATTATTGAATTGTATGTTTTACCCTGTGTTAGGGATTGATGTGTATTGATACGAAATGCCTGAAATGTAATTTGAAACTATGATGTGAGATTGATGTGCATGACTATGAGCTGTTTAGCAAATGATACGCATGATTGACTATTAGATTTGAATGTGAATTATGTGCATGAATAAAATCCTATGGTAGTAGGATAGATGACATGAGATTGAGTAAGACCTGCTGTGAGATGTTCCTGTGATATAGATGTAGCCTCCCGAATGGAGATGTCCCTATATACACAGAGGTAGCCTCCTCAGGCAATTGTGTGGATAGATTATGAGATGTACCTGTGATATAGAGGTAGCCTCCTATGTGGAGATGTTCCTATATATATAGATGTAGCCTCAAATAGATATATTGAGATCCAGGCATGAGATGTTCCTAGTATATAGAGGTAGCCTCCTATGTGGAGATGTTCCTATATACATAGATGTAGCCTCTACAGGTTAGTGATTTATGCTATGAACGGTTGTAGGCCATGCTTGGGGCACCTGATTATTGACAAGTGGATGTGAATTGAGATTTCTGGCTGCTTGATGTTTGTCTGAATGATGTTCTGGTATTGAATCTGAGAATGACTATTTTAGATATATATATATTTCTATGTATATGTTTGGAAGTGAACCAGGGGAAGGAAATACCTTCAAGGGCCCTGAGTTTACTGGGATTTTATATCTCACCCCTTTTGTGGGACTTATATTCTTGCAGGTGATTCCTCAGGAGGAGCAGATAGATCCCAAGGCAAGAAGCCTATGTAGGGATAGTTGTTATTTGTAAACCTTAGGCCTAGATGACATGAGCTTGTGGCTCTGATATTTTGAATACTGCCTTTGGTTTTATTTTGTACCCTGAGGGGAGATGTATGTACAGTTTTGTACTTAAACATAAACTTTATGTATATTCACTATATTATAGTGTAAATCGCTATGTTAGTGACATTTGATAACGTCACTCTTGTGTTATGCTTGCAAACTGCTTAAACTCTGATGATTATAGTTAACGATAGTGATTAAGGTAGGTTAATGACCCTGGTGTTTTATAGGGCGTTACATTATGGTATCAGAGCAGTTTTGGTAGGGAAGCATTATATATATGGTGAATTGTGTATTTTGTGTGATTGTTCTGGGTGTTCATTATGGTTGTTGCATGTGTGACTGTTGAGAGTGAGCCTGATCAACTCACCCTTTTATGTGATATGTGCAGTACCATGGTGAGAACCCGGAACAATGGTGGTGTAGCGGGGGCAAATGAACACCCCGACCCTGTGGTAGCCGCCTTGGCTGCTATACAGCAGGAGATAGCTGCAAGCAGGCAGGCTAATGAGGCCTTGATGAAGGCCAATGAGGAGTTGATGGCTGAGTTGAGATCTCAGCGTAGAGAGGATAGAGCACCTTCTCCACATCCTGTTCTTGAGGGCGAGGGTAGCCGCCAGGTGGGTGGAGCTAGCCATCTTGCTGAGGGGCCTAGCCATCTCAGAGGAGGATCTTCACAGATATATGCCGAGGAGGAGACTATTACTAGAGGGAGGATGCTTACAGCTTTCCGTAAGCATGATCCTCCAGTGTTTCATGGGCATTATGATCCCGTGGTGGCGGCTCAGTGGTTACAGGCCTTAGAGAAGATATTCACAGTGATGGAGTGTTCAGATCATCACAGACTCCTTTATGCCACTTATATGCTACATGGAGACGTTCATGAGTGGTGGGTTACCACATCAGAGCTGATGAGAGGCCAGGGGGAGGCTATCACATGGCAGGCTTTTGAAGCCCAGTTCCTGGACAGATATTTTACTAGAGATGCCAGAGAGTAGAAGCAGGCGGAGTTTGAGACTCTTGTCCAGGGACAGATGTCAGTTGACGAGTATTTGGCTAGGTTCAATGAGCTAGCCAAATATGCTCATTTCAGAAAGGAGTTACCTGATAATGAGGTACTTGCAGCTAAGTTCCAGAGGGGACTTAAAGAGGGTATTGAGGAGAGAATAGCGGGCAGTGGATCCCGAGATCTGGGGAGTCTTGTCAGACAGTGTAGACAGGTGGAGGACATGATCAAAAGACGAAGTGGCAGTCATCCTATTCCTCCTAGTAGACCTGATGTGAGGAGACCCAGTGGTACAGGCCCAACCGGAAAGGGCAAGAGCAGAGATCTGAGAGTTTCTTCCTCTTCAGACAGATTTAAGAGGAGTCAGAGAGATAGGCCACCAAGACCAAGTCCAGGTCCCAGATGTGCTACTTGTGGGAGGACTCACTGGGGTGTGTGCCCTACGGGTATGTTGGGGTGCTACAGATGTTGCAAGTCTGGCCATTTTGCTAGACAGTGTCCCCAGGCCAGAGAGCGGGCCATAGCTGCACCTGTGATTTTAGTAGCACCTACCACAGGCCGGATTTATACAGTTGATGCGAGGGAGGCAGCTAGAGCTCCAGATTTGATCAGAGGTACAGTTTTAATTGGTATGTGTGATGTGAGAGTTTTATTTGATTCTGGAGCCACTCACTCGTTCATCAGTGATCACACTGCTCTAGGACTAGACTTGCCTATGTCCAGACTTTTTTCTCCCATGGAGGTGACTAAAGCCTCTAAAGAGCAGTGTAGAGTGGAGAGTTGTTGTAGAGATATGCACTTTCAGTATGATGGCAAAGAGTATAGTATGGATCTGTATTGTTTGGCCATGCCTACCCTTGAGATTATTTTGGGTATGTATAACGACTACGTTTCTTGTTCGTATTTAATAGATTTCGCTTATTAATTTTACAGAAATTTTTTTTCTACGTAATTTCGTTTACGTAAAATTAATTATACGTAATAATTTATTTTTCTAACGCGTTCGCAAAATTGTCAAAATATACGGTTCAAATATAATTTAAGATACAGTCCGAATACAACATAGTCCCAAATAGTCTGTTCTAACATAAGATACAGACAGCACAACATAGTATCAAATACAGACAAACAGAAAATCACAAATAAAGCATATAGTCATCCAACAGCACACAGAACATCCAGCTCCTTCCTTAATGCTTTCCTCAGTTTACTGTTCCTCTGCTCACCCAAATAGATTGGGGTCATCACAGGTGTCAAATCACATACACAACTCGGGTAAGTATTTAATAAACATGATTAGATAATCGACAGAAATTGAAATAACATAGATAATTAACGAATAAATCATTATTTATAAACAGAACCAGATTCATGGGAATGATGCATGATTTCTTTGTTAAATGATGCATGACTGAGATCCCAGATTATCACCACAGAGTACCATAAGCAAAATAGTTTCACCCACTCTAGTGAAACCTCCCTCCACTCTAAGGGGTTAAATGAAAATGATGCATGGTTTGATTCTAGTTCCTTTTTACCATTGATTTATTTCTCAAAGTCTCATATCTTGGCACCATAAATTTTTTA
Organism: Glycine tomentella; assembly: GCA_007407185.1. NCBI lineage: Eukaryota > Viridiplantae > Streptophyta > Magnoliopsida > Fabales > Fabaceae > Glycine > Glycine tomentella. Next base: position 70,225 of record PYAF01004026.1, on the reverse strand, counting down.
ATCATTCATCAATATCAAAGATATAAGTGCCTAAAATTTTCTTAAGGAACTAATCTTAACAATATATAATACAAATCTTTGATCATATATCCATGACCTAATTTCTCATAGAATAAAATCATAGAAACTTTATCATAGCTCAACATCAAATGAATAGTAAAATAACATACAACATCATCAAGTTACAAAATTAATCTACAGCAACATAATAGAATAACATACAGCAATCATTAAGTTACAAAATTAATATACAGCAACATAATAATATAACATACAAGGAAAGGCGTACTAGAGCTTGACACTCACTATCTTAGCTCAAAACAAGCTCTTGACCCAGCAAATAGAGGCCTTAACAAAGAAAATAGGCCAAATTCCTCAACTTCAGCAAGGAAGCTCACAGAAATCTCATTCAGCCCATCAAGTTCAAAATTTGAGATGTGATTTTTGTGGAGGAGACCATCAGAATGGCCATGGCACGGTACCCGGTGATTTTCCACAAGAAGAAGAAGCGCACTACATGCAAAATAGTCAAGACCTCAAAACTACCAAGGAAATTACCAAGGATATCGCGGTGGTCCAAATTCTAATCAACCTTACAATTGGAGGCAAAATAATAATGCTTATGTTCCCACTAACCCTCCTTTTGCATGTCCTCCTAACAATTCCTTTGCTAGTTCTTCCAATTCTTTTTCAGGTCCTTCAAATAGAAATTCACCTCAGCAAGCTTAGTCCGATAGATTGACAAAGATGGAAGACACCCTGACACAATTCATGCAAATGTCCATCAGCAATCAAAAGAACACCGAAGCTTCTATAAAAAATTTAGAAGTTCAAGTGGGGCAGCTTGCAAAGCAATTAGCTGACAATGGAGGTGGATTTTTCTTAGCAAATACCCAAGTCAACATATTTGAAGAATTGAAGGAAGAAAAGAAGGAAGAAGAACCAAAGCTGGAACTTAAGGTACTTCCTTCACATCTAAAATATATTTTTCTTGCAGGAAATTCTCAGAAACCAGTCATTATCAATGCAAATCTTTCTGAGGATGAAGAAAAGAAGTTGGTAGAAGTCTTACAACAAAACAATAAGGCGATTGGTTGGATCTTGTCAGACTTAACAGGTATAAGTCCTTCATATTGCATGCATAAAATTTTAATGGAAAAAGACTTTAAACCTGGTGCACAACCACAAAGACGTCTGAATCCAACCATGAAGGAGGTAGTAAGAAAAGAAGTAGTAGCTGTTAGAAGCAGGCATGATATACCCAATATCAGATAGCCAATGGGTAAGCCCTGTTCAAGTGGTGCCAAAGAAGGGTGGTATGACAGTAATCAAGAATGATAAAGATGAGCTGATTCCTACACGTACTGTCACTGGATGGCGGATGTGCATTGACTATAGGAAACTCAACAACGCCACCCGGAAAGATCATTTTCCTTTACCCTTCATGGATCAAATGCTAGAGAGGCTAGCAGGTAAGAAATTTTATTGTTTTCTCGATGGTTATTCTAGATATAACCAAATTTGTGTTGATCCACAAGACCAAGAGAAAACTGCATTTACTTTTGCATATAGGAAGATGCCATTCGGTTTATGCAATGCTCCTGCTACTTTCCAATGATGCATGTTTTCCATTTTTTCTGATTTAGTTGAGAAGAGCATTGAAATATTCATGGATGATTTCTCAGTTTTTGGTACTTCTTTTGATACATGTCTGTCTAACCTTGATACTGTTTTGAAATGTTGTATTGAAACTAACCTTGTGCTTAATTGGGAAAAGTGTCACTTTATGGTGACTGAAGGTATTGTATTAGGTCACAAGATTTCTATGCAGGGTATTGAGGTAGACAAGGCTAAAGTGGACCTCATAGAAAAATTGCCTCCACCAAGCAACGTCAAATCCATTCGAAGCTTTCTGGGACATGCAGGATTTTATCGACGGTTTATTCAGGATTTTTCAAAAATTGCTAAACCACTTAGCAATCTTTTGAATAAAGATGTCCCATTTCATTTTGATGATTTATGTTTACATGCTTTTGAAGCTTTGAAACAAAAACTAGTTTCTGCACCAGTAATCACTGCACCAGATTGGAATCTTGATTTTGAAATTATGTGTGATGCAAGTGATTATGCGGTGGGAGCAGTTTTGGGTCAAAGGAAAAATAAAATTTTTCATGTCATACATTATGCAAGCAAGGTTTTGAATGATGCTCAGATTAATTATGCAACCACTGAAAAAGAATTGCTTGCCATAGTGTATGCCTTAGAAAAGTTTAGATCTTATTTAATTGGATCAAAGGTGGTAAGTTACACGGATCATGCCGCAATCAAGTACTTGTTGGTTAAAACTGATTCTAAACCTCATCTTATCTGACGAATTCTATTGTTGCAGGAATTTGATTTAGAGATCAAGGATAAGAAAGGGTGTGAGAATTATGTGGCTGATCATCTATCTAGACTCACAAATGAAGCCACCCCAGATCCAGAAATTCGAGAAGAATTCCCCGATGAGAAACTCCTACACATCTCAGAAAGGCCATGGTTTGCAGAGATGGCTAATTTCAAGGTAGTTGGTGCAATTCCAGAAGATTATTCTTGGCACCAAAGGAGGAAGTTTCTCAGTGATGCTAAGCACTTTGTATGGGACGATCCTTACCTCTTCAAAATAGGTGCAGATAACCTTTTGAGAAGATGTGTGACCCAAGAAGAGGCAAGGAACATTCTATGGCACTGTCACAATGCACCATATGGAGGGCATTATAATGGAGAAAGAACTGCTGCAAAGATTCTGCAAGCAGGTTTTTATTGGCCGACACTGTTTAAAGATGCCCATGAATATGTATAGAGATGTGATAGCTGCCAAAGGACCGGAGGAATATCAAAAAGGAATGAAATGCCCTTACAAAATATCTTAGAAGTTGAAGCTTTTGACTGTTAGGGAATTGATTTCATGGGTCCATTTCCATCTTCATACTCCAATGAATACATCTTGCTAGCAGTGGACTATATGACCAAATGGGTTGAAGCAGTAGCTGTGCAAAAAGCTGATTCAAAAATAGTTATCCGCTTCTTGAAGAGAAATATTTTTGCTAGGTTTGGAACACCACGTGTTCTCATCAGTGACAGAGTATCCCATTTCTGCAATGCTCAACTTCATAAAGTCCTCCAACATTATGGTGTTCGTCACAAAGTAGCTTCTCCATATCACCCACAAACCAATGGGCAAGCCGAGGTTTCCAATAGAGAAATTAAAAGAATCCTAGAGAAGACAGTTTCCCAGTCACGCAAGGATTGGTCTCAGAAACTTGATGAAGCTCTTTGGGCATACCGGACAGCTTTCAAAGCACCCACTGGGCTTACTCCATTTCAGTTAGTTTATGGCAAATCCTGCCATTTATCGGTAGAGTTGGAGCATAAAGCTTTCTGGGCCTTAAAATTCTTTAATTTTGATACTAACCTTGCAGGTGAACAAAGGAAGCTACAATTACACCAGCTGGAAGAAATGAGGCTCTCAGCTTATGAGAATTCAAAGCTTTATAAAGAAAAAGTTAAATTCTATCATGATAAGAAGCTTGTAAAAAGGAATTTTCATCCTAGACAAAATGTTTTGTTACTCTCGATTAAGATTGTTTCCAGGAAAGCTGAAGTCTAAATGGTCCGGATCTTTCATCATAAAGGAAATCATGTCACATGGAGTTGTGACACTCGAGGACCCAGTACAAAAAGAACATGGACTGTCAATGGAAGCAGACTTAAACCATATTTAGGTGGTGACTTTGAAAGGCTTACCACAATGATACAACTTCAAGATGTTTGAGCTGCTATGTGTGTAGCTAATACGACGTAAAAGAAGCGCTTCTAGGAGGCAACCTAGTCAGGTATGTCTTTAAATATTTTCTTATGTTTTTAATAAACATGTAGGTATATATATATAGTTTAGTAAATATAGATAGAAAATAAAAAGCACTTTAAAATGGTATAATATGTTCTTTAAAAAAATGGTCATTAACTCGCCCAGGCGAGTGAAGTTAGGCCGTTTTGGCCGCCTGGGCGAGCCTGCACGCAACAACCAGGTACAAGCTTTTTATTTGGTGATTTTTTTCATTCTTCTCACCTTTACCATTTCCCTTGGCTGTCAATTTCTTCTCCCCTATCCATCTAACTTGCCCAAGCAGTTGTGCACCTTCAATCTCATTCATTTTCCTTGCTTTTTTATCACAAGTAAGTACCTCTTTCTGCATCTACTAAATTTCTAAAGTCTTGTTCTTCTTTTGTAGGTTAGTATGATGGTATGTAGTGACCCTTTTACTTTTATTTTACACAAAAACTTAACCTAGGTTTTACATTTTAATGCATATGGTTTGTTATGTTTTGAATAATTGGCTGTACATACGTGTAATTGGTCACCCCTACCTCTCCTTTCTTTGAAAATTTTGGTATAGCTATGTGTCACACTAACCATTTCAAGGTCCAAATCTTAGTGCACACACGGTGTATGTTATTTTGCCACAATGAAATCAGCTTTTATAATGCATATGTATGGTTCCCAAAACTGGTCCTAAACACATTCACATGTCACATTGATCATAATTTAGGCCACAACATGTAATGAAACCATCAATATGTGCATTTTGTGTGAAATACATAGCCTTTTGTTTTGACATAATGAAACACTTAATTGGCCAAGGCCATGGTTTGTAAAATTCCAGCACTTAGTTTTGTGTCTTAAACATGATTGTATTGTAAATATCAAAGACAGCATGAAGATTGAATTACATGATTTACCTTGTGCATTAAATAGAAGAATTTTGTGGAAAAATTGATGTCACAATGGCTGCAACGTCTTGAATTTGTCTTGCATTTTCCTTATTAAAAGTGCTGAAAATGTTTTTGAGTGAATATTTCAGATGGCCCCAAAGAAACTCCAACATAAAAGAGCTAGAAATGAAGGGACTAGTGCACCCCCACAAGAGGACTTTATATATGATGAACAAAGGTCTAGGAGCAAAGAACACCAACTCCGCTTCGAAGCCATACAAAACTGGTCCTTTCTCAAAGAGAGACGAGTTCAACTATTCAATGAGGAATCTACTGAATTTGCATACGAACTCGATAGAAGAAAGTGGAGACCACTAGCCACTCCCTTACAAAAGTTTGATCCCGAGATTGTTTTGGAGTTCTATGCCAACGCGTGGCCACTAGAGGGAGTCCTGTGTGACAAGAGGTCGTTTGTAAGAGGACAATGGATCCCCTATGACTCAGATGCCATCAACCAATTTCTAGGGAATCCACTTGTCCTCCCTGAAGGACACCTCTGCGAGTACATGGAGATGAGAAATGATTTTAATGAAGACGCCATGCAGCAACTTCTTTGCATTCCAGGTACTGATTTTGCTCGCGGTATCACAGGTAATAGGGTAGGGTAATGAGAAATAACATGACCACTATTACCCAGATATGGATGACCTTTGTGCTAAGCAACATCTTACCCAGTGACCACAACTCCGATCTACCCATGAGTAAGTGTCAACTGGTTTATAGTATATTAACCCAGCTTAGCATAGATGTAGCTCAGATTATTTTCGACGCCATTCATCAATTTGTTATCTTAGAGCCAACTAGGCATCCTTTAAACCCCGAGCGAGCAAATAAGGCTCTTGGATTCCCCGCTCTTATTACTGGGTTATGTCAGTTCTATGGAATCCAAGTCCACCCCTCTAGAAATATCCGCCCTCCTATTAACCGTGCTTTTATTGAGAAATATTGTTTAGCTAGACAGGTAGAGCAACAGCCCGCTACTGAGCCAGCTTCTTTGGAGTCTATTTCGGCCCACATGCAGAGAATGGATCTTCAGATGCATACCTACATGCAACATGTAGCGGACCAGCAAGCTGCCAGCTTCAGAGGCCAGATGCAGCTAAACGAGAGTTTTTACAACTACACACTGCATCAGCACCAACAGGATCCGAACCCATTCCCATGGCCTACTCCGGAGCAGTTCAGAGCACATGTGGCATGGCCTGGGGACAGGCCTATTTTTCAGGAGGAGGTGGGGGGCTCCGCAGCCCAACAGGATCCTGCAGCTGAAGAACCTGCAGCAGAAGGTGGAGAGGCGGCGGATGATGTAGAGCAAGACTTGGCAGCATATTTGACAGATCTTATCTGACGGATCTCCAAAATTTTGTGACATTCCTTTTAATTTATTTACCGCTTTCTTTATGTTTTTATATATACTTGCATACTTTGGTTTATGCACTTGCACTTTTATTGGTACTTTTTAGTATTATATGTTTTTGCATATGTGGATTGCTGTAATTGTGTTACTTTTTGTTGCATATAGCTTATGTTGGAGCGGTGCATGTGCACAGTTAGACAATATTTTTGGAAATGTGCACTAGAAAAACACTTTTTGATAAAGTTACATTTTTTTGCATATAACATAAATTTGTAAATAAAATAGTAACTTAGGACAAAAGTTTTTTTAAATAGAAAATTTTTCTTGATATATGGTGTTTTGAAAAGAATCAACTGAAAATGTTTTGAAACTTTTTTTAAAAGACCAGAACCCCAAAAATGAAGTTTTTGTAGGAAACCTTGAGAAATGAAAAACAAGAATAAATGGTCTTTTCAGAAAAATCAAAATCAAGGTAAAAAAAAGTCTTTTTGCATGGAAATTGATAAATAACTTCAGAGGGAAACAAATGATTTGGTTGAAAACATGAAAACAGACCTTAAGCCCAAGTGAGTGTGTGCATCTAAACAGACATTATATACAGAGAGATCACACTGGTATAATCTATAGTAATTTTTGCATGAATTCCTAATTGTCATAAGCATATGATTCATGGATATGATTTAGGCCATCTTTCTTTTTGAATACATAATTAGCCACTGGCCAAAAAGTTATCCCAAATATATTAAATGATTTATCCTTTGAATACCCCTTTGAGCCTAAACAGTAATATTTTCTTGAAACCCTAACCTAAAATAGGAATTTCATACCCTACCTAAGGTTAGGAGAGCAAAAGGGGAATATTTGTGATAGAAAATTTCTTGTGGATAGTTATGTTGTGAAAAGAATTTTTGTAGTGGTTATATGTTATCATGTGAAAAAGAAAAAGAAAAGAAAAAGAAAAAGAAAAAGGAAATAAAACTCCTTGAAAAAAAGAGAGTTGGGTGAAAATGATAAAAATAAGATGTCTTGGGAAAAGAAAAGGAATAGGAAGTGAAAGATCTAAATTGTCTATATTTCTAGCTTGCTCTCCTAGTCCTAAGGTCTTTTGAATATCCAGAAAAACCAAGATTTCTTTCTAGCATGTATTGTGATTTGATAGGAAATGAACTGCAAATTTTACCTATGATATATCAGTGATGGATGTGAGAGTAAACACTTACCTTTGGGAGAATTAAACACTTTTTGAGAGGTTTTCCTTTGTTTGATAACAGTCAAATGTTTCCTCTGAGGTCTTTTTTGAAATGAAGTGTAAATTTGACTTTAAACCTCATTTTGATTTCATGAAAAATCCATCAAATTGTTTTCTCAAAGTATCAAGGTTAACTACTTTTTGAAAAATATGTTCTGATCAAAGATTAAGTTGATTCTTGTCAAAGCATGATATATTTACCTTTGCTTGAGGACAAGCAAGATTCTAAGTTGGGGGGAGTTGATAAGTGCCACATTTAAGTAAAACTAGGATTACAATATGGCACTTATCCGTTATTTTAATTGAATTTGTCACAAGATAACCCTAGAAACCTAGTCAAATGATGACTATGTAAAGATAAGTCATGCTTTTATGTTTCGAGAAAATTTTGTCCAATCGAATGTTTCTATTTTGCAAGGTTTGAAGGTTATGAAAGAACCAAGCTTGCGAAACTAGGAGCATGGGGTGGACTATGCAAAGGAGGGGAAGTTTCAACAGCAAAACAGGCCCAAAAGCACAAAAAGCCCAAAGGTTTCTTCTTGATTAAGCATCTAACTCACCCAGGCCAGCCTCCCAAGTGTTATTTGGTCTCCCAGGCCACTCCAAGTTCCAAGAAAGCAGCCTTAACTCGCCCAGGCGAGTGAACTTAGGCTAAACTAGGCGCCTGGGCGAGTGGACCAAGCAGGACAGCAAAAACTATAAATAGGGGATGGCCAGAAGAGGGAAGGGATCATTTTTTCACTTATTTTCTCTCCTAGGCACTTGCTTGCTCTTGTTTCTTGTTTTTGTAGTTCCTAAGTGAGTGTAGAACTTAGGGAAGTGAGGTTGAGTGACTTTTGTAAGGAGATTCTGCCGAAGAGAAGGTCGATGACGAGCTTAGTCGGTGATTCTCTCGAGGAGGTTCTGCCCATGTTCGCTTAAACTTCTCTAAGGATTGGACGTACTCTTCTTATCCCTATGCTCTTTTAATTATTTATGCATTGTTCTATTTCTTGTTGGTGATTTTATTCTACGCTTAACGCTTGATTCTAATTAACCGTTAGTTTCATGAAACTAACCCTAAAGGCGACTGGAAGTAAATTTAGGGTTTGAACTGAATTTAATCACTCGTTACGTTACGTTTCTAGGAATAGCGCTTAATGTTTCGATTGCATTAAACATGCGATTAAAGTTCTTAAGGCTTGGGTATTTAATTAAATATGAGAGGGATCGATATTTAGTAAAATATCCATAGGATCGTAATTGCGAGGAATCGAATTAGGGTTACTTATACATGTGCGGCAATAAGAATAGAACATGCATAGGTAAAATCAATTAAAAAGGGATAAGCAAGACGAAATCCAATCCTATACTTACTTGACTTGTATCCGTTTATTTATTTCATTTCCCGTAATCATTTATTTGTTCTCCATTATCTTATTTTACATTTTCTGCAACAACAAACAAACAAATGAATCTTCGCTTTCTATCTGTATATAACTACTAAACTGTTAATTTTAATCAACCGACGTAAAATTCGAAACTTACAGCGATAACAACGGTACGCTTGCCATGGTAAAATTCCTAACAATCAGGCAAGTAGTTTAGAATTTGCGATGATGTTGGAGCTGGGGTAGAAAACATTAGTGAATAGGGGATGAGTAAGAGAGATGAGTAAAGAATTGTGAAGTTACAGTAAATCTAGCAAATTTCAAGTCAAAACATAAACATTCGTTCATCAAGATCAACGTCACCATCCAAATTTAGCATTTCTATCTTTAGTTAATTATTTTATTGTCATTTAATTTTTATTGCAATTTATTTCATGAAAATAACAAATCAAAAATACAAAAACCTAGTTTTTAGTTAAATAATTTCATGAAATCCCTTCTTTATTCCTTTGGGAGACGACCTGGACGATAGTTCGGTTACTATATCATGATTGGATTACAATTTTCCTATAAGTTGAATCTAATGTGAAATAAAATCCTAACACATGATGATGTGGTTATCTACTATATCTAACTCACATCGTAAAGCATTTCTTTTTCTATCTCAACATATATTTCTTCATGGCAAGCTGCCACTGGAACTCCTATAACTCAATAGTGCTACACAATTTGGTTTGGATGATTGTTGGGAGTATACCTTTTACCATAGTACAATGGCAGGCTCTCACCAACTAAAAATTGTTGGTTGTCAGCTAGGGTTGCCAAGCTGGCTCGGTGACATCAATCATAACTCAATGCCTCACCCCTAAGGACAATCATGTCCTACGATTTCTGAAAGGTACCAACCATGGTCTTTCAACAACAAAGAGGATGGTCTCCTCAATGAACCTCCCCCATACTTGGAGCATTCTTTCTCTATCATAGTGGGGTCCAAATGCATATGGTATTAAACATTAATGAATGGCTAATCAAGTCCAAGATCCCATCCTGGCTTGAATAAAATGAATATATATATATATAAGAGGACCTTGTCCCCTCACACCTTGTGGTGTGAAAACCGCCATTCGACCGCTGCCTTATGAACTTTGATAACTTTCCAGCACAACACCCCCATGCGACTCTCTTCAATTTGCATTTCAGTATTCCATTGTGTAACATCCTGAAATTTCGATAACTGAAATATATAATTGATGTATTTCTTGTATTATTTAATTACTTTATTCATTTGGATTTGTTGAAATGTTTTGTGAATTATCCTTATGCAACTACTTGTTGTGAAATGTTAATTAAAGATAAAAAGAGAAATTACAAAAATGCTTCAAGGATAATTAATGACCATATTACTCTTTCCCTTGATGTGAGAATTACCATTCTACCCTTGAAGTAGAAATTACAAAAATACCCTTGAGGTAAAAATTACAATAAAACCCTTAGATATTTTGCTATAGATATTTTTGTAGAAACTTGAGGTTGAAATTATAGAAATACCCCTGGAATGACAAATTATCCTTAGTAGCAGATAAACATCACAAGAAGGATATGATAGGAAACTAATGGATCCAAGTGGCAATTTTAGAAGTGTTTAGAATAGATTTATTCATGATTATTTAACTTAAGGAAATAAACAAAATTTTAGTAACATAAAGAAAAGCATGCATGGTATGTGAGATTTTAAGCAAAATCAATAAAAGATGGAAGTGCAAACCATGTGATTGTGAACGTGTAAGCTCTAGAATTGGTGTACAATAGATAATTGTACAATCATGCATTAGACAGACCAAATCAAGCTTCTTGGATAAGCTTATCCTTGAAGATTTGAAGAATTTTACAAATGTCTTAGGGAAAGCATGCCTCTAGTGTACGTGTTTTTTTATAGCAAAACCAAAATAAGATGTAAGGTGATATGTAGCTGTGTGTGTGTGTATGATTATGGGAAGAAAACAAATAAAATCAAGCTCCTTAGGAAGGCTACCCATGTGCAATTTGGTCAAAAATTAAGGATTCTTTGCTTTTGCTTAGTAAGCATACATTTAATGCATGAATTAAAATATCTTCATGGCATGATGACTTAGTTCCATTGGAACCAAAATAGGAACTAACTAGGTTACCTTCTAACTAATTTCTTTCTATCCTAACTAAATTCCTCTATACAAATACTCTCTTTAAAATAATAATCTACACATATGCCAAGCTTTCTCTCAATCTCATGTTCACTTTCTTCTTTTATCTCTTCCCTTGTGTTTTCATTTTCTCTTCTCTTCTTCTCACTCAAACTGCAGCCCTTCACCAAATTTACCTATCATTTCTTTATCCAAAATCTTATATTAGAAGATAGCAACTTTACTTCTCAAGTTCTTGAAGCATTCTAGCCAAATATTTTGGTAAGTATTGGTGTTGAAACTCAAATTTTTTTGAGTTGAATTTTAGACTGCTTTTAAAATAATATATCTCCCTATGTACTTAACCAAATGAGGTGTTTGAACACTCATTTTAAAGATTAGGATGTCCACTATGTTGTCCTAAAATATGGGACCAAAATGAGTAGTGAATTGTGCCCAGAATTTAATTGAACACAAGTTGTCCAAAATTGTCCACACCTAAACAACTATTGCCACCAGTTTTTAAAAATTTATATCTCTCTCATTTCTTACTCAAATTAGGCTTATGATATATGGAATTAAAGATCTAGCTGTGAACCCTAACATATTACAAATTCAACAAAATATAGACTGTGTACTACCTGCAGTCACGAAAACAAGAAAGGATGTGAGTGTTTCATTTTGAGCCTGTTTGAAGTTTTGTTTTTAATACTATATCTAGAGTTTTAGAACTCCAATTAAGGCATGTGATAACTTGTTAGAAAGCTTATGAGGTCTAGTTTAACATACTAAAATATGAGAATTTAATGACTTGTAGATTAGCATAGATTATAGGAACAATTGAATCATATGTGGTGAGAAATCTTTACTAAATTATCTTCGATTTGGTATATAGAGCTCTGCGTTTGGACCAAAGCACGTGAACTTGAGTGATCTCAAAACGACACTACGATGAGCTATTAGAGGGATATATATAGGTGATGGGAGTTTATTGTTTGGTTAGGTTTTTGATACCATAGTTGGGGGTCAAGGAACCCAATTATGAAGATGTATGTTTGTACCTATTGAGTGCTGGTTTTCAAGAAAACTATGTTTTTAACTAATGAGATGCGATATATTTATTATTGATGTATGTTTGTCCCTGCTGTATACTCATTTTTAAGAAAAAACTGTGTTTTTAACTAATGGGATGCGATGAATTTGTTATTGGTGGATAAAACTGTGAATAATGTTGTTATAATGATTAGATTTTTGGGAAAAGTCTTAATTACAAAGGAGACTCTACCCAAAATTTATAATATGTTATCCTATTTAATTCTTTATTAAATTTTTAGACGGGCATAAGAGTTTGTTTTCTATATTGTAGTCCTACTCTTTAATTTAAAATTTTCCTAAAATATCAGTCTCGTGATATTATGGATTGTGAATGTATGAGATTTGTGTTGTCTAAAGACCTGGAGAATGTGAATCTTAGTAATATTGAAATGAGATTTCTTGTATATATGTGGAATGCGATTTCTTGTGATGTTAATAATATTGAAATGAGATGATATTGATATTTATGATGAGGATATTGAAATGAAATGATGTTGATGTTGTTGATGATATTGAGATGCTATTGATGTTTATGATGTTAAAATGAAATAATGTTGATATGGTTGATGATGTTGAAATGAGATAATGTTGATATGATTAATGATGCTAAAATGAGATAACATAGTTGATAATATTGAAAGGAAATGATATTAACATTGATCATGACATTAAGATGAAATGATGTTGATGTTGATGATGACATTGATGGGAGATAATGTTGATGTTGACAATGTCATTGTATGTTGTGTATGTACATGGGGGATGCATGACTTATTGGATATCCCTACAAGGGAAGAGTTTACGAATTTTAAGCATCCTTGGAGAGGAAAAGGGATTGCTTAGAATTATGGTCTCTATCCACGGTCAGTGCATTGATGAGCCCATGTTTCATACTTCATAATTGTATGGAAATAGGATGAAGGCAGTGTGTACCTATGGCTTTTATGAGGATAAAAATGCGGGTATTGTAACACCCCGGACGTGTTATCATTAATCATATTATAAGCGTGTTATCAGCGTTAACTAAACGCGGTGCGGAAGCAATAGAATCATTTTTCTTGATTACATTATCTGCCTACCGTTATAATTGATATGATAAACTGGATCAGCAGGGTGTGAATTAGATGATTTGCATGTGTATTCTCTGTGATGTATTTATTCCATATATAATGAATTAAGAAAAGCGATTATGTGCTTCCGCTGAGATTTAAATTGATGTTTTAAGCGCTAAACTGATACGATTAATGATAACGCACCAGAGGCCTACGGGGTGTTACAGGTACTAGGGGCCATGTCACTTGGTTTGGAATTCCCTTGAAACTCTGGCTGATCACCATGGGGGGAATGACCAGTGAATGACAGGGTGACCCCGACAAACTACTGAATCATCTTCCTAAGAGAAAGGCTATTTCCTGAGGAATGGTACCACATTGCATTTGAGAGTTGAGTCAGGTGCATGCATCATTTTGAGCATAATTGATTTGAATTTTGGAAAAGTTGATGAATAGTTTGTTGAGTGTGTGTTGAACTGATTGATTACTGAGAATGATTGTGATTATCATTATTGTTTTCTTGCTAATCATTGTTATATGGTGCTTGTTGAGCTTGTGTAATAAACTCACCCTTGCAATTTTGTATTGTGTGGTTGGTACCTATGATGATCACGAACCTTCGTTCGCGGAAGCAAATGAGCAACAGTAGGTGATATTAGAGAGAGATCTTTTTGTTGGAGTTGCCAAGTTGACGTGATAATGTTGGAATTTATTTTGGGAGAGAATTGTGTTTTGTTATCAACTTTTTCTTAGTTGGCTCCTTGATTCTTTTTGGTTGGGCATGAAAATTCCAGGCTTAAATACATGTAAAAAAAACTAAATTATGTTCTGACATGTGAATGATGTATAATGGTTCAATCTATATATATACGTGCATTTCTTTATTTACGTATTTTTGCATTTTGATGAATGTATTATCGCAAAAAATATATTCTCATTCTCATAATCAAATTAAAGGAGTTTTCATTTAAAATTTGAAAATTACACATTTAGAGTAGTCATATTGTAGTGACGATGCAGGTCGTTACACACTGCGTAACCACATCCATTACATGTCCCTCAAGCGCATAATTCCTACTAGCATAAAATTTCTAGTCATACTAGTCCTTGTGTCCGAGTCCTTATGAACTATCACACAAATGACACATCTTTTAAGACATATGATGTCAGATATAGGGGGACTGATAACCGATGTCGTATCGCTTCAAAATAATTAAACTACGCTAATTCTGTAGCATAGGATTAACCTAGGTCGACTCAGAGGCACGATCAATTTGGTTCCAACTTCAATTCACTAATAAACAATAGGGTTTTTTGTCGAACAATTTGCATGCAATGGGTAAAAATTGCCAAAACACAAACTACAATTGAAGAAAAATGTAGAAACTGATAGAATTGATAAGAGGTATTGTAAAACAAATTAAAGAACATCAATCCAATTCACCAAATCAAGCAATGAGAATTATCATAGTTCTCAGATAATGATCTTGTTATGAAAGTTCATTCAATTTCATTAGAAGTCGTTCAATCGAATTAACTCCTAAATTAATTGAAATCACAAACATAATTGAAACATCATCCAAATAATTTATGATTAAAATTCAAAATTAGGAAATGAATCCATAACCTAATCCGCTTTCAATCCTAAACACATTCATAATCATGAAAATCGAATAGAGGATTGAAGAAGAAAGTTAACATTCACACATAAATTGAAATACCAAACCATAACTCAAATTCTCCTAGCTTGACTGGATCCTTAAATTGATTGATTGTTTAGCCTTCTATGATCATCATTAGTGGAAGAGCCACAAGATTAGTGCACGAAAATGGAAGAACATAAATGAAATAAAGAAGAAAGCTTAAGAACAGTTGAGAGAAAATGAGATAGAAATTTTAATTCTGAAAACTTCTAAAAGAAATTACAAATTCTGCTTTTGCTAAAATGAAGTGTATAAATCTAAATGACTAACTGCACTAAAATATAGTGATTGAGTCAGTAGGAAAGGATGGGCCATGATTAGGCCCATCTAATCAAACTAATTACTAATTACACCAATTCGCAGCTCAAAACTCAAGTACAGAGGTTCTGACTTTCATGACTAAAATGACCTTTAAAATGATAGAATTGGCCTTGTCTTATCTCTAACAAAAATGTAGATCTTTTCCTTATCTTTTCAGGGACTACTCATATGAGCCATTTGGAGTTCTGTAGAGCTCTCTAGGTCTTGCATAAGGAAGATAGGTGAAGTAAGCAAAAAATCCGAAAATAAGCAACAATTATCAATTAAGCGGACTTGTTTGCCTAAGCCAAAAACTGAGTTAGAGTAAGAAAATAAAATTCCAAAGGAAGTCAAATAAGCTAAGAAGAATAGAAAAATATTAAACTAAAAACACTCAATCAGGGAGCTTGAAGAGGATCAAGATGTCGAGGCTCTTAGTCTTGGATGTTTTAGCTTTTACATGTCATTCAATTGAAGGCATATGTAATCTTTAGATGTCTAAGAGTTTCATCTAATGATCCATTGCATTGCATAAACATCTTTCATTGGCTTGCATTCATGGTTTTACAAAAAAACATATGTTTTGTGAAAAAGATTTTAAAGTATTCATGATTGCATTAAAAAGCCAAAGTGTTCAAAACATGTTTTGGAAAAACATATTTTCTCTGTTTTAATCGACTACCAGCTAATGGTAATCTATTACTTAAGCTTTGATGAACACTTTAATCGATTACAACTATATGGTAATCAATTACACTTCACAAAGACTCAGAAATGTCTTCATGTGATAATCGATTACAGCTATATGGTAATCGATTACACTTCACAAAGTCACAGAAATGTCTTCCTACGATAATCAATTACGATTTGTGGTAATCGATTACTTGACACGTTCTTGGAAATAAAACTTTTTGTGTCAATCGATTAATGGCAATTTAATCAATTACTTTGTTCATTTATCATTTCCAGAAATCTCAGGAACACTTTAATCGATTGAACTTGTTAACAATCGCCAACATTGGTGGTTTTAATCGATTACATGGATGATTTAATCGTTACATTCAGTTACAACAGTTTATTATAAATAGTTGATGGGTCTTTTGAAAAATATAGATTAACATACTACGAAATTTTCATAGATTTTCAAAAGCCTTCTGAAGTGAGAAAAAGATATTTTGAGTTACTAAGCTTTTGTCCCACAAATTCTAAATCTTCATGTTGCATTGAAAGATTTCTTCTTGGGCAATATTTTAAAGAAGTTAGTTTGCTCTAAAATTTGTTTTTCAACCTGAATCAAGATTGGTAAATCATATGCATTCATATTCATTGGATCATTAGGTTGTCTCCCTCCATTAACTTTGCTTGTAAATTTGTTTTAGAATTTTGGTTGTTTGTAACTATTACAATAGAATTCTTAAGGCTTGTCTAGAGTAGGTTTCTCTAGAGGGAAGAGTAGATAAGGATTCTCTATGTCTTGATCACTAGGAGTCTAAGGGGATTAGATTTTTGTTCTTAATCTAGGTTTGATTAAGGGTGATTTGTAATAAGCTTGTAAGAAAAGAATATTGTGAATAATGGAACTCTAACTAAGTTTGGTTAGAAGGAACTGGATGTAACTTCTCAAAGGTGAAAAGTGAACCAGTATAAGTTCTTGTGTTGATTACTTTCTTTAATCTATTCTTGTTATCTTAATATGTGATTCTTTGGTGAAACCTTTCTTATTTAACAAGTGTAAGGTTTTGTAATTGTTTTCTTGAGCTGAGTGGTTTGATTGGTTGGATAATTCTTGGTTTAATTGTGATACGATCTTATTACTCTGATTTCTTAAAGATTTTTAAAAGCTCAAGTTTAAACCAATTCACCCCTCCTCTTGGTTATTGTGTGTGTTCATACTGTTTTCAATTGGTATCAAGAGCAGGTTCTTGAGTATTATTCAAGATCAATATCTTTTTTAAAGAAAATGAATACCAGACAAATTACCCTTAAAGAGGGTGTCTCCCTCAATCGTCCTCCGATGTTTGAAGGAGAACATTTCGGATTTTGGAAAAACAGAATGCAGATATTCATTCAATCAAATGACCCTGGTGCATGGAATGCAATAGGAAAAGGTCCTTTGGTTCCAATCAACATTGTTGGTAATGATATGATTCCCAAAGAATGGGATGAGATGACAAATGCAGAAAAGAGAGTAGTGCAATACGATTTTAAAGCTAAGAACATGATTACTTCTACACTTTCATCTGATGAATTTTTTAGAACTGTTAGGTGTAAAAACGCTAAGGAGATGTTAGATATTACTCATGTAGGAAAAAATGAAGTCAGAAGATCAAGGAAGCATGCCTTAATTCATGACTATTAGATTAACACACATTGTAAATCATCTTCTTGGTCTTGGAAAGGCATTTGATGCTGAAGAATTAAACATTAAGATCTTAAAGTGCCTAACAAGACCATGGAAACCAAAGGTGACAACAACCAAGGATTCAAAAGATCTTTCAAAGATGTCCATGACTGCACTATTTGGTAAGCTACTTGAGTATGAATTAGAATTGTCTCAATTAACGCATGCTGAAGATGCAGATAAAAAGCAAAAGAGTATAGCCTTGAAAGTTGCATCCTTAAATATGGAAAAAGAAGAAGACTCAAGAGAAGATGAAGGTGATGAGAATCTGAACCTAATAGTAAAAAGATTTAGCATGTCCATGAAAAAGAACAAGAATAGGAAGTTCACAAAGTTCAACAACAACAAAAAGAATGACAACAACACCAACTACTTGCTTTGAATGTGGTAAGCCAGGTCATATTAAATCTGAATGTTCTATATTTTTGAAAAATAGTTAGGTGAAAAGCAAAGAAAGAAGGAAAACCAGAGAAAGACTATATTGCATGGGAAGAAAATGCTTCAACAACTTTTGAATCATCAAGTGAAGCTGAGGAAGCAAATGTATGTCGAACATCAATAGTTGATGAAGATGAAGAACTCTCAAGTGCCCAATCAAAAGTAAATCCCAAACTTTATCAACTTATTGATGTTTTCCATGATATGCATGAAAAGGCTCAAAAGCTTGCAATCTCCAACAATAAGCTAAACGGTAACCTTAAATGGCATACCACTAAACTTGCTGAACAACAAGCTGAACTTTGTAAGTTGAAAGAAGAGAATGAGAAACTCCTTCCATGATACAAAGCCAATGGGTGTGTGTGTGTGCTTCTTCCTCTTCAAATGTAGATAAATACAATGCCTTGCAAAAAAAGTTTGATAATTTCAAAAATAGTCAATCTGAAAAATGTATGTTATTACTTTCAGAAAATTCTTATTTGGTGAATCAAATGATAAGTGTACAAAAGTATGCTGGAGATAAATCTGGTTGGGGTTACAAACATCAAACAAAACCTTTTGGAAACACCAAGTTTGTACCTCCAAAACAAATTAATCAAAAAAGGTCTTTCAAAAACTAAGCATACCAAATTGACTCATTTTGAAAGAAAATCAAAATATGTTATTTGTAATTATTGCATGAAGGAAGGCCACACATCTTATATGTGTTATTCTAGAAGGTTCTATGTGCCTAATGGAGACTGCATTTGGGTTCCAAAGAAGAGGATAAGAAAAGGAGAAAAATAGCCGACCCTTATGGACTCAACCTTAATTGGGTACCTTTCTTTGCCACTTGATTTGATTGTTGCATGTGTGTCTTAGAGCAAAATCATCATTATAGTACTTAGACAATGGATGCTCTAGACACATGACAGGTGACATGTCCACTCTCTATAGAACATGCATTCATTCACAACACTAATTGCCTAGTAAGTACAGTTGATGAATCTTGGCTATGGCATAGGATAGCTAGTCACATTAACATGCATCACATAAACAAGCTTATTAGAAAAGACTTAGTCATTGGCTCACCTAAACTTAAGTTTGAAAAGGACAAACTATGTGATGCATGTCAAAAGGGGAAACAAACCAAGATTTCTTTTCAAAATAAAAACTTTGTTTCCACCTCAAGACCCCTTGAATTGCTTCATATGAATTTGTTTGGTCCTTCTAGAACTATGAGCTTAGGAGGCAATTACTATGGGCTTGTAATAGTTGATGACTATTCTAGATTCACATGGACTTTGTTTTTAAGATCTAAGAGTGATGATTTCATTGCTTTTTAGAAAATTAGCCAAGCTTGTTCAAAATGAAAAAGGAAGTAAAATTAGCATGTTGAAAAGTTCTATGAAGAAAATGGAATCAATCACAATTTTCAGCTTTAAGAACACCTCAGCAAAATTGTGTTGTGAAGAGGAAAAATAGATCTCTTGAAGAATGATGGATGTAATATCTTGAATTTTAAGCATGTAATTAAGCCTAGATTAAGCCCATAATTAAGGATAATAAATATGCTTAAGAGTATTCAGAGGAAAGGCTTGAGAAAGAGATGAAATAGGCTGAGTTAGGGGTTTTCTGGGGTTCCACGCTTGGGGCGTGGGATGCCACGCCTGGGGCGTGGGAAGCAGCCCAAAAATGCCATTTTGTCTGCCAGTCCACGCTTGGGGCGTGGGAAGCCACGCTGGAGGCGTGGGAAGTTGCCCAGAAGTGGAATTTTGTCTGGAACTCCACGCTTGGGGCGTGGGAGTCCACGCTTGAAGCGTGGGAGTCACGGCAGAGGCCTATAAAAGGCCCAGAAGCTCGAAAATTTGGATATTTTCTTCCTCCTTCGT
>PYAF01004026.1:6029-19248 GCA_007407185.1 Glycine tomentella | reverse complement strand
TCCCCCCCCCCCCCCACACCACATGGTGATCAGCCAGAGTCTCAAGAGAATTCCAAACCAAGTGACATGCCCCTTAGTACCCACAATTTTAGCCCAGAAAAAACCACAGGTACACACTGCCTTCATTCTATTTCCATCCATGCAATTATGAAGTATGAAACACGGGCACCATCAATGCACTGACCGTGGATAGGGACCAACCCTTCCTAGTAAGGATATCCAATAAGTCATGCTACCCCCACGTACATACACAACATGCAAATATGGGTTCATTAATGCACTAACCGTGGATAGGGACCAACCCTTTCGTAAGGATATCCAATAGGTCACTGCACCTCACATGTACAACATACATCCATTACGATGACATCATCAGCATCAACATCTATATCACTTCAATCTCAATATCATCAACAACATCAAGATCATTTCATTTCAATATCATCAACAACATCAACATCATTTCATTTCAACATCAATATCATCTCATATTAATATAACCATCAACATAATCTCATTTCAATATCATCATCAACATCACAAACCTCAATCATTCACAATCCATATTACCATGAGACTGGTATTTTAGGAAAATTCTAAATTAAAGAGGAGGACTACAATACAGAAAACAAACTCTTATGCCCATTTAAAAATTTAATAAAGAATTAAGTAGAAGAACATATTATAAAATTTTAGGCAGAGTCTCCTCTGTAATTAAGACTTTTCCCAAAAATCCAATCATTACAACAACAACATCATTCACAGTTTTATCCATCAATAACAAATTCATCGCATCCCATTAGTTAAAAACACAATTTTTCTTGAAAACGAGCACACAACAAGAACAAACATACATCAATAATAAATATATCACATCCCATTAGTTTAAAACATAGTGTTTCTTGAAAATCAGCACACAATAGGGACAAACATACATCTCCATAATTGGGTTCTCTGACCCTCAACTATGGTATCAAAAACTATAATGAAACAATAAACTTCCCTTACCTATCTATAAACTCTCTCGTTAGCTCCTCATGGTGTTGTTTTAAGATTCCCTCAAGTTCGGGTGCTTTGGCCCAAACGTAGAGCTCTATATACCAAATCGAAGATAATTTAGTATAGATTTCAAAGACAAGGTTAATATTAACATTCGAGGTCAAATACCCACTCAAATTTAAAAAAGGGATAAAATGATGTTTTTGAAGTCCACATCAAAATGACATCATTTTGAAATTTCGATCACACCAATGTGACCGGGGCTAAACGAAGGTCACAAAAATGACATCAATAATATAAAAAGGAAACTTTTACAACATATCTACTGGCCAAAAATTTATGATTAGGCAAGCCAGAGGATAACTTTTTAAGTTTTGCTACTCAATATAATAAATGCAAGAGAATAAACCTTACAGTAAAAAGGAAGGAATATCACAAGAATATATAAAGCTATCATGAACTATAGTTTCGAACCATTTGATGATATGATGAGGAAAATTATCACAAGAGAAATACTTGTGATGGTTGTAAAAGAAGAATAGGATAGAAGCAAATGGATCCAAGTTGCAGGCTTAGAAGTGCTAAAATAGAATTGATTATGATTAGTTAATTTAAGAAAAGAAATAAATCCTAAGCCATATGGACTATTGAACAAAGGCTTAAGATTTTAGAGGTATGACACCTTAGTAACTATTACATCAATTTGAAAACACATGAAATACACTTGGTTTAAATTAAAAGGCATGTACGTACACGTGATTTTGAACAAAATCAACAGACATGGAAGAATATCTTTGTGTGGGTAAGTGTATATGTGATTTTCGTGATAAAGCCAATGCCTTATGTGCATGAAATAAACAAAACCAAGAAGCTTCAAGAGGCATTGCACGTGGACTTTCGGCCATAACAAAGAGAATATTTGCATGATGACTAGGTAAGTTTGCATTAATTGCATGGAGATAAAAAAAAATCTTTATGTCATGATTACTTAGTTACATTAGAACCAAACCAAGGACTAACTGGATTACATCCTAACTAATTCATTTACATCCTAACTAATTCTTCTACTATAAATACCCCCTTTGAGATGAAAAATCTGCACAAGCAAGGCTTCATTCTAAACCTCACGACCAATTCACTTCCTTTTATCTCTTTACTTGGCTTTCATTTTCTCTTCTCTTCTTCTCACACAAACTAAAGCCCTTTTACCAAATTACCTATCATTTATTCATCCAAAATATTCTATTAGAAGATAGCAACTTTACTCCTCAACCTCTTGAATCATTCCAGCCAAATACTTTGGTAAGTATTGATGTTAAAATTTGTATGGTTTTAAGCTGAATTTTGGATTGTTTTTAGAATTTCATATCTCCCTCTGTACTTAACCAAATGAGGTATTTGACCATTCATTTTAAAGATTAGGATGTCCTCTATTTTGGCCTAAAATATGGTACCCAATTGAGTAGTGAATCGTGCCCAGAAATTATTTGAACCCAATTTGTCTGAAACTATCTTCACCCAAAACATCTTCTGCTATCCGTTTTGAAAATTTTATTTATCCCTCATTTCTTACTCAAATTAGGTGTATGATATATGGAATTAAAGATATAGATGTAAACTATAACATATAAAAATTTCAGATAAATCTAGATTGTGTACTGCTTGCAGTCACGAGAACACTAAGAGATGTCAGTGTGGAAATCGGAACTTGCTGGCAACTTTCAAGTCTAGTTTTAAAAATACTATTGCTATAGTTTTATAAATCTAAATAAGGCATGTGATACTTTGTTAGAAATCTTATAAATTCTAGTTTAACATACTAAAAGATGGGAATTTTATGACACGTAGATTAGCACGTGAACTTGAGAGATCTCAAAACAACGCTACAAGAAGCTAACAAAGGGACAAAGATAGGTAAGGGGAGTTTATTACTTGGTTACAGTTTTGATACCATAGTTGGGGGCCAGGTGTTGGATTTTAAGGAAGCTGCAAGAATAATTGAAGCAAGGATAGCTTGGAGTTTTAGCTTTTTACATGCCCAATCATTAATGGCATTTGTAATTGTCTAAGTGGCTCAAGTTATTTCCTAATGATCCTTCATGCATTTGCATTATCATTCTCATACATACATATATTTGACTATGAAACTAAAATGGTTAAATGGTTATTCAAAACTCAAGTTCTCATGGTTGAAGTTTTTGAAATCTAAAAAACTCATTGTTTTAATCGATTACCTGCTTATGTAATCGATTACAAATTTTTTTTTTAAATATGGAAAAGCCTTGAATAACAGATTAATCGATTACCATTTGTTGTAATCGATCACATAGTGTTAAATAAAAACCATGCATTGCTGCTTTAATTGATTAACATTTATTGTAATTGATTACATAGGCTTTATCTGGAAAACATGATGTGCTGCTTTAATCGATTACCATGACTCGTAATCGATTACATAAGTCTTTTGAACATTCATGTCTTGCTGCTTTAATCGATTACGTGACGATATAATCGATTATTATGTTCATAAATATTTTTTCAGAAAGCTTAAGAATAGTTTAATCGATTAATGGTGTATTAATCAATTACATTTGATGAATTAATCGATTACACTAACAATTTAATCGATTACAGTCTGTTAAATCAGTTTTTCTATAAATAGCTTGTGGATCTGTTGATTACACACAATACCAGAAATCATTTTTCCGAAATAAACATAACTCACAAAGCTTTAGATTATCTAAAAGAACTCATTTTGAGTGAAAAACATCTTCATCCAAATACAAAAGTCCCTATTTATTGGTAATGAAGATCTAAGCAAGATTTACAAACAAAGGTTTTCAAGAAAGCTTTTTCTACTGTTATGCACTCAATGTCTGCTTGATTGTCTGTGTTCTGAAAATAATAGGAATACTTCACAACAACCAAGAGGGGGGGTGAATTGGTTGAACCTTGGTATTTTAAAATCAAATTCAAATCAGAATTTCAGGATCTTTATCACTTTTAAAACCAAGAAACCTTTTACTCAATCAAATGGCTCAAAATAGAACTTGTTGAACAATGAATATAATTCAAAGAATTAAAGACAATGAATAAGATGAGAATAGAGATATAGAAATAAGAACACAAGCAATTTTATACTGGTTCACTTCAACAACATGAAGCTACATCCAGTTTTTTCTAATTCACACTGAATTAGAGTTCCACTATTATAAAATATTCTTACAAGCTTTTACAAGAACCTCCCCTTTATCAACCCTAGATAAAGAAAAAAAATCCAAAACCCTATTAGACTTCTAAGGAGAAAGATCCAGAGAACACTACTCTGATCTTTAAGCTAGAGAACCCTTCTCTAGTCCCAAGCTTTAAGAATCTAATTATAATAGCCAATTACAACACAATTTGTAAACAGAATTACAATCAATGAGTTAAGGAAATAAACAACCTGATGATCCAGTATGTCATGCGTATGAATGAACAATTCAGGTTGAAAGACAAAAACAATCTCAGAACATCTTCTTCCTTAACCTTTGAAAAAGACTTCTTGCTTTAAAGAATCACTCAAAAATCCATGAATGTTTTAGTACAAGCAAGAACTCATAGAACCCAGAAAAATCACTTAGAACGTGTTTAGAAAGCTTGTGTATGCTCAGAATACCAATTGATCTAGTTACAAAACAACCTGAGCCATGATTCTATTTATAACAAACATTTGTAACTGTCAGTAATAGATTAAACGTGTCATATAATCGATTATTTAACTCATGTAATCGATTAAAGTGTTCAACACAATTTCTGGACATCAGCAACGTGTCATATAATCAATTATTTAGTCTTGTAATCGATTAAGACAGAAAGCTTCAAAATATCAAAATACCCTATGTAATCGATTACAATCTTTGGTAATCGATTAAACCAGAAAGCTTTATAAAACAGAATGAACTATGTAATCGACTACGATATGTGGTAATTGATTAATGCGGCAAATCTTATGTGCATTTACATATAGTGCAATGGATTACTAAATTTGGTAATCGATTAAGATAGGAAGATGGCTTTTTCATATAAGCCTGTGTAATCAATTACTATTCCTTGGTAATCGATTCTTCCAGCACTGCTTGAAATCATCTATAACAATGTAATCGATTACTACCCATTGGTAATCGATTAAAGTGTTCATTGAGACAGTTTATATACAAAGGTTAAATAATCGATTATTCCGATAGGTAATCGATTACATTGTTCTTGAAAGCTTTTCGAGAATGAACTAAGAACAAAATAATCGATTATACTTTTAATGTAATTGATTAAGTTAGTATAAAAACCATTTTTCCAAAAACCTTCTATTCAAATTAAAACCTTTGTTAAATGTTAAAAGCTTTGTTTGATTTTCATGAAAAACACTTAGTTAAATCAATGAATGAATGAATGCATGGATCAATCAGATAGCTTTCCTTTTACATAAAATTCCAAGTCTTCAAGCATGTTGAAAGCTCAAAACTAATCTTGTATCAAAGACTTCCAATCTTCATGAAGCTCCCCCTGTATTCAACATGTTCATCTCATTCATTTGCAAAGGATCATGAGGTGATATCTTTCTTGAACCTTAGACTGTGTTAGTTCTATTGTTTGTTTAAGATTTTGAGTTGATTTATCAAAACAAATAGTTTCTTTAAAGTTGATTCTGGAGAAGGGTTCTCTAAAGGGTAGAACTGGGTAGTGTTCTCAGATTCTAGATCTTAGAAATCTATAAGGTTTAGATTTTGTATCTTTGTCTAGAGTTGACAAGGAAGATTTGTTGTAAAAGCTTGTAAAGAACAATATTTGTTTAGTGGAATCTCTAACCAAGAATTGGTTGGAAGTAACTGGATGTAGCCTCCAAGGTTTTGAGGTGAACCAATATAAATTGTTGGGTTCTTTATTCTAATTTTGTTCATTTCTCATTGTTTGAATTTGGGTGATCAAGAAGTTATCAACAAGGTTTATTTTCTGGCATTACTTGAATCTTAAGAGTTATTTTGATTGGAAGAAAGATTTTGTTTGTTTTTTAAAAGATTTTAAGTGATACGATCCTTCTTACAAATTCCGCAAATTGTTTTTAAGAAAATTTTAAATTTCTTATATAAACCAATTCACCCCCCCCCCTCTTGGTTTATTTGATTAGCGTTCATTGTATTTTTACCAAGGAGTCCAACTCTGAAGATAATTGTCTGTCCCTGTTGTGTGTTGGTTTAAGAAATACTACATTTTAAACTAATGGAATGTGATATATTTATTATTGATGTATGTTTGCTGAGAAAGACACCTTGGAAAAGTTTGATTTAAAATGGGTGTATAAGAAGCAACAATGGACTAGCTTCTTTGAAGTATATGAGCCTATCTACCCAAGGCTAGTTTGTTAAAAGAGAATTATTTGCCTCTGCTAAAGTTTATTAAAAGAACTTTATATTGAAGGCCAACTTGAAAGGAATTGAGATTCTGATCTCAAAAGTGTGCAGTAGAAAATGTTGGGTGTACCAGTTGGTGAAACATGTTGGGTGAACTAGTTGGTCGTCAAAGATTGTATGACTCCTAGTTCAGCAAAATGGGGCTAAAAAAGGAAACCATCATCTAGAGGGACCAGAAATTGAAGTAAAGTCAAAATCTCTCAACTCTTTTGGGAGAATAGTTCATTGGATCATCATGCACTCCATTCTTCCAAGGGTGGGGACTTTTCAAGTGGCAACAGATTATGACCTTCTGATTATTTATTGCTTGTGGCAAAAGATCAAACTCAGTTTTCCCTTTCTGATCATTAACCACATGATCAAGGCAACAAGGCTAGTAAATTCCACTTTTAGTGTTCCTTATGGAATGTTGATGACCAATATATTTCTACATTTTGGTGTTTCCATGGAATATGAGTTAGATAGTGACTCCAATATTGAGTGGTTTGCAGGAAAATATATAGGATTGTTGATATTGTCACCACAACCTGAGATTGACAGTGAGTGTCAATGCTATGATGAGGAATCAAAAAAGATAACAAAGAAAAGACCTGCACTAACTCATGCAAATTTCACTAAAAGCTTAAAAAGGGTCAAGACAAGGGTTAGGTTAAAATAAAGTGTCATTCAACAAGATATTGTTTAGGAAGAAGCTATTAAGAAAGTAGAAGCAAAATAAAAAGAGAAGGAAGTTCCTTCTATTGAAGATAAAAGTCTTTATGAAGTTCAGAAAGAGTCCTCTCCAGGATTTTCGAAGGTAAGAAAAAAGATGCATTATAAAGATTAGACTAAAGAAAGATAGAGAAAATCCATTGAGACCATAAAGACTTCATCAAAGGTTGAGCTTAAAGATTTAGAAGAACAACTTGATTATAGCACTCCATATGGTCAAGCTATGCCTTCTAATGACAAGAAAGATGAAGTTGAAAATCTTTTTGAACCTCATAATGAGGTGGCTGATGTTATGGAAAGTGCACAACCAACTCTGAATGTGTCTGAGTTGTTTCCAAACTCTGGCATTTGTTTTGAAGCTTAGAAATAAACTAATGTGGATGATCTAATAGATCCTATCAAGGATTTTACATAGGTGTGGAATCACCTGAAATCTAGTGAATCAAGTTTTGTTGAAAAAGAAGCATAAAAGGAAGTTAAAGATCTTCTTAGACAAGATGCTCAACAAGAAGCAGTTGCTAAAGAAGAACTGTTGAAGACTCCAATGAAGGACTCTACCTTCAATTATGAGAACTTGGAGAGACTTCTTCATTCTCCACTTTTTGACACTTCCATTAAAAATGCTTGTGGTTTATGTAGTTTGCAAGGGTAACCTTCTTTCTTTTCTATTCCTTTTCACCCATTGCATCCTCCTAAACCAGTTGTTGCTAGTGATGTTGGTATGAATGGAGAAATTAAAATTCCACAAACTCACATTCCTATTCCTCCTTATTACTCTACACCTCAACCTCTTCCTCATCAATTGCAAAGTCTTCTAAGTTTATTGATAGAAGACTAAGCTCCCTTGAAAGAAAAGTGAGGAAGATTTGAAATGATCAAAAGCTGTTGTTTTCCAATGTTTCAAAATTTTAGAAAACTCTGAATGATTTCTTTCAGAGATTCCTCAATCTTGAGACTGATAAGGCAAGGCTTGCCTTAATCCATGAAGTACCTCTAATGCAGCATGAACCACCACCTCC
Organism: Glycine tomentella; assembly: GCA_007407185.1. Classification (NCBI taxonomy): domain Eukaryota; kingdom Viridiplantae; phylum Streptophyta; class Magnoliopsida; order Fabales; family Fabaceae; genus Glycine; species Glycine tomentella. The sequence continues at coordinate 11,072 of PYAF01004026.1, read as the reverse complement.
TCCAAGAAGTGTTGTTATGCCTTCTTCATCCTCATCCTCAAAATATTCCTCTCCATCCAAGATTAATAAAAGACTGTCTATGTTCTCCTAATATTTTTTACTTGATGAAAATTGGGGAGAAAGGTTAGGAGAGTTCTTAGGAGTTTAGGAAGGATTAAGTGGTGAAGATCAGTTTTTGTAGGATATGTTTTAGTGTTTCTGATGATATCTTTTGATCCTGTATGAATGGAATTTTGTTAATGAAAACTAATATGTTTTATGTGATACCTTGCTGATATGATTTTCTTTTATATATTTCTGCTTTAAGATGATGCATATGTTGAAGGGGAGTCCCCAATGTTTTGAATATCATAATTGTAACACCCTGAAATTTCGATAACTTAAAATATATGGTTGAAATGTTGTGTGGATTACTCTTGTGTAACTATTTGGTGTGAATGTTAGGTTATGTGAAGTTTGTTTGCTCTATGTTTGAATTATTTTGTGTGAAATGTTAATTAGAGATAAAAAAAAAGAGAAATTACAAAAATGCCCTTGAGGTAAAATTACAAAAATGCCCTTAGATATTTTGAAGTGGAAATTACAATAATACCCTTGGAGTGAGTGTCAAATTACCATAATACCCTTGAGGTTAAAATTACCAAAATACCCTTAGATATTTTGTCTTAGATATTTTGTGAAAACTTGAAGAAAATACAGAAATGCCCCTGAGATGGAAAATTACAAAAATACCCTTAGTAATAGACAAACATCACAAGAAAACTAGAAGTATCTACTGACCAAAAATTTGTGATTAGGCAAGCCAGAAGATAAGTTTTTAAATTTTGCTACTCAATATAATAAATGCAAGAGAATAAACCTTACAGTAAAAAGGAGGGAATATCACAAGAATATATAAAGCTATCATGAGCTATAGTTTCAGACCATTTGATGATATGATGAGGAAAATTATCACATGAGAAACACCTGTGATGGTTGTACAAGAAGAATAGGATAAAAGCAAATGGATCCAAGTTTCAGGTTTAGAAGTGCTAAAATAGAATTGATTATGATTAGTTAATTTAAGAAAAGAAAAAAATCCTAAGCCATATGGACTATTGAACAGAGGCTTAAGATTTTAGAGGTATGACACCATAGTAACTATTAAATCAATTTGAAAACACATGAAATACACTTGGTTTAAATTAAAAGAAACACGTGATTTTCATGATAAAGCCAATGCCTTATTTGCATGAAATAAACAAAACCAAGAAGCTTCAAGAGGCATTGCACGTGGACTTTAAGGCATAACAAAGAGAATATTTACTTAGTTACATTAGAACCAAAGCAAGGACTAACTAGATTACATCCTAACTAATTCATTTACATCATAACTAATTCTTCTACTATAAATACCCCCTTTGAGATGAACAATCTGCACAAGTAAGGCTTCATTCTAAACCTCATGGCCAATTCACTTCCTTTTATCTCTTTACTTGGCTTTCATTTTCTCTTCTCTTCTTCTCACACAAATTGAAGCCCTTTGACCAAATTACCTATCATTTATTCATCCAAAATATTCTATTAGAAGATAGCAGCTTTACTCCTCAATCTCTTGAATCATTCCAGCCAAATACTTTGGTATGTATCGATGTTAAAATTCAAATGGTTTTAAGCTGAATTTTGGACTGTTTTTAGAATTTCATATCTCCCTCTATACTTAACCAAATGAGTTTTTTGAACACTTATTTTAAATCTTAAGATGTCCTCTATTTTGTCCTAAAATATGGTACCCAACTAAGTAGTGAATCGTGCACAGAAATTATTTGAACCCAATTTGTCCGAAATTGTCTTCACCCAAAACAGCTTATGCTATCTATTTTGAAAAAGTTATTTCTCCCTCATTTCTTACTCAAATTTGGTGTATGATATATGGAATTAAAGATCTAGATTTAAACTATAACATATAAAAATTTTAGATAAATCTAGATTTGTACTGCTTGCAGTCACGAGAACACTAAGAGATGTCAGTGTGGAAATTGGAACTCGCTAGCAGCTTTGAAGTCTAGTTTTAAAAATACTATAGCTAGAGTTTTAGAAATCTAAATAAGGCATGTGATACTTTGTTAGAAATCTTAGAAAGTCTAGTTTAACATATTAAAAGATGGGAATTTTATGACACGTAGATTATCATGTGAACTTGAAAGATCTCAAAACAACGCTACAAGAAACTAACAAAGGGACAAAAATAGGTAATGGGAGTTTATTACTTGGTTATAGTTTTGATACCATAGTTGGGGGCCAGGGAGTCCAACTATAAAGATAACTGTCTGTCCCTCTCTGTGTGCTAGTTCAAGAAATACTACATTTTAAACTAATGGAATGCAATATATTTATTATTGATGTATGTTTGTTCCTGTGTGTGCTTGTTTTCAAGAAAAACTGCGTTTTTAACTAATGGGATGCGATGAATTAGTTAGATGATGGATAAAACTGTGAATGATGTTGTGTTGTAATGATTGGATTTTTTTTTTTGGGAAAAGTCTTAATTACAGAGGAGACTCTGCCCAAAATTTTATAATATGTTTTCCTATTTAATTCTTTTTTAAATTTTAAATGGGCATAAGAGCTTGTTTTCTATATTGTAGTCTTCCTCTTTAATTTAGAATTTTCCTAAAATACCAGTCTCATGGTGTTAGCGATTTTATACGCTCGCACTACGGCAAGTGCACCGATCGTTTCAAGTAATAAAATAGGTAAGTGAGTATCGTTCTCCACAGGGATTGGAGTGACATTCACAGTAATGAAGAATCAATGTGATTGAAAGTAAAACAAAAAATGTTGAAAGAAGTTTGTTGTGGATTGAATTGGTTGTTTGAATGTAAAAATAGAAATTAAAGATGCAGTAAACTAAAGAGAGTTGTTACCAATGGAGAAACAATTGTGGTCAGGCACAATCCCCTTTGATTCCTACCTCCTTCACTTGACTGTTTTATTAGTTTTATTTACACAAATGATAAATCTCTTCTAATATTGTAAATCCTAAATTATTAGTGACTTATCTCTTTAATTCGATCGAGAATCATAATTCCTTAGCAATCCTGTCAAACTAAGCATTTAGAGAATATATCATAAGGGTTTCTTGTTGTGATTGTTCAGAAAATAAATCTTTTCTAGATTAGTTAATCCCTAATCCCTTAGTGAATTAACCCTTTAACCTGAATCAAAAATCTAATTCCTTAGTGAAATCTATCAGTTTAAGCATTTAAAAGACCATATTATAATTTTTGCAGTCACGCATTCCTATCCCTAGGTGATGAACAACTATTACTCTAAACAGGTCAGAAGTTAGAACCCCAACGTCCCCATTGTGAATCCTAACCCTCAATACTTAATTGAAGTGATCAGTTCCAAATAAGAATAAAACAATAAGAATAGAGTAGAATAAAACAATCAAAACATTAATATTCAATACCAGTCAAAGTTACAGAGGAGTTCACATCAGTTCATGGCCTTCCCACGATACAAGATTTAGCCAGCCATAGGCCTCAAGAAATTCAAAACTGTTGAATAATACATGACTGTGTTGAAACCCTAGCCTTGATTCTTGATTTTCAGAGGTTTAAAATGATGGAATGTGGTTTTTAGATGAATAATGGATCCCCCTTTTCAGTCCTCAGAGGCCTTATATTTATAGGATGGTTTAATTACAGTAACTGAGCCTAAATCTGTACCAAATTTCGAAACAGATAATTTAAATAAGGAAACAGAATCTTTTCCACGCAACCCGCGCAGAGTCCCGCGCGATCCTCGTGGCATTTTCGAATGGTTGACGCTGACCGCGTGGAGTCTTCGAACTGAATGGCTTGATACTGAACTTCTGGCGCTGGTAGCGCGGCTTTGGCGCGATCCGCGCGATGGCTTCGCGCTGGTAGCGTGGCTGTTGCGCGAGTCGCGTGAGATCTTCGAGTTGGCAGGTTGGTTTTCTAGCATTTGGCGCTACTAGTGCGAGGTCTCGCGCTGGTCGCGCGGCTTATTCGATTCTGATGCTGCTTATTTTGCACTTGGCGCGACTCACACGGGATCTGGCGCGATCCGCGCGAGATCTTGAACTCAGTTTTCTTCTTTTCTTGCCTTGAACTTCCTCTTTTTAAGCCTGAAATGCACAATTGTATTGAGTTAAGTTTAAAACAACAAAATAATAAAACTTAACCAATTCTAATCTATTTTCTAAATTATTTAACTAAATTTTAACCTAAAACTAGCCTAAAACTAAGATGTGTTTGCAACACATCAAACAATTCCCAGATTTGAAAGTTGTTGTCCCCAGCAACAGAAAGAATTCAAGACTAAGCAAGAATCAATAATCAAACACAAGCCACAGGTTACAATCCTAGAATCATCATGCTATGTATGATCAAATTCACACCAAAGCTTCCATGGCACTTTCAATGCTGTCAATTCATGAGAGTGACTTGAGTATTTGTAACACCCCGTAGGCCTCCGACGTGTTATCATTAATAATATCAGTTTAACGCTTAAAATATGATTTTTAAAACCTCAGCGGAAGCACATAATCGTTTTCTTGATTCATTATGTATGAAATACTCATATCTCATAAAATGCACACATACAAAGCATATATTTCACACCCCTGCTGATCCAGTTCTCATATCATACATCATGAAGACAGACAACTAAAAGACTTAGGCAGATTATCAAATATACACAAAAATACTCACGGGAAAGTCTCATGTCATAACCTCAAATAGTTCTGTACATAAACATATACATCAGTGGTTTCACCATAAACTGGTGATACAAAAGAATATCATCCCTTCTCGAGGGTCTACAGAACTATACAGCCCTTCTCAAGGGTACAAAATATAATCAAAACAAATCTGAGCCTTCAAGCTCCATTTGCTGCTTCTCAGTCAAGCAGAAGCGTCTCTACTCGGGCCTCCTGCCCTGAGACTGCTCTCTTCGTCCAGAAGAGTCACCTGAAATCATAAATCCCCACACGGGGTGAGATACACATCTCAGTAAGCTCAGGGTCCATGGGAA
>PYAF01004025.1:240184-264848 GCA_007407185.1 Glycine tomentella | reverse complement strand
CCTCCGGGAATCGGGTGAAGTAAAAGGAGGATATGTCCTCATGATTTCTCCAGTTGAGAGATCGTCGTGCACCACCGCGTGCCGTCGTCGGAACTGCGGTGCGCTGTCCATACCTATCCCCGTTATACCTATATCCATAAGAAAATGGCTCTCTACCCACCCCAGTGTTTCTCTCTCTACCTCTCTCTCTCATCTTGTTCTACCACTTGCAATATGCAACCCCACAAAACTGTTCCTTTCTGTCAAATTATGTATCTTCCCATGTAAAGGATTATATACTAAATCATGTATCTATCACATGTAAAGAACGTTATCTTCCACTTTCCAGTTTGTATGCCACCCTGTCATGTTACTTTAAGCTCAAAATCCAGATAGATATTGGGGGGGGGGTGGTGAGGTTGAATATTACCTCAGCATCAGGACAGCGATAGAATAGTGGATCTTGGGAATCAACAACCATAACGAGCTGATAAAAAATGAGAATGAGATCATTATATGGACATCTTAAAGAATTCATGCCCTTAAAAGCAGAACCAAAAAACCAAATGCTAGATATATAATTTGCTAAACAAGTTATAAACCATGAGTGTATCTTGCAAATAACACCCAAGAGATCATCATCTTCCACGTGTCTTAAAAACAAAATGAAGAGAAAATAAAAATGGTAACACAATACACGAGGCTCCCACCTGGTGGGGTCTGAGGAGGGTAGATGCAAAATTACTACAGAAGTATATTTCTATTACAATTATCATAACTGATCAGAACAGAAACAACAATTACTCTTATAATGCTTTTACTAAAAAAAGATAGGCTTCTTAGTTCAAAGAATAAATGTATCTCTTGGCGAGGATAAGAAATTATCATAATAAGGTACACTATTGTCCAATCTTATTTGGCAATCATATTGAAATTTGAAACCCTTTATCAGCCAAAATGTAAGAAAAATTAGGACAAAGTTGAGAGATGGTATCAACTTACCAAATCACTGCACTTAACAACCCACCAGAGCTGTCTCCAGATATCAAGATTAATGGGGGTTAGGACAAGATTCTCATTTTCCTCAAGTCTGAAACATCATCATGCCACAAATATAAATATAAATATATATAAAACAATTGTCCTCATTTTCTTATTCTTGTAGATGTCACTTTTAGGAATAGTTATAAACTCTAATTGCTGTAGCCTTAAGTCTGATTTCTGTTTGCAACAAAGCAGCGTGTTTACCCTTCTCATTAATTTAGCTTGATGTAACTAGATTGATTAACAAAATATAATCCAGACCTAACCTTGCCAGACTGCGACGCCAAATTAAGAAAGTTTGTCTTTCATTGTCATCAAGCTCCTCGACAGACATGTGTGCTCTCCATGGTGGCCTAAAGTACAAAAAACACACACTCAGACCAGCCAAAGTAAAGCCAACCACCCAAGCAATGAATGAAAAAACATACCTGTGCGGAACACGAAGACTGCTAGCATGCAAAGCTTCCTCCCTCCTCTGCTGTTTCCTCATTTCTTCAAGTGTCATTTCATTTTTGCCAATGCCAGAGCTCAGATCCCTACACTCATACAACAAAAACTACAAAATTTTGCATTATACAATATACATAGACACACAAAGTTAAAGGATAACATGCAAAGCCAGCAACCATTTAACGGAAAAACAAAATTCCTCACACAGTCACCTCCACACATTCGAAATTCTTTTTCAGCAATGCAAGGTAGATACAATACAGCTAGTCAACTACAAGTCTACAAGCAAGTTATGACACTTTGAAAATTGGTGACACTTATGTATTGTATCTGATACTGATACTGGTGCAACAAGCATTTATTTGTATTTTAGGCATGTGCCCAACTTTTATTTTATTTATTTTGGGAATACCCCCCACCCCCCCTTTTCCTGGCCCCCCAAATTCATGCAAATTTAAGTTCTATTGTCCCCAGTTTCCTTCCCTCAGAGCATAAACTCACTCTTTTAATCTTGTTTTGCTCAAAATTATCACACAAAACAGAAAACATCAATCAATAAATGTGCATCCCAACATATCCGTGCAACATATCAAACAACTAACGATTTCCAAAAAATAAGGCAGCAAACGTCAAGTGCAATTGGTTACCTTTTCTTTCAATCTTTTTTGCTAAAGTAGGTTAATTCAAAGGAAAATAGCCCAAATAAATCGAAATTAACAAAATAAATGAATTTCCATTTTTGTGGTTAAAAATTGAGGGGTTGGGCAGACTTACAGATTGATGGGGCGGTGAGGGGTGGAGAAGAGGGGTTGTTGAGGGTGTTCAACTTGTTCGATAATGGCGTGGATGTCGCTGATCTCTGTGAAGGATTCTAGAACCTTCTTCTGTAAACGCCCATTTTCCTTGCTCTGTTGATTGTGCTGCTTCACCAACGCTCTTCCTACCCCCTGTCTTCTGGTTTTTCCCCATTATAATTTCTAGCTGGAAATGAAATCCACGACACCACGAGCTTCTCTCACTGTGAAACTCAAACCCTAGAATTTTTCCTCTCTAATCTCCACCGGTTTTTTCTTCTACTTTTATACGTTATGGAAGACAAGTTAATTTGTTCATCCTCACATTGAAATTAAAATAAAAAAGAAAAAAAAATACAACAGGCAACACACACAGAGGTACGCAAGCACTTATGCACACCACACAGCGATTATTTGTGAACAGTTATGACCATCGATTAAAAAAAGACAAATTAGCTAATATAGTACTAATTAATAAGCCAAAATTATTAGTATAATTTTTTAGCCTAACTTTAATTTTTAAGTTTTAGTTTGTTATTTTAATTTAGGTTTAATTATGAATTTAAACTCAGATGATCGTGGTCCATGTTTGTTAGCATTATAGATTTGGGTGATTTTTTTAAAAAAAATAGTAACGATTTTTATCTGCCATTATAGATTTGGGTGCATCCAGATCTGGAAAACCAAACCCTTCCATAGCCATCGCCCAACCATTGTAGCCATGCGCCCCTCTTCCCAGATCTGTGAGCATGTTGAGTATGTTGACGACGTGAATGCTGTGGAGCTGGTCGCATAAAGCTGAAAGAGGAAAGGAATGAAGAAGAGTAGAAGCTGGTCGCAGAAGGAAGCAGCGGAAGTGAGAACGAGGGAATAATGAGAAGCGATGTGGAACAAGAGAGGGACAAAGAGAAGGTTGAGAGTGTGGACGCAGCTTTCGAATGGGCTGAGGATGAAGCTGTCACGGGGAGCCTAGCCGCCGTAGTGACGTGCCTCGTGTTTGGCTTTGAAGCAGGAGACGTGGGGGACGGAGAAGAGCCAGTAGAAGCAGCAGTTGAAGGCGGCGAGGTAGTACGCAGCGTTGTTGATGCTGACGGCGACGGTGGAGGCCCAGGCGCTCGAGGTTTGCGTTTCCAGATTTTTTTTGTAAATATAGTCGGCTAAAGCGCTATTATTTGCAGAGGAAAACCGTTACCGTCAGCTTCTATTGATCGAAAAGACTTAATTGATGGATTTTTAAAATAGTATCCAAATTGAATCTTTTAAAAAACTTAGGAATCAAAATGAATTTTCTAATATAATCTGGGGATCACATTGATAATTAAGTTTTTAATTAAAGACATATTTTGGATTTAATTTATTTTTCAACCTTTTCAATATGTGTTAAAGTGAATAGTTTGATTTCAATTTAGTTTTTAACTCACTTTTTATGAGTCCTATTATGTTAAATCAAAATTAAGAACTTCAACATTTTTTTATTTCAATCTTAAATTTTTTAAGAAACTTAAAATGAATTTCACATATTATATATCTTTATATGTTTACTAAAGAATATTTTAGTATTAAGAACCAATTCTTATTAATTTAGAAGCTTCTTACCCCATCACGACTTCAAATTTACTCTAATCCAATCATAAACTAATAAATTCGTCATTGTTCTTAAAAATCCCATAAAAAATTGTGGTTGAAGATGCAGTTTCATACTTTTAAGTTCATTTTTCTAAAATTTATTTTACAAAACTTTGAAACAATCACTTTTAAAGAATGAGATGATCATGTCAAATAGATATCCTGACATAATTACAGGTTATAATAAGTCAAACCATATCAACAAACTCAAACTCAAAATAAGCTGTTAGAATTTAGCTAATTAAAAATCTGAAAATTTCATATAAGATAACAAGTTTACACTTTATCATCTCCATTGTACTAAAAAACATCAGTTTCTATTATACCAAGGGTGTAACTTTCTTTTTTCTGCAATTTTTCTATTGTTTCCTTTAGTTACCAAAAAAAACTAATTAGTCAGGATTATTATAAAAAAATTACCATTTAATTTGTTTTTAGATTTTGAAAGAGTTGTTTTTTATTAGTTTATTTTATGAAAATAAACCTAAAATAACCCATCCATTTCAAAAGCTGTTTCAATAAGCTGCACTGAACATACCTGTAGCCTGTAGGATAAAGTTATTTTTGTGACAAATATAATTTTGTCCTTGTCAATAATACTCGATTAGAATTTAGAAGAATAACTACATTCGCAAAATTTTCAGCATACCAAAATTTTCAGAGAATGTATTAGATTGGTAATTAGTTTAAACATGATCAAAATTCGAATACATAGCTATAATGTTACAAGGGCCAATCAGACCATGTCTTCCTTGACCGACGAAAAATATCTCGCAAAACCGACATAAAAATCTAGAGGAAAGCATGTAATATCAGAATGTCGTTCTAACAATTAGCATATCACCAAACATTCAAAACTCGCTAGTAAATAGCCTCTGCAACCTAAGTATGACATTTATGCAGGGCTTCTTCAGGTAACAAAACCCTGAAAACAGCATAATGATGATTTAAGCTTTTCTCTCCTTGTAATCTGTGAACACTACCCAAGGCACCGGCATTAGGATTTGGAAAAGCATAAAATATTCGCCTAATTCTCTGATGGACAAGGGCCATTGCACACCTGACATCACAGTGGAAGGCAAATTTATCAGAAAACAACTACTTTGGAAAAGGTTAACTATCTGAAAGTGAAACTTCATATTAAAGGAGAATCAGATTTGAAGGATTTCTCCTATTCTAAGAATCAAGAAGAAAGGAATTCCCTTCACATTTGCATGGCATTAAAAAAGAAAGAATCAGAATGTTATTGGTAGCCTCTTATCTTGATATTCCCTTCATAGATAAGTAGACAAAGCCTAATTAGACTTCAAAGGAACTCAGCAAAGACAGAAATGATTCAAAGCTATAGAACTATATAAGCTTACATTGCGCATGGTTCCCAAACAAGATATATATCATAACCAGTGCATAAGTAAGGTCGTGCCAGCGGCTGATCAGAAGTCTGACTATGAGCATTCAATCTATCATCATCCTCACCCTGAAACACCATAATCCGACACAGAAATAAAGCTTTACAGAAAATATATTCAACTGAAATAATCAACAATTATAATCAAGTGAAATGATGATATTTTATGTTTCCATATTGCCCCTGTTGAATTTGGTGTGAGATGCTTCGTTAGGTTAGGCCTAGAATATGAGCAAGTAATTGTCATAGTTTTTCATCCGGACCATTATTTGGACAGTCGTCACAAAGATAATAAACACGTAAAGTAAATGCACGATTCTAACTTCTTAGCCTTCTGAACAATATATACTTGTCCAAACAATATTGCAGACTTAATATAATCGAGGAACCTCCATAAATTTTCCTACAGAATAAGTTACTTGAAACTAAGAATGCAACACCAGAAGTTTAAGTTGTTCTTAATACTTTTGTAGGAATGACATGGTAGCACTTCATACAGATGGACAGCTGCAATTGATTTATTAAATAGACCATCCAGGTTCACTAACTAGACCAAATATCAGGTGTAGGTAAACTTACATTTGCACACACAGTTTTCTGTCTCTTTGCAGGAGAGCTAGTCCAAGAAGTATTATCACAATCCAATTCCAGATATCTATCTTCACTGTTTCCCTCACTGGGAAAAAGGTACCGATCCCTGGCAGCAGATGATTCTATAGCTACAATGGCAGCATGTCGCAAAGGGTGCCAATAATATGAACTCTGTGAATGAGATTGCTGCTCAGCCCATTGCCGAGGATATAAACAAGCAACATCTGTATATGGTTGTTTAAGCTGATTGGAGGAACTGTTTGAATGCAATGGTTCATGGCGATTATATCTACTGGAATTTATAGGATGGGAACTAAATAATTCTGGCTTTCTATAGCAGCTGTCGTCTTTGCAAGTGTTCCAAGAAAAAATCTGATCACATGCGCTAGAAATTATTTGCTTAGCTGAAGGATCCACTATCACTGCAGCATTAACAACCTAAAACAGATCAAATTTTAGTATGCAGCAGTTGAATGGGGAAGTTACTAGTAGCACACTTTAGCCAAAGCTATCCTTTACAAATTCAGCAATTTAAAAATAACTCAAGCTATTAAGCATTAAGTGAAAAATAATCACAGAAGAAGAAAAGCAACTGAAAGTCAAGACTGTCGCAGGTGTGAATACATTATTTCTTGTGCACAAATTGTACGAAAAAGGCAAAAAAATTGCACATTTACCAAGCCATCAGATGTTGCCAACTCAACAGCTGATTGCATAAACTTCAAAACTGATTGGGAGTCCTCCTCGCTAAATCCAGTAATGCCATCAATGTTGCTGTAAATTTGATTAAAAATGTCAAGCGAAATCCACAAACAAAGTCACCTACTTTATTCATTGAATAGAAACCAAATAAAATGTTGAGACATACAACCTATCCTCCTCCCCCCCCCCCCAAAATAAAAACTCACCATGCTTCCTCCAATATCTACACAGTCCAAAATTTCCCTTTGGTCTTTCCCAGTCAAAATCTAAACTCCCCATTTTTTACACATAGAATATGCAAGGCTTAGATTGATACATCAGATCTATAATTACAAGAAATATCCTGAAACTGTAAGCAAGCATAGACTATATATGAAAACTAAAAATAATTAGTTAATTAAACATGGGATATTATAAACACAAGGGTGTTTGTGTCACTTCATTACTTTTACTGAGGAAGTGCTGGTAATTATAACTACTGTATGAATTACCGAGCTGACTAAATATAATTGCTAACTTGTGTAACCAGTAACCCCTAGATATAATCTTGTATATTAATTGTCTGGCCAGCTTGCAAATCAGATCAGTTCATCAAGTTGAAGGTTGTATTCCTTGAAATGTCATTTAACAGTACATGTTATTTTTAATAAGAATTGTTTAATTTATCAAATAAGCAACTTCATATATACATTACTTGACTTTCTTATATTTAAATGGAACCAATAGTTTGTTTCTTTTGATCAAAGGGAGCAATGACATTGCAAATAATATAAATAAAAAAGTAAATAAATAAAAGAATAGTAAAATGAAACTTACTAAGTCCTGGGGTGATATGATGTTGGCCAAAATTTGCATTGCTCTTGCCACTCTTCTTTTGATGTTGCAGAATATTTGCAGACCTAAAAATTAAATTCAAATTTAATGCATGAACTAACTTATGCAAACACAATAAGGTCCAAGACTTCTCAGGATTCCAACCAAAACTCACAATAATCTGGTATTAAAATGTTACTTATCCTTCATTGAAAGTGGACTACCAAATGGGTGGCCATTTAACGAACATAGTCCTAGAGCTTTGTACACACATCATTTGATCAACACAAAAAAACTAAAACTCCATTCACACATAAATTAATGATTTCCAACACTAAGGGTTTGTTCTTTCATTTAAATTGATGAATTATCATCCATTTGTTTCACATTATGGTAAAATTGATTTTGGAAGAAATAATTTAGGAAAAACAAATTTTGGAAAAATTTATTTGTGATTGGGTATGATGTTTTAAAAGTGAGTTCAACATAATTGGTTTTGTTTGGTTGGCAAAGTACAATAGCTTTTAGAATGTAGATAATATATAATTTTGGGAAGCACACCCAGCACCAATTCCACCCAATGGAAAAGTTAAAAACTTCCACTTCTCCCAAAATCAATTCTACTCTCTGCAGAATTGAGTGTGGAAATTTAAAAAATTACCTAAACAGAATTAGCATTCAACAAAATCAATTCTAATATATGACTCATTTGTCACATATTTTTCATCTCATATCTTCTTGTGATCAAACAATAATATAAGCATGCATTAACTAATGTAAAAAAAAAAAAAATACCAAAATAAACATAGACCCACTTTTGTGATAAAAGGACTCAACTGATAGGAACGGATCAACTCCTGAAGAAGAGGTGGCATATTATCCAGTTGATTGTTGCCTTCATGGGCCAGACACAAGATCACCAATAGCTCTATTTGTCCTGTCAAACATTCCCCGTGTCACCAGCAATATACTTGGTCTATTAACCATAGCTCATATTAGTTTGTATGAGTTTTTGTTCTTTTTTAAAGAAAAGTATTTTTAATTAAAAATATATTTTAAAAATTTATTAAAAAATATGTAAATTAGCAAAAAAAATCCTAAAAAATTATTTTAAATTTTTTCACAAACCAAAATTAGTAGTACCTTTAGAAGGAAACTCAAATTACAAAATAACTTTTTAAACTGAAGCAAACAACAGCTCTATTTTTTCACTTAAAACTGAGAAGAAGAAAAAGACAACTTTCCCTCAAATGATGAGTGTGTGTGTGTGAGGGAGAGGGGGGGGGGGGATATGAGTTTGAGCAACGATATCCATTCACCTCCTTCAAGAACTTTCTTCTGAATTCGTTTCACATGACGGAGATCTTCAAGTGGTGCTATCTGATTCAAACGCCTAACAAGAAATTCAAGCAACTTCTATAGATCTGTTCACAAAGTGCACACGCTAAAGCAAAGACACAAAGATTTTGGTGGGGAGCTAACCTTACAATTTGGTTGGCATGCTTAGGGTCGATGGCAGAAGCAAAAACACTCTCTGTACAGAAACAAACAAAGCAACTATTTCAATTAATTGAATTCCAAAAAGAAACTAAAACTCCAACTAATGGGTTTCCATAACGTAACCAGTGGGTTGGTGATGAAGGTCATGCGGCTGCTTGTCCGGGATGTGCACAATCAAGCACTGATCCATCATGCCCAGCTCTTGTTCTGATTCCCCTGGAACCCAATGTTAATAGAGCTATTAGGCGTATTAGCTAGGTTGGCTCACCATGTGTTGTCAAAAAATTCAGTCCACACACACAGTTTGGCTAGCTCAAGTAATGAGTCAAAATTTATACAACCTGGCTCAACCCACCATAGGTGGTGGCTTAAACAGGTTGACTCACGATAATCAAAGAAGAAACAGATAATTTAAATAATAAAAATAGAAAAAATAGAAAGCATAATAAAAAGTATATAGAATATAAAACTATAAAACCAATCAATCATTAATCATCAACATAATGTTACAAAAATTTATCAAATGCATATTCAAATAATGCTCCGGTTTGCAGAAAATGAAATCAGCACAAAAAACAGTTTAACGATATAAATAAGAAAGAATAAAATTATAGAATTTTCTAATAGATTCTTAGATTACATTTTGCAACTTTGGCAAAGTTGGTTAAAATGGATGAAGTTAGTGTAGTAGAAATGACCATGAAGCTGCATAGTGTCATATTTAGTACTCTATGATTATATTTTACACATGAAAATGCCAGAGACAAAGACATGAAATTATTATAATTTACTATAACAAAACGCAGTCATAGTGACGTCTATTTCTTTTTACCACTTGCAGTCCACCTTTGAGGTTTAGAACAAAGCCCATATATACTCACTTGAAAAATAGTTATCCAGCAGGATCACAAATGAAATGACAAGAAGTATTGTCTACTACAATTTTAGAAAAGAATAGAATTGTGCTAATGCAATGCCAAATACATCAAGTAAATTTGTGATGATTTAGAACTTATCTTGATTCACAAGCAAATTTAACTCTATATACTACACAGAAATTACAAGTAAATTTCACCAACATACAGTACAGCAAGAAATTATCATAAGTACATAGCATCAATCCAACCTCGTCGAATTGCTTTCTTAATCAGCAGCATTATTATTAACTAAACGATCGCACACCTAAAAGATATAAAACACAATAAACGCTAGCATCGTGCAATGTAAATTCGGATAATAGAAGGAACCAGCCTTATATTATATTTCTTCAAATCTATGGAGAAAATACAAAAATTATAGCATACAACATATTTTGTGAAAGTGAGTTACGAAGAACATACCTTAAGTGTGCGTAACTATAACCTAGCAGAAGAAGAAGAACGTCGGAAATCGCGTCGTCGCCGACGTTGAAGAGGTTGTGGTGGCGCAGCGTCGAATTTGGGATGGTTGAGAGTGGCTGCGGGCACTAGGTAGAAAGGAGGAATGGAAATGGACCGTGCCCGAATATATCAATTGGGCCAAACCCGATTATATTAATTGGGCCGAACCTGATTATATGAATTGAGTCGAGCCCAATGATAAGAATTTAACCAAGGAAATTTCTTCTTGCACCAGTCAAATCTCACATATACCATTCAAGTAAAAGGGAAAACCGAAAACACCTTTCTATAAGAACCTTAGGGAATCCGTAAGAATAGGTAGTATGGATTTGCCAATCCGTATAGGGTTACGGATTAACAATCCATAAGAACCTTATGAATCTATAAGGTTCTTACGAATTTATAATCCATAAGTTTCTTACGGATTTGTAATACATAAGGTTCTTACGGGTTATTAATTTGTATGAATTTACGGATTCACAATCAATAAGACCATACAGATTGCTAATCCGTAACCCATACAGATTGACAATTTGTTCAATATTTGAAGGGAGCTCGAACCTGTAACGATGTTGGTGAAAGCGTTTGCTTTCCCCACGGTGGCAAATCTGGGTTCGGGCTTTGACTTCCTAGACTGTGCCATGGTGATGAACAAGCTGTTTGGGGAGAAATCAGGCATGGAGGAGCTAGTTCTGGCATCACTGAAATCGAAAGAGAAGGTGTCGGGGTATCACGCAGACAATGTGGCACCGTCGATAATGGGGGGTTTTGTGCTGATCGGGAGCTACTCGTCGCTAGAGTTGATGTCATTGATGTTTTCAGCAGAGAAGAAGCTATATTTCATGCTGGTGACGCCTAAGTTTGAGGCCTCGATGAAGAAGATGAGGGCAACATTGCCTACGGAGATCGGGATGCCGCACCACATGTGGAACTGCAGCCAAGCAGGTGCTCTGGTGCGTCGATGATGTAGGGCAGCGTGGTTGGGTTGGGGAAGGCATTGTCCTTTGACAAGATCGTGGACCCAAGGTGTGCCCCTTGATTCCTGGCATGGAGGTTGTCAAGAGGGCTGCCATTCAGGCTGATGCTTTTGGCTGTATCATACAGATTGTGAATCTGTAAGCCCATATGAATTAGAAATTCATAAGAATCTTATAGATCCGTAAGAATCTTATGGATCCATGAGGGTTTTACAGAATGTTAATCCGTAAGGTTCTTATGGATTTCTAATTCGTATGGATTTACGGATTTGTAATCCATAAGCTCATATGGATTGTTAATTTGTAACCTCATATAGATTGGTAATCCGTAAGAACCTTACAGATTTGTAAGGTTCTTATGGATTGTCAATCAGTATAGGGTTACGGATTGCCTAAGGTTCTTACGAAAGGGTATTTGCTGTTTTCGCTTTTATTTGAATGGTGTATGCAAGATTTTACTAGTGCAGGAAGAAATTTCCTTAGACCAATGACCCAACTAAGGCCCAATAGGATAGTGATTGTCGTGTCCAAGTGGTCCTGGAGGGTGTAGAAACGAAAGGGATAACAGAAGTTGGAAGCTAGGAACATAATAAACACGCGACACAAAACACCACCTCGTTGGTTGTTGTTTTGCCAACGTTACGAAACGAAACGCAGCATTGTCTCCACTGCACGCATGCCGTTTACTATATAATAATCTTTCAAAACGTTGATTGTGTTGGTTCAATTATTGCGTGTCTGGTAATTTTAATGGTTGATGCGTGTTTGATGGGATGGGAGCTCAGAAGAGCATCCATGCTGGCAAAGGTTTAGACATAATATGCAAAAACTTTGATTTTTTGTTTTGTTTTTGCATGACCATGTTTTTTGATGTAAGTGCTTTTTTCTCTCTGTTTGGGTGGTTTTACAGCAAAGATTGACGTTAATGTTGATTTTACTCACAAGCTATGCGCTTCTTTGATGCTTCCTACCCTTAGGTTTCATTTTTCTCAGCATTGTCTTTGAAAAATTAATGAATTAGTTAGTTTATTTGTTTAAGCTCACAAATATCTCTGTTTGTTGTTTTTGCATTTTCCCCCAAATAGGAGTACTGGCAGTCCATTTTCACTGGTAATTGGGAGGTAGGAGTCTCAGTTTTGTTCCTTCGTTTTGTACTTTTACGTGGGTGGACTCTTGGTTGAATCTGAATGGCAAAATTTTGATTTATTTTGTATTTGTCTGGGGTCAAGGGTATTGGTTGGTTTTCTCTTAATGGTGTAATGAATTGTTCAACTTCTTTTTTTTGGAACAGTCTTTGCATCAAGCACCCAAATTTGTTTGGTGGAAGTGAGAAGCTTGATGTTTCGTGGGACAAGGGTCTGTATGATTCAAATGTCTTGGTTGCATATAGAAGGCCACGGCCAGAATGGCTTGCTCAGCAGTCTTTTGTATTGCAGGTTGGCTTTGTGTTTTTTATCATTATATTTTAGAGTTTAATAAACATGCATTGTCAGTGTAAAAGTTCTACACTGTTAAACAATTAGAAGTCATCTCAATATGACGTTTGAGATAGTTATTATATTATTTATATATATATACACACACACACAAGAAAAGAAACTTATTGTACATGATATGGTGATGATGCAAAACCATGGTGTACAATGAGCCTATTTTTAAATGGGATTCATTCTCTTTGTGTCAGCTGGGTGAAGTTTGTTGCACATTCTTAAATTCTACTATTTGTCTCACCTTTTCCTCTTCCAGCATTCTCTTTCACCTGAGATTGGAGTCCATGGTATCCCAGTGAACAATTTCTCCCGCTCAGGAAGTGGAGGTATAAATTTATCGCGATTGTCAGTGGGAATGGACCTGAAGGAACCTGCTAGTTCAAAATGGAGCAGCACAACCAGCATAAAGTTTGAGGTTCAGCTGGACTTTTTATGAATCTGTCATTTTATACTAAATCCCGGCCAACTTGAGTTTCTTTGCTTTATGTTGCTCTTTGATTTGGTTATAGGCAAATTGGAAACTAATATTGGAATGTAAACCATCATGCAGCATGTTCGTCCATTGAACGATGATGGTCACGCTATATGTAGAGATTATGATGGATTTCCTTTGACTTCCAGGTAATTAACAATTATAGTATTCCAGTTCTCAAGTTGTTGAACTGATTTTGATCACATGCTGTACATTGCTTGATGCAGTGGCAATCCACACGACAGTATGGTAGTGTTAAAGCAAGAGTCTCAATTTGCAAAGGCGAATGATAATAGCTTTTTTCATGTAATAATGCATTCTTATTTCCAGTTTGCTTTCAAGTTTCTTTTTATGATTGATTGTGAATCAATCAGTAGCATGTGTGTTTATCACAAAAGAAATTCTAGTGTATGTATTCCACTGACTGAATGCCTGTCTTTTTCAGTTTAATCTTCAAATAGAACAAGGTATTCCAGTTCTTTCTAAGTGGATAATCTTCAATCGATTTAAATTTGTTGCTTCAAAGGGAATCAAACTTGGACCAGCATTTCTCTTGACAAGGTTGGTATTTTGTGGCAGTTAAAGTAGATAATCTCCCCCCCGCCCCCCAATTTGACATGAATGGATAAATACTATGTGCATTCTGAGAAACAACCATGTGGAGCTGGGAGTTAAATTAAAATGCATTAGTGCAAGGAAAATTCCTGTTTTCATTTCCTCTTCGGGTTGTTTGACAAACACTTGGCTATCATCACTACCCTTTCTTGTTACAGACTTACAGGTGGTTCAATTGTCGGGGACATGGCTCCTTACCAAGCATTTTCCATTGGAGGGCTTGGGAGTGTGCGAGGGTATGGAGAAGGAGCAGTTGGATCGGGGCGATCATGTCTGGTGGCTAATAGCGAACTGACACTCCCCTTGGTATGTGATAGCATAATGAACAGCAACCCTATATTGTAAAACCAGTCAGATTTATAACCTCTGCTTAAAATATTCTTATACCACTAAACTGCACTTTCTTTGATAAAGAACTTACTCTCTCCGAAGTTTTCATTTGTCTTGTGCAACTGTATCTAGTAAGCACAATCCCTTTTTCACCACCATATTTGGCAAGAATTGCTTTTACTATTTTAGTAGTTGAAATATCTAAATCCCTGATTTTAATGAATGTTTGGATATACGCCCATCTGGTTAGAAGTTGACAGGATCATGCAGAATATTCACCATCATCTCTGGTCTCTTGTTTGTGGCTGTGTGTCATATCCTAATAAAATTAAGAATTTTAGGGTTGCCATTTCTATTGAAATTTTCACTTTCCTCCACATGACTGATTTAAAAGAGATTTTTTTTTGTGTGTGTGAGTGTGAGCTTTTGTAACTGAAATCCTATCCAGTTTGTATCAGAGTCAGCCCATCCTCCCCTCCCACTATGCTTCCACAAATTACAATTAGCAATACCTTGTATATGATTGTAAATTTGTAATATTTGTTATTCATGAGATCTGTTGTTGTTGAGCATACCTTACCTGTAAAGTTATTCATGAACTAACCTCATCTCTTTCCTTGAAATTATTTTTGCTATACCCACACAAGCAGAGAAACAGAATTAAACGCATGCACTTTTTCCTTTTTTATTTTATTACATTTATTGCTGAACTGAAATGCTATGTACTAAACTACTTGATGTCTTTTTTTACTGTAGAATAAGATGCTGGAAGGTGCCATTTTCTTGGATTGCGGAACAGACTTGCGGTCTGGTCACCTTGTACCTGGTGAGTAATATCATTGTGCTCAAAATACTCAAATTGCTTGCTTATTTACATTTCTGTGGTAGGTCACATTCATTCCTGGCCTTCCCCATATTAGTCTACTGTCTTTTTTTGTGTGTCAAGTACTGACTTGTGCAAGCCCATCCATATATAACAAATTTCCATTTTATGGATTTGGTGGAACAATAATGGAGCTAGGATTGGACAAAACAAAACTGCATAAATGATTCTTATTCTGTCTCTCCAGTGGTAGGAGGAAATCTCTATTTATCATTTTGTGTAGTAAAATAAAGGCTACTATTATAAGAAACCAAAAACTATCTGGAGTATCAAATAGTCCTCATTATTTAGAGTTCCATTACTGAGTTTGGGTACTCCATAACCCAAACCCTTGAAATTGGAACAAACTGTCTTTTAAGTAGGATGGCCATATAAATACTTAATTGAAGCGAGTGATCCAACATCCACCATTATATTTAGTTACACAGCTGTGTTTTCATTTACAGTTTTTCTTATTCTTTGGAGCAGGGGTGTTTAATTGTTATAGCTTCTGCTTTGATTTTTCTGTTTTTTTATCTTAAATTGATCTACTTGATCATGTTTGTTTTAGTCTTTAGTCCAAACCCATGTCAAATGTGTTCTCATGGTGTTGATCACTTGAAAACTCAGGAAATCCAGCGTTGAGGCAGGGTAAACCAGGATCTGGAATTGGATTGGGATATGGACTTCGATTTAAATCACAATTTGGTCATTTTCAAGTTGATTATGCTGTTAATGCATTTCGGCAGAGAACTCTCTATTTTGGCCTCAGCAACCTTGCATCGTGAGATCTCTAGACCCTGGATGTTGCAGATTTCTAGTGCATTCCTCTAATACACAGGTCCTATGGAAGATTGAATGGTGAAGCTACCGAAGCTGGAATATTTTTGTCTTAAATTCTAGGCTTCGTCAAGTTTATGAGATGCATGCTTTCTCTCTATTTCTAACTCCCCGAAATGTTTGGCATGTGGATAGGGAAATTACTACTATATTCTTTTTCTTACAATAGTTGGAAATTTAGCTGCCATTTTTATAAGGCTTTTGGTTTTTGTTGGTAAAATGGGTGCAGACAGGTTGATATTATTTATTGTAAATTGCTTTCATTCGAAAGGAAATAGGATTGTATTCTTCCACATGAATAAAAAGCACACAATACTATTGTTAAAAGTTCTGTTTGTCTTCCCCTTAGGCCATCATTCTAGAGATACTGTCATTTGGTGGTATACTTCGTAATAAAGCTAGCTAGGTAAAGATACTACATTCAAGTTGGGGAGAAAGAACTTGCAGTCTACCAAAAAATTTACCTTATTCACATATTGTTATAAACCAAAAATTGTCAAAACTAAAAATGGATTGAGGGTACAAATAGCCGCAATCACAAAATCACAGGAACAACCAGAAAAATACAAGATTAAATTTAAAAGAGATTTGTTACACTGGCTACCTGGTAAGAGAGTCTCCCAAAATTTGAATACAAGCCATACATACAGGGAACTTGGCGCAAGTTTTCCAGCTCTAGAATGTTTGGTTTCACATTTTGGACGAGTTTTTTAAAAGCTAATTATTATAGCTTTCACATCACAAATGTGATCATTCTATTCTCAACGTGTTTTCAAACATTTTGCCATGAATTAAGCACTGAGATGCTTATATGACAGAAAAAGCTACTTGTGGCTGTATCTGTATCCCAATACTGTAAAGTGTAAACTACAAAACGCCCTCAGCTTTTGCAAGATGATCGCACGATCTTATCGAGGAAAACAAAGTGCATGTTTGATTTACCTTATTTTGAAAAAAAAATAATCATTTTTTTTATCAAGTTTGTTTTATAGAACCTTTGAGAAATAAGTGCTTATTCTGCTTTAGATACACTGACCCAAACATGCTAAAAAAGTTTTCACTGCATGAAGTTCATCCGTCTCTTCCTCATTACAAATTCTGCAGCCAACCCTTTTGAAACTCTAGTGTCCTGCGTGAGGATAAAGATTTTTTTTTTTATTGGAAAAATATTTATTATATGGATAAATATAAAATATTATGTATTTTCTCTCTTCTATATTAATAGAAAATTACTTCTATCTCCTCAACTCTATAGTTATCAAAACCATTAAACTATTTAATCCGTTTTTTTAAGATCCAAGATACTTTATCCTATTATTTGCAAACAAAATATAAAGTCATCAGGTTGTTGCACAGAAGCGTATTTTAAAATTTAAGTAAAAAGTTGTAAGTAAAAAAATTATAGAAAATAATAAATATTTAGTACGAATACTGAATAATTTTATTTTATTAGATAAGACTTTTAAATTGAAGAAAAATTATGAAATTAAATTATTTTAATCAAAACGCATAATCTCTATCAAGTTATTGGTCTGAATAATATTAAGCTCGATTTTTTTCAAAGTCTTAAGTTTTATTCTTATAGTTGCAAAACAAAACATGATTGAGAAGGAATATTCTACTAAAAGTGATCAGATTTCTCAACATAAATTAGTTATACTTAAAAGATGATGGATATCTAACACCATGTATGACCTCAAAATTTAGAATTTAAAAATTAAATTAAGATAACCAAGATCACATAATCATGCAATTAAAATTATTTTAAACAAGATATTTTCAATTTGATACAATATATCAATATTAAATATTCAAAATTTAAAATATGAGCTAATTGAAATAAGTTGAATTAAGTCATAATATTTTTTAAAAAACAAGAATAAAAAACTAGGAATAAAGGATAAAATCAGATACTCAGTGCATGATGGAGATTAGCTCTTACAAAATTTAACGTTTTAATTTAAGAAAGAGGTATAATGTAGAGATGGATGGTTTATCAAAAGTTTTGGGGAATACCAAGTCAGTTTTTGGGAAGAAAAGATCATGACACTTCGTAGAGTCAAAAAGGGACTCGGTATAACCATTTGTTAAGGTGAATGTTTTGGAAAGGCACTATCAGTATCAGTATGACTCAAACATGCATTATTGACCTTTGAAATTCCACCTTAATTTGTCCAGCAAGAAAAAAGCTCCATATATACTTGATACTTCAGATTAGTCTTTCTAATTATTTAGTTTTTTAGTCATTGCTTAATTTGTTCCTTACGATAAATTAAAGCAAACGGCGATCACATCCTACTAAGATTTCTTTGAGCAGCCGGACTTAGATCTGTTTGGATTAATATTTGCAAAAAAACAACTCAAATCTTACTTCAATAAAACTGAGTTTCTAGGCAAATTTTCATATGCAAATATATTTTTGAGAGTAACCAAACATGTTACTAAAATGAGTTTTCTCTTCAAACCTGAGTTTGGAGCTCCACAATAAGATCAGAATAGGAGGAGGTGGTCAGGTGGGGAGAGAGGAAGTGGTTAAGGGTAGTAGGGTAATTTTATGATTTTTTTTAAAGCTGGGGGTGGGCTTAGCAATCCCCTCCAATGTCCTTCTTTACTTTTGCCCCATGATTTGGCCCATAACAAACGCTGAGGGACTATAGTCTATGGATGGGTTTAATTAATCACTGTTACGGGTGAGATATGAAATTAGGGCAGATGTCAATACTTCATTTTAGGGTGATGAGATTAAGTTTACTTTCAAGTTTGAAGTGACAGGGATTTCATTCTTTTAAATAAAACGATAGAATCTAGTTTGTGTATAGGGTTAAAATTGTAGTTTTTTTAATTTAATTTTAATTTTAATTTGAGTTTAATTCTATGTACTATAACCAATCATAAATCATATTAAGAATGAACTTTAAAATAGTTATTATAAAATTTAACAACATTATCACATGATATTTTCTAATTTATTAATAATATAAAAATTATTTGCATTATTGGAGTATATATTATTTTCTCTCTTAATTTTATTAATATTATTTTAAAATCATAGTAATGATAGTGACAGAACAAGTAATATGATAATTATGATGCCAATGATAATGTCAATGAAAGAATAAGGAATTAAAAATAGTTAATTATGTTATAGTTTCATAAAATTGAATTGCACCATTGTTGTTCTCATTTTAAAAAGACTTTTAAACTTAATAATTAAAATTCTGAAATCTAATTTTAGTTTTTGAAATATAAATTACATGTATTCTCCACTTACGTAAGTCAAGTAAGTATTTACAGATTACAAGACATGATAATAATAAAAAATATCATCTTTTATCAATTGATTTTTACAACTACAATTTTTATTTTTCCTTTTTAAATATTCAAATCTTAGGTGACGAATGTGGCTTTGATATCTTAATTCTTAAACTCCATATCCCTAGCAGTAACAGATATATAACAATAAACATAAACATGCATAAATAAATAATGCTTATATCACTGAACACGTAGTTGCGGTGAGAAAA
This sequence comes from Glycine tomentella, assembly GCA_007407185.1. NCBI lineage: Eukaryota > Viridiplantae > Streptophyta > Magnoliopsida > Fabales > Fabaceae > Glycine > Glycine tomentella. The sequence continues at coordinate 245,452 of PYAF01004025.1, read as the reverse complement.
CACTGTCACGTGGTCACGTGGATGTAGAAATTTATAACTGGTCTCAAACCTAGTTTGTCAAGAGCTGGAGTATCCAAGATTGATCACTAAGCATCAATTATTAATTTATTACTGCAGATTTCCCTTTTTAATCAAAGTTGTAATTTTTTTTTTCATGGACTTACATATTAAGCAAGAGATCATATTATTTTTTCTACGAGTCAACCCATTAATTATTTCTTATATCATTATAAATTTCATCAGATAACCGGAAAATTTTAGATAATTGAAAAAATAATAGTATATTTATTTTTTAAGTTTAATAAGCATGCAGACAATTAGTGTGACTTTTAGATAGTTATTACAAAAATTAACAATTTTTTACATAATGATTTATATTTTTTTAGGGGATACTAGTTTACATTATTTCTTGAATACAAATAATATATTTTTAGGACATTATTTATGGAATTAAGGTTATGTTAGTTTTTATTTTTTTAATTCGTTAAAAATCTGAGTAATTTCTACCATTTTTTAAAATAGCAACTGAAGTAATATTTTTTAAAACGTTAATTTATAATTTTTAACTTTTTTTATATTTTTATCTTTAATATATTTATCAATTTTTTTATTTATTCATTTTAAATAAATCATGATTTTATTTTTTCAATTATTTTATATTTTTTAGTTACTTCAATAACTAATTTTATCAAATATTTATAATTTAATAAAATAATTTTTCAACTTTCAACTCATTTTCAACTTTTAATTAACTTTTTAGTTTTCAACTATTTTTATCCTACAAAACATAAGTAAAATTTCATACCGAGTGTATTAAATAATGTGAATATTTACTATTAAATTAAAGGTGTTATGAAGATTTTTTCAATAACAGAAAATTGTCAAAGATGTGAAAAGCAGAATTCTCAACTGTCAAAAAGGGCTAATGATTAAATGCATAATTGCCTCCGTCGATTGTTTGCTTCTGTTTCCAGGAAGGTGAAGACCACATGTGCCTTGACGACAGTGGCATACATTTCTTTCAGCTCAAGGGAAACTCGACAAAAAGCCTAAAAGATTTTTCTTAAAAAAAGTTTAATCTTTTTCCTTCTTTTTTCTCATGAATATAATTAATTTGTAAAAAAAAAATATTATAGTGCCTGACCAACTAATTTAGGTACCTTTGCGAAGGGCTTCCACAGCAACTATCCAACTACAATCAATTTGCTTGAGATGTAAACAGCATTGAATAAATGGTTCTTTTTCAACCAGAAAGAATTCGGCATGAATGCCAAACTTTGTGGTAAGTTAACAACTTACCTAACCTCCTTTTTTCTGCTATTATCCCCCCTACCAATCCACAACCTACATGACCATCGGCTAATTAAAGTAATCTACTATTAACTAGTATTATGATATTAAAAACTAATTACTAAGAAAATTTAATTCAATTAATTGAATAACATAAAATTTTATAATATCGTATTTTATGCTTATCGATAAAAATATTAAAAAGTAGTTCCTCTTTATTATTGTATGAAAGTTACAGTTGCGCAGAGGGAGCTTTCAATCAAATTATACATTGAGTAAAATAAAACATTAAATAACTAAGATTAACAAACACCGACATCCCAAAAAAACAAAATGTTGTCTAGTTTCGGAATGAGGTTAAAATTGAGAAATAAGAAATCCCAGTGATGGTGTTGCTACAATTTAGATAATTCAGAGAAAGAAGAAAGAAACATGGAAGCCAACTGTGGTTTGTGTGGGCCCGTGGTCTCCACAAACATGAAGAAAGGTGTGCGACTTTCTTGTCCATTGGCACATCTCCTGGGGCCCAATTTTTAATCGTGTAAGAGAAAAGAACGAGCACCGTTCAATTTTGTCATTTTGTCGCGACTCTACAAGCCCAACTATGCATACTATGATCATTATTAAGGTGAATTTATTTGTTGAAATAAATATTTATTTTAATATATTGTTTTAAATTATTTTTTTAAAATATAAATTTTATTTATTTTTTTAATATTTATTTTAACAATATTTTTAGATTTAAACAAATTCACTGATAACATAATATACGAGTTCTAAACGGTTAATGATAAATGTTATATTATTTACTCAGGATTTATTTAACAAAAAATTTGCTTAATCTTATGTACAAAAAATTTAAGTGAATGATAATCATTAATTGTAAATAAGATTAATTTGACCCAATCAAACACCCTACGATCTAATGCCCTGAACAAAAAAATATTATATTATTTGCTCAGGGTCATCGCCGCTTCCAACTTGATCATATATAACTAATAATATTTCGACATAACAAGCAACTCTTCCCATAACTACTCCACACAAGTTCTAAAAGAATATTTATTTCTTTTCTTTTATTATATGTTTATATCTAATGGAGTGAAATTAAAGCACTATCTGATACTTTCCACAGAAGAAAAGGATCGTAGACTAATTAATACAAAGACCCAAAAAGAACAAAAGAAGAAAGGTAAACGGGAGGTAGATATAGTAATCGCAGGGTGACAAAGGGATCAATTCGAAAATGGAGAAGCAATTAGCTAAATGTGGAAAGAGTGTTTTTTTTTTTCTTTTTTATAATTGCAGTCACTGTTGCCTCACGTTTAGACAACTCTTTTTTTTTTTCTCAGAAGTAGTAACACTGTAGAGCTTTTAAACAATGTTTACACAACTCGTATGTACAAAACCATCCCACAAAAGTAAGAACTACCTACACAATCTTCTATGGCAAATTGGCAATTACTTGAGCACTTGCATCCCAACTAAATACACTTGCCTAGGGCACCCGTATTTCCTTTTCAACTCACGCAGGTGTTTACCTATTTCTTTGCTTTGTATTTGATTTGATTTGATTCCCTCGTTCGTGTAAGATCCCAAGTCTCTCAATTTGAGAGTTCCAGGTATGTATATAGGATGTGGGCTGTTCGTGCCTCTTCAAACTATATACCAACATCAACCTACAGCCACAGCAACAGCAAGCAATATCATCTCACCATAAATCTCTTCAAAGACCTTTTCCACCTGCTAGAATAAAATTTGATGGAACAAAGTTATCTCAACTGCAGAATCAGACAAAGAAATCTAACCACAACAGCATCAACAAGTCTTTGTATTTTGTGCATAAGAAACCAAACTAATAAAAAAACCAATGATATAAATAAATCCAACGCACAGGCAGATAGGAAATGCAACTTTAGATTAGGCTCGCCCACGTATGCATCTATTAAAGACAAGGTTTCACCAAAAACAGAATATAAAGCACCTACTAGTCTTTTTTATTTTTGATAAATAAAAGTTTATGTTAGGTTCCAGAGACCCACCAGGACCAAAAGACTCAGAAAACATTTATAAATATACTTACATATTACCTGCCAAGTTCAAGTTTTTACATTGACAATGAGATTCAAACTCACATTCATGTGAAACAAGAGTAATATCCTTACTATAAAGATACTAGTATAGCACCATGATTTTGACATTCAGAATACAAGATGTCATGAACCTTTTTTTTATCACATCACAAAGCAAGGCATGGACACCGCAAATGCCAAAAGCAAATACTCTTCATAAACAGAGAGAGAATCTCATTCCCTTGAAAGCACTAACGCACCTACACACACATATTTTGCTTAAAAAGCAACTTGAGGAGGTCCCTCCAAATTTCACTACAGTGTCCATCAATCTAAAACTCGCTTTCATTCCACCGATTTTGGATTACAATTGCATCTAACTCAATGCACTACTCACGTAGCTTTTTCGCTTATGCATTGGAATGATTAATTTTTCCGTTCATCTATCCAAAGACACTCTATAGTCCATGTTTAGATTTCAGTCAAGAGACACCAAAATTACTTTTATTCTCAAACCGACAAATCCTTCTAAATTTTGTGCTAATTCTGAATGGTGCATTATAAACTCAACTCGTAAATGTACATTCTCAACTTTAAATCCCAAGAAACATTCTGATATTGCAAACAAAAGAAAAGCATCAAAACCAGATTCTAACATATAATAAAGCTGAAAATGGAAACCTCCACTCTCCATCCAATCAAACAAGTGCAAATCCACATCAAAAAAGATCCAAACCCCTTTTGACCATCCTACCATCTCTGACACACACAATCACCAACTCACTGTCTGTATCAATTGCAAACTAACTGCTAACCCTAATAAATCATAACAAATTAAAATAAAATATAACAAAATAAACGACAACATACCATGTTTTCACTGACAACTTGAATTTCAATCCTTGAAGATGACCGATTTAGCAATGCGCATCAAGGGCTCCAAGCAATCCGGGGTGAATTTCCTGGCGAAGAGGTAAGACTCGGAATGATTGGACTTCCGGAGCCGGAGAATGAGTTCCGGCGAGACTTCCGTCGGCCGGTAAGTGTAAGGATGACCGTTGACGGTGCCAGTCCAATTAACACTCGTGAGCGTGTATTTGGTGCATCCATCAGGATCCGCCATGGACAACAGGGTCGGAAAATAATGCTCCTCGGGGTAGCACTCATCGTCACGGTAACACGGGATCTTGAATTTCCTCCACAGTGTCCTGTCCTTAACGACGACGAGCGCGTGGCGGCGCGTGAGCGTGAAGAACTGCGAGCCCACGCGGAACTCTTCGAAGGGGATCTCGGGCATCATGGCGTAGCGTCCCCGGGAGGAGTAGCGCCTCCAGAGCTTGGGGGCGTGGGAGAGGATCTCGACGAAGGATTTGTATTTGAGACGGAGGCCGAAGCGGGACGAAGCTTCGGGGTTTTCGGAATCGAAGGTTGGGGAGAGGAAGAGGGAGTTGTAGGTGTATTTGAAGGAGTGGAGAGGGATGCAGTGCTGGGAGAGGAGGGCGAAGTAGGCGTTGGAAGGGTCGTCGAGGAGAGCGGTGGCGAGGAGGCGGCGGGTGGCGGAGATTAGGGTTGGGGAGGAGCGGAAGGTGCGTTTGGAGGAGATGAATTTGTTATGGAAAAGAGGGGAAAGAGGGCGCGTGAGGTTGACGGAGGGGTCAGCGTGGATGTAAATGTTGAAGAGGTTGGAAGGGGTGGAAGAGAAGAATAGGTCCCATAAGGGGGAGAAGTGGAGATCGGAGTTAGTGAGGAAGAGGAAGGCGATTTTGAGAGAGGGGTTTTTGGAGGAGAGGTGGAAGAATTTGGAAGGGTTGGAATGGGAATTGGTGGAATGGGAAATGGCGCGGTTGAAGAGGTTGATGTCATCGAGTTCGTCGGAGGGGGAGATGGGGGGGAAGGAGTGGGGCTT
>PYAF01004025.1:215466-240084 GCA_007407185.1 Glycine tomentella | reverse complement strand
GGTCCCATAAGGGGGAGAAGTGGAGATCGGAGTTAGTGAGGAAGAGGAAGGCGATTTTGAGAGAGGGGTTTTTGGAGGAGAGGTGGAAGAATTTGGAAGGGTTGGAATGGGAATTGGTGGAATGGGAAATGGCGCGGTTGAAGAGGTTGATGTCATCGAGTTCGTCGGAGGGGGAGATGGGGGGGAAGGAGTGGGGCTTGGGAGGGAGGATGCGTGGGGCGAGGAAGAAGAGGATTGGGAGGGAGAGGAGGAGAGAGAAGGTTAACAGGAATGGGCTTGAGAACATTGAGTTTCGAGAAAACAACAATAACAACAAACTGCGCCACCACTGCAACTGCAACACTCGTGGGGAATGGCTGTGGTCTGGAATTCTGATTGATTTTGCTTCGCTTTCTGTCTCTGTGTCACCGCCCTTTCTCGAAGGGGCTTTTCTTTTCTAGGGTTGCTTGGGATTGAAAAATAAAATAAACTGGGCTTAATGTTTTTGTTTTCTCATGAGGATAAAGAAAAGGGTGGTTTGGTGAGAGGAGGGAGATTGATTGGGTGCGTAGTGGGTACAGCCTACAACCTACAGAAACATGATGGAGGGAGGTTGGGTTTTTTCCTTTTACGCTCTACTGTAACTGCCAGATGTTACCGTACGACATGTAACGTACGCGTTTGTTTGTTTTCGGGATTCAAATTTCCCAAATAAAGGCCTTTCTTGAGAAATAAAAAAGTGGACAAATAATTATTTTTAATTATGAGTACCTAGAATATTGATAAATTTATTTTTAAAAAATTAAAATTAAAATTTTAATTTTTGAAAGTGAAAAAAATATAATAAATCTATCTATTCATAATTAATGAATGAACTGACACATTCAGGAACGAAAATGATTATTTATCAAAAAATATAATTTAATCTTTATATTTCTTCACTTTTTAAACTTGCAAACATAATATTACAATAAACATTTAAATAAATAGGAAAACAAACATAAGTTATAACAAACATAATAATAAGCATAATCTATCTATTGCGCTAAATTTTCTAATATAATAATATATTACCCAAAATATGATACTAAAACAAATTTGTACAACTACTAAGTTAATCTTTATTAAAAAATGAGACACAACTTAATTTTATCATTACTTAATATTATCACAATATAAATTATTTCATTAACTTGATTTTATCACTTTCGAAAACTAAAATTTAAATTTTCATCTTTTTAAAATGAAATTGTCAATATTCTACACATTTAAGAAACAAAAATATCTATTTAACCTAAAAAAGTAAAGCAACTAACACATAAATGCTGATTTATTTACCTACACTAACCCTACCAAGTAGTAATTAGTTTGTTTGTGTATGTTGTTAACAATAGCAAAGTATTTCTCAACGATATCAGTAACAATGTTACACTAATTGCCCACCTTAAGATTCTATTTATACAAAATTGAATTATCATGTATAAAAAAATAATTTATACAGTCTTAATGAGTGTGTTAAACATTTCAATTAATTTTTAATTTTTTTATTCATTAAAAAAATTATTTAATTGTCTGATACATATATATTTTTAATTACGATCTACTAATAAAAGATCATGATAAATATGATTTTAAATTAATAATTTTATTGTACATAATGATTTATTTATAATTAAATTATAAAATTATTTACCTATCAATACATTTAAGTTATAATGTCAAGTTATGAAAGGATCTAAATAACATTACTTAATAAATTAATTTTTACATCATTATACAAAAAAAATATTAATTTTTATGAATTATGTTGCAATAATATCAAATTTAAATGAATAGAAATTAATAAAAGATAGCAAAATGCGGTGACTATGCCGAAATAGATCAGGAAACCCACCGCTGGATCTGATTTTAATTAAAATTAAAATCACAGCGGACGTCACCTGCTTTGTTGGATATGCTTTTCATAATGACTGCTGGGATTTTATTTTAAACAACTTTAACCCAAATTTCAGGCATTATTTGTTTGTATATCCTTAACAATTGGTAATATAGTACTAAAATCAGAGTGAAAGTGTACAGAAAATAATGCATAACCAATTATGATCAAATAATCAAATCTACGCAGAAGTATGTATGTGACTATGTGTTGGTGAAATATGCTCACTAAAGAACAGCTGGCAACAATATAACGCGACCTAAGGCAATCGCACACTATAAGGTGTACATAAAACATCATGCGATCACATAACTGACATTCTGACCACAACAATCATTGCATTGCATAAATAAATAAAAGCAAACTTGTATCAACCAGGCTAATATTATTCCTATCACAACCCAAGCCAATCTCAAAACTCTAAAACCAGATTCATCGTCTTCAACTCTTCATGGATGAACTAGGTACAATACAAAACCCTCACCGCTTCACATTATATGCACAGAATGACAAATGCCCATATATCAACAGAGAAGAGAGTGATTTCCCTGAGATTCTCGAAAATTCATATCCGTGTGGTTATATTCGCATCCTTTCTTCCATTCAGCTATTTTGTATTCTCATCCCTTCTTCCATTGAGCTTAGGTTTATCCCTAGTAGACTTTTGCGTGCTTAGCGTCCCTTTCACATTAGTAATGCTAACAGGGTGTTTGACTATTTGAGATCCAGCACCAGCTCCTGCTTAACAGAGATAAGAAATAATATTTAGCAAAGACTAGCTCTACCTAACTTAATCCAGCCAACTGGACTTTCAAATTGCTTATTATGCTTTCATTAATACAAGAATTTTAGAAATAGAGATGTTACATAAAATAAATTTTCCAATCAAAATTACAAATTAATTTCTTCCGAGGTGTACGAAACATCAGTGATCTCATTCTATACAACTCGGTGATGTTATTACTGAGAGTAACATTTTAGAATGGATAGCTCAACCCCTTGGGGAATAATACAAATCAATTGGTTTCTACGGTGTTGGCCAACATTGCAAATTAGAAAATGCTGAAATTTAGGAAAACTTCTCTATAACATTTCCAAACAAATCAACATGGCATGCAGTTATTTTAGAAACCTTTTAAGGTTCAGGGTCCTCTACAATGCTGCCCTACCTCTGTAAATGAGTGAATGCACCTAGCTACATTTGAACTTTAGTTGTAAATCTCAAACTCAAGATAGCTGAAGTGGAATGCAATGATTGGGTTAGTCTATCTATATTATAGTTCACCTGATAATTGTTACAACTTCCTGAAGCAGCTGTCAGATCCCCAGTGTTCAGGAAACAATAAAATGAACATAAAGAGAATACTCACTATTGTTAGGCAGAGATAATCGTTTTTTGGCCTGCTTATCTGCCTGTGATGTTCTCTCTTTTGGATTACTATGAGATCTTGACCCAATTCTAGGTTTTGAGTTGAATTCTTCAACAGTATTTTCAGCATTTGCCTTAGAAGTTGGCTTAACAGGATGTGTGTTTGATGATTCTAGCAAACCTGCAGGCATACCAGATGAAGAATCACAGCCATCAGAAATAGTGGGACCAGTTCCTTGACTTGTCAGGTTTGGATGAGTGTTTGATGAGAATAGTTTCTTGTTAGCAGAGCTCAACTGAGGTGTGGTTTCATTTTTATCATCCTTAGTTCCATCTTCATGTACTGTTACTCCATCCTTCATATTTATGTCAACAAAGCGGTTCTCCCAAGGACGGACAGCCATCCACCTTTCCAACCAATTCCAACCCCAGCTGTTTTTATCCGGTTCAAATCCACCAGAGGAAACAGGTTGCTGTCTTGATCCTGCCTGCCACTGCCAAGGGGAAAATTTGAAAAATCTTACACCAAGCCTGTGAACCAAAACGATGTATCAAAGGAAAATGGATACTATAATGCAAAGCTGCTGACCAAAGTTCCAAGTTCAGTTTACTTTTAGAGGTTCACTAACACTTGACAACATCATTAAGTATCGTAATGTATTTTACACTATCTATATATAACTCATTACAAGTTACAAAACTATGTGGCTTGATTGAATAATGTTTGAATTGGTCCAGTATTTTCTTTTTGAGAAAAAACAATTCCAAATTTATTACTCTTTTCTATAATTATATAAAAAACTTGTGTTTAAGATGGACCATTTGTCCATTCCAAACTTTAGATCGAATTTACAACACTTTAATATAATAGGAGATCAAAAAACAATTTCTTATGTTTCCTAATGGAGAAACCCTCCTATGAATTCATGAAATTCCAAAATTCAGATATTTCTTATTATGCAGGTTGCAGAAAAATTTAACTAATATATAATACTCACTGCACACATAATTAAACAATATGCTATAGTAAACTCACCTGATGAGATAGAGCATATGCCATGGCTCTCTCACGTTTTGCTGCAGCCTCCTGTCTCTTCAATAATTTAGCCTGAATTTCTTCAACAGATCCTACACTATCACACCATCCTTCCTGTATATATGAATTTTAAAATTAAAAAAAAAATTGAGTTATTAATCATCATTATTAAGTTACAAGGTCCCTCAAACAGATAATTTGATAAGACTGCAATTTGATTACATTATATCATACCAAGCACTACAGCATTTCTACCCTAGTAAAAGTTCTCTGTTTCTTATCCTGGTATACCCATAAGAAATGTCTCAAAGAAATTAAACCAGCACATTACATTCAACTGTTAAATGCACATAGTTTATACCAGTGTTAGTTTAGTATTCTGCTTAATTGTTAGTTTAGTACATTTTCTGCCTGATAATTATCTATGCATAAATTAATAAATAATAAACAGGGCAAGCATGTAGTCACAGTAAAGTGAAACTAAATATATAATATGACAGATTGCCGAGAAAATGCCAACAAACCACTGGATCCAAAAGACTAAATTAAGCTGAAATTTATTGCAACTAGACCCAAGTAGCAAGGAGGAAAAACGTAGATCCTCTTTCATAAACTTAACAATCAAACAGATTTCTACCAAAAAATAAAATAAAATCAAACAGCTATCTCAAATTCATGCTCAATTTCTCAATACCCATCCTCCATGAAAATGGATTACAAGGAGATAATAGTGAAAGAGATGAAGATATTCCACAATTAAAAAAAGTAATGTTCCTTTAAGAACAGTACTCCTTAGTCCTTACTTCTATTTCTCGAACTCGAGCTTCATTTGCAAGGTTTTGCTGATGCTTCTGTTGTGATGCTTGAGTTTCCAAAGCCATGCAAACACGCCTAGCTCGAACACGAGCTTGAACCCTCACTAAAGCTTGCATACAACGGAGTGTTATTGCAGCTTGTTTTCTCACTGCATGGCCTCTTACAAGGGCCTGAAGCCTTACCACACCTTTCAAAGCCCGTAGTGCTCTTCTGGCCTGATACATAAAACACAATTTTCCAGCTAGGTCAAAGTTGTTGGCAATGAAGCTCCTGAAATTTTTTTATAATAATTCTCAAAACAAATACAAGAGTAAATAAAAGAACGAAAGACAGAAAAAAGACCGAAAAATAGATCTGAATAGTATCTTAAAGAAAAATCAATTAAATTCCAGAAACATGACATCTGAGAGGTAGATAAATCACTTTTGTCAACCACTACTACAATAACTGATTCTTGAATGCCAAAAATAATTTCAGAGAATAAGATGGACTCCTGAAGTATAAAAAGGGGGAATAACAGAAGCAAATGACATCACATAAGCACTGCCTATAGTCACATTGAAAAAATATATACGTAACAATTATTTAGATAATTTTTTTAATAATAGATTTCAATTCAGCTCATGTAAATTAAGCCAAATTTAATACGGAATTTACCAGAAATCCTCTAAATGCTGTTTGAATGCATATTGCAGCCCATTCCTCCCTCATTTGTTGATTATGTGCAGCATCATGTGCTAGTTGTGAAGAAGAAGATGAATAGTGGGCATCAAGGTTTGCATGGCCATTAACATCTTCAACAGGTGGAGTAGCATCATTATCCAATTCGTTTGGAAGTTTACCATTATTAAATTCGACATCATGCCTTCTCTGATGGTGAAACTTGCCAACCTTCTCACCATTGAAAAGTTTAAAAACACACGAAATTAATTCTTGATATGTAATGTGTAGTATTTTATACAGGAGTGGAACTAGAAGATGTGAAGAACTTTGGGATAAGAGAAAACCTTGAGTGGCCTCTCTCATATGCTAAAAACACTACCAAGATGGGTGTGGCTCTTGTTAGATTTCATCTTTAAACCAATTGGTGTTACATTGCCCAATAGCCAATAGGTATTTAAACCACACCTCAGTAATTAAGGCTAGCAACGTGGGACTTTCCAACAACTCTTTGATATGCTAAGGCATTAACAATTGAGGAAATGTGATATACCCCCTTAAAATCAATTGGCATTAAGTGAAGTTTCCCAACAGGTATTTAAATTGCACCACAGTATTTGAGGCAGGCAATGTGAGACTTTCTAACAACTTCTCATGCAACAGCATTAACATTAATTTGCCATCAGGTTTGGGGGATGCAATATACCCCCTTAAATCTATATTCTATAGTGGATCTGCTTTTAAGTTTTACCAAATTCAGTTTATATAGTTTCCAAGAGGAAAATTCGTTGAGCACATATTTGAATTGAAATGATCAATAACAAACTACTTGACTAAGGTGAACCATGCTCTAACATTTGAAGAATCAAAACAACTCCACCAAATGTCCCAAGTATGACACTCGCAAATGCACAAGAAAACCATTAATCTTTTCCCTCTTGAGTTGAAACACAAGCAACAAAACTCTTTTGCTTTTCTTTTGGGGTCGTGTGGGTAGAAATAACTACATGATGATACAGAACCTTAGTTAAAAACACCATAGGTGATGATTATTTTTGCCAACAGAACATGAAAAGAAATACTGAAACTCAGGAATATGAGTATGAAGTGTTATGAGAGAGACTCACATTTCCATCCTTCTCAGAAGACCCTGGCTTTTCTGATTTCTTTAGACCAACCAATGCTTTAATCCACTTCCCAGAGACACCCATAGTCAGTGAAAATTTATTTCAATATAGAATAAACCTGGCATGAAATTATATGGCAAAGTCAATGCACAAGTAGTTGATTATACACAATCTTGACTAGCCTATGAGCTATGGGAACAAAAATGACAAAGCAAGCACAAGGTATCAAAGTGAGCAAGCTTAACTGAGGAAATCTATTTCAAAATGACAACCGAGTCTAATTTGTCACAGTAATATGCCTTCTTCTGACCTTTATAGTCTATATCCATTATGATTGGTCAAATTTCTAAGAAGTGTATTTCCTAAATACCAGTAGTTCACTAGTTTAGTTATTTAACTATTAAGAACTGAATTTTCACTTCTAAGCAACCATAAGCAGCAGGGAAGTGAAGCACAAAATGAAAGGTCTCAAAATCTACCATAACACAGTTGCTACACATTACGTGGAAATGCACCTTTTGAAATGACTAGTTGTTTTAACTCTCTTATTTTTCTTTTTGGCTTTAAGTCTAACACTACTTGGCTTGATCAAGACATTGACCTCATAAAAAACAAAAGACCATTCGTACTATGAACAAGGGTAATATGTGGAATAAAGAAGCCACATTTTGTGATATGAAGGATCACTAATCAGGTATAAATTGCAAATCAGAACACACATGGCCAGCCAACTAACTACCGCTAAGGTTCTTTTCTTTCATTGTCATACGAAGGCCTGGGTACTCAAGTGTTACTAAGAAATCCAGCTTGCATCATACTACAGTCAACAATAGGCGTATGCTAAATTTCCCAAAAATTGTACTGGTTAACGTGTTAATCCAAGTGACCAAGTCTGCTATACCAAGTCATCAAGTGTTAAGTGCTTTAAACACAAACACACAAAAAGGGAATAGAATTGCGTAACGACTTGGCAAAAATGTCTTTTCAACTCATTGGAAAACTGAAAAGTGCTTTCTATTTCTAAGCTTGAATTACTACTACACTAAACCTGAAGTAAAAACGACCATGAAAATCGAAAAAACGACAGATACTACAAAGATTAGGATTATATGGCAAGCAACGAAAATCAGCAGGATAATGATAACCAAAGACGTTGACAATTACCCTCCGTTAGAAATAACAGTGTTGACTCGGTTGCTTGAAAAATCAATTCACTTTTTTAGTTTGACATAAATGCGCGATAGATTAGGTAACTTCACAACAAATTCGATTTAATGGCCATTAAAACCTAGAATTCCAAGCAAGAGAAACGCAGATCCAGAAATCGTAGAGTTGAGGCACAATTCACCTGAAAGTCATGGCAAGAGAAATTGTCACTGGGCTAAAACTTCACCATCGGCCTAAAAAATGTAACGAACCGTCTCTGAGTCAATGCCGAGTTCTCATTCGCAAACTCGGAAGCTCTTCAGAAGATTTCCAAGTGAAGCTCTCGCTCTTCTATCACTACGCAATGATTTTCAGTGAAAAGGAATAAAAATAAAAGATAAAATGAAATAGATAACGAATGTGAGACGAGTCGGTAAGACTAAAACTAGAAAAATAATTATGTGTGATGAGGAAATGAATTGTGATTCTGTGAATGAATAAATGAATGTGGAATGAAATTTTAATATTTTAATAAATAAAGAAAGCATAGCATTATTAGCTCTTTTAAAAGGTAATGTATGACAGATAAAGAGAAATAGATATACTAATATTTTAATGATATTAAATAACTAATAGTATTTGGTTTAAAAACGACGAGAGGGGACACGAGGATGAAGCAAATGACATAGGACAGGTGTAGTCTAACGTGCGCCGGGACGGTAGCAGCACACAAAACGATGACGTGTTGCTGTCCACGCCTCAATGGAGTTATTCACGGGGACGAGTTACCCCAACACCTTACCCTAATCCGATTAATCCTTTCTTTGCTTGCTTACTTAATCACATTATCACATCATTGCATTAAAGCAACTGCACGTAGTTTAAATTTGAAAAGCCACTGTCAAAAAAGAAAAATTGAAAAGCTTAGCGCGATTTAAGAGAATATTTTACAGATACAGAACTTGCAAATTAAGGGATGCATGTGTGTTAGGAGTTAAATACTTGGATTGCCTAAACCAATGAGTATATTAACTTTAACGTTAAGAGTTAAATCTGATGCATGTGTGAGTAATAATGAGGTGTTAAGAAGTTCCAGTCATAAAATGTTAAGAGTTAAATCGGTTACATGTGAGTATAATAATGAGATTTTAAGTTCTAACTTTATAGGCTAAATCAATATTTGAGTTTTGAGGAGACACTGAGGATCTTAGAAGCCATTTTGAGGAGAAACTCATGGAAAATCGGTACCCCTTCCAATTAAAGGGTGCATACATTTGGAGCTGTAATGTTTATTTAGTAGTTAAAGGAAAAAATATATACATTGTGGGTTCGAAACCTCGATTTGCTTCTCTGAAAACATGTCAAAGAAACCTCCCAATCCTACCAAGTTATCATATATTTTATGTCTTGGATTAGAGGTTGAAGGTGCTTTGAGTTGGAGATATGATAAGATATGATATGCGAGAAAGGAGATTAATAATTAATAATAACTCTTTAAAACTATCTTTTATAAATATAAGAGTCTGTATATACATAAATATTTATTTTAACATCATTTCATTTTAGTTCAAGGTTTAATTGTAAATTGTATCCCTCATATTTTATTATCTAAAATTTTAATTTTTATGCATTTTATCACTATCGAAAAAATATAGATATTTTTAACTTTTAACATTAATTACAATTATAACTAATGTAAAATAATAACTTTTTATATTAGTTGTAAGCATAATCAATATAAAAAAATCATTTATGGACATTGATTATAATTAGGGGTGTACAAAAATTAATTCCATAAAAAAATCGAACAGACTTGGTTTCTAATTATTTTAATCCATTCGATTAATCGAACTAATCTTGTAAAAATAATTTGGTTAATCAAATTTGTTTTATAAAATAGTGTATTTTTTTAAATAGTTTTAAAAAAATAATTCAATTTAAGTTTGGTTATTATTCGATTCAATTTGAACTAATTTTTTTGCACATTCTTAATTTAGAAAAATAAATTATTTTTAAATTTTTTTTATCAACTTAATGTTAAAATACATAAAAATCGAAATTTTGAATAATAAAATTTATGAAATGTTAAAAGTTTGGTGACAACATTCTTGAAAAATTTAAGTGATAAAATCTGTGAGAGTATGAAACTTTGGTAATAAAATGTGGAAAATAAAATTTGGAAATTTACAAAATAAATATTTAGTGATAAAATTTATAATTAATTCTAAATTTAATTATAAAAAAAAAAAAAAAGACCAGCTAAAAAACGAGTAAATGCAATGGGGACCAAATGAGTCGGTTAGTGGCAGGCACTCAGGCAGGCGTGGAAAACCAAGGAAGTCAAGTCTGGCGCCAAGAGGTGCTGAAAAGACTAGTATATTTAAATTTATTAAAAAATAAAAACCTTGGCTTTTCGCTAAAGAAGGATCTAGAAGAAAAACCTAGATCCACCAAATCTTCAGATCCAACGGCCCACGCCTCGTCACAAAAACTTGCCGAATAAAAATTCTAGACCCTTCCCGTGACCTAAGAATAATTTGAAGCTTGGATCGTGGCCGTCCAATGAATTAAGCACCATTGTTTATAAAAACACGCGAGCGAAAATTAGCGAATTAGAATCACCTGGCTTGGCCTAGCGCATATTCTCTAGCATTCCGTGGAGATCTAGTGCTTCTGCTGCAAGACCTCGCGGAAAATTAGGGTTTCGATTCAGAGGTAGACGAAGATGTTCGGGAGGGCGCCGAAGAAAAGCGACAGCACCAGGTACTACGAAATCCTCGGCGTTTCCAAGAACGCTTCGCCGGATGACTTAAAGAAGGCTTACAAGAAAGCCGCCATTAAGAACCATCCTGACAAAGGCGGTGATCCCGAGAAGGTATTATCAATCGTTGATTTTCTGATATTTGATTTGATAAATTCTGAATGATGATGGTTGTAGTTTGAATTGTTATTTGATTGATTCATTAATGAATTTGATTAATTTATGATTTGTTATATAGGGTCAATTTAGGGTTAGAAAAATTGGGGGAAAAGGGAAAAATATAGGGTTAGAGATCGTCTTTATTGGTTGATGTGTCTACGATGGGATTGGATGATGGTGTTTGATATTTTGTGGTGTTCAGAATTTGATTATCTTAGTAGTTTGTAATTTTTCATAGAGGTTTTTGTTATTGTTAGTGATGGATTTGTGTTCTTTTTGTTGGTGTAGTTCAAAGAGCTTGCTCAAGCCTATGAGGTTCTGAGTGACCCTGAGAAGCGCGAGATTTATGATACATATGGAGAAGATGCTCTTAAGGAAGGAATGGGTGGTGGTGGCGGTGGCCATGATCCATTTGATATCTTCAGCTCATTCTTTGGTGGAAGTTCGTTTGGGTCAGGTATGCTTTGTTTGTTTGTTTGCTTGTTTATATGAAAATGATTTTCTTCAATTAATTGTGTATTTTGTCTTACGAGGAATTGTTACGTGTAAACAGGTGGTAGCAGTAGAGGACGGAGGCAGAGACGGGGAGAAGATGTGGTTCATCCCCTGAAGGTCTCTCTGGAGGATATTTACCTCGGAACTTCAAAGAAACTCTCTCTTTCACGAAACGTGTTGTGCTCAAAATGCAATGGGTGTGTGTTGTGCAATTAGGTTTTATTTGAAGGGCATGCTTGTTGATCCTATTTGTTAATAGGGTTTTTGACATTGTTGATTTGTTGTATGCAATTGATTACTTGCAGGAAGGGCTCAAAGTCTGGGGCTTCAATGACCTGTGCTGGTTGCCAGGGTACTGGTATGAAGGTGTCTATTAGGCACCTTGGTCCTTCTATGATTCAGCAAATGCAGCATCCTTGCAATGAGTGTAAGGGTACTGGAGAGACAATCAATGACAGAGACAGGTGCCAACAGTGCAAGGGAGAGAAGGTTGTTCAGGAGAAGAAAGTACTTGAAGTTGTTGTGGAGAAGGGAATGCAGAATGGACAGAAGATTACATTCCCTGGTGAAGCTGATGAAGCGGTATGTTGAGCTTTGATGCTGACACTGTGCCAGATTATGGAAAATTAGACTGACTTTGAGTTTTTTTTTTTTGCAGCCTGATACAGTCACTGGGGATATTGTCTTTGTTCTACAACAGAAGGAACACCCAAAGTTCAAACGAAAGGCAGATGACCTTTTTGTAGAACACACATTGTCTCTTACCGAGGCTCTATGTGGCTTCCAGTTTGTGCTGACTCACCTGGATAGCCGGCAGCTCCTGATCAAATCAAACCCTGGGGAGGTTGTTAAGCCTGGTATGTAAATGATTCACATATGGCTTTGTCACTGTGTTACTTTTGCTTGTTGATTGAATTGAAATTTGAATCTTATTAACTTTTAATGTTACTTGCAGATTCATACAAGGCAATAAATGATGAGGGAATGCCAAACTACCAGAGGCACTTCCTTAAGGGAAAGCTTTACATTCATTTCTCGGTGGAATTTCCTGATACCCTGAGTCTTGATCAGGTGAAGGCTTTGGAGGCTGTGTTGCCATCAAAGCCAACATCACAGTTGACAGACATGGAGCTGGATGAGTGTGAGGAGACCACACTCCATGATGTGAACATGGAGGAAGAGACAAGGAGGAGGCAACAAGCTCAGCAGGAGGCATATGATGAGGATGAGGATATGCATGGTGGTGCTCAGAGAGTGCAGTGCGCTCAGCAGTAATGAGCCACAGGAGCGCTATGTGATGATCTCGATTATGTTATTTTTTAGCCGTTTTGCGGGACTAACATAATTAGTGTTTTTGATCAAACGATTTTGACAACCAAACACTGTAGCATTTATTGTCCAAGAAATTATTTCACAAGACATCCTAATACAATTTTTTTCCTTCTTCTGATGCATTGCTGTTTATTTCATTTTTTTTCATTTATTGTTGTTGCAGGAAAAAAATATTTTTATCTGTTTCTAAATATAGTTTTAATATGCGGTTTACTTATCATGGAATTAGATGATGAATTATATTCTTATTTATTATATACTTAATTAAGGAATATGGAAAATAGTAAGTTTAGTTTAAATAGATCGATTCATATATATGAAAAGTCTAATTTTATATTATTTTAAAAAGCATAAATTTTCTTAGCATATTATATATATATATATATATATATATATATTGGTAATGAATAAAGTTAAGCTTTAGAGGAACATATAATAGTGCATTGCGAGAGACTGAATATTATAAATTTGTTAGGTCATTTTACCTACAGGGTTTAAAAAGATTAAGCTTCCAAGAGTTATTTAATATTAAAAAGTTTGTTTAGCTCATTTTATGAGTTATCTAGTTTATAACACGGGCTGAATAACCTACTTCTATTAATATAATAGCAATGTATTAACTCTACAGTGAATTGGAATATTTTATTCAAAATAATAATTTGTAATTTATTTCTTACATGAGAATAGCCTATTTCAATTTCTAATTATTATTAGCCATGTTTACAATCAATCTCTAGTGAATTGAAATTGTACAAATGAAATTATTGTTTTTATTATTCTTCTTAAACCAGTCCTGATGTTTGGTTAAAAGACAAGTAAACAAATTCTTTCTCTCTTAAATTTTTCTTTTAGAAAATCACATTATTTGAGTCTGAATTAGAACAATGATACAACTAGAAGCTGACAATATAAAAAGTTTGTATTCACCAAAATATATATATATATATATATATATATATATATATATAAAGTTTCCTACAAATACAATAAATATGACGTTGATCCAAGCTTTGTATTGTCTTTGTCACAGGTCAAATATCAAGTTCGATAAATACAAAGCCTTAAACAAATATAAAGTACAGAGACTCACATTAGATTGTTATAATAACCAAAGTTGTCAGGATATTTGTCTCATATTAAACTTAGGTTTAAGAGGTTCCTAAAACAGAGTCAAACGAAGCAAAGATCTTATAATCTGTGTAAATAATATGATTCTGGTAAATCTTTTTTAAAGAATTATAATACTTTTTTCATGAATTGGTTCTCGTAAATCTGTGTTAGTTTGTTAAGGACTATTGCAGTTTAGAACTTACAGATGAATAAGTATAAACTTTTGTGTTCATCTTCTTTATCCTTTATCTCTCTTTTATTATTTCATTTGTCATATTTGATTGGGAAGAAATAAGAATTTAACGTTATTAAATAAAGATTCTTTACAAGCAAGGTGTAAATCAATCCCTATGAATCACTTCTTTATATTGATCTGACACCTGTAAATCAAAACTGAAACACACCATGCTTCGAACATAATATCTCCTTCTAAAAATTATTGGTAAATATATAGTACTGAATTTCACCCGAGAAAAGGGGTGTTTAAAAAATGACAACTATTGACATTTTTCTCTTCATATAATTTCAAATGAACATTATCGCAGTTATCAACTGACTCTTCAAGAGGTACGAAAACTGAAAGCATTCACACAAGGAGCGTTAAACATTCTCCCAAGAAACCACAAGGTTTTCAAGCAAAACATATAAGAACCCTAGTAATTGCTAATATCAATCTTCATTTGGAGATGCCGGAATAACTGTGGAATCGTAAATGAAGGCTTGTCCCATGATTTGATACATAATTTTGCCACAGCCAGAAGACTTTTAAGCTCCGTACAGTCATAATTGTTTCCAAGATCAGGGTCTAACATCTTATCTATGGAATTGTAAAATCGGGATTGTTGGATCCATTCAATTAAATCGGAACCTTCCATCTCAGACGACTGACCGGTGACCAGTTCCAGTATGAGCACTCCAAGTTGGAATATAATCTTACAACTTTTCTGCTTCAAATCTGATACGGATAAGGATGGTTAGCACATAAATGTAAAATAACAAAATGAAAGCACTTACAAGTATGAATTTTGTTGTAAGAGTAGTTTACAAGAAGTGACCTTCTGAATATGGCACCATAACAGAATTCCCACCAGATGTAAGAAGACCAAAGTCAGATAGCTGTAATTGCAGAAGGCAATCTAACTTAAATACGATTTCTAAATTAAAGTGTTTTATTTGCCTTTGGCATGGCAATTTGAAAAGAGATATAAAACAGGTAAGAGTTTACAGTGAGAAAGGGAACTAGTTCCTTACTTTGGCTGTGAAGTTCTCATCTAACATAATATTGCTTGAGGTGATAGAGACACGACACACAGGTGGGTCACTGAAGAGAAACAAGTATTCCTGCTTCCAAAATATGTGCAAAAATCAGATAACCATGCTCGACAAATTTTGTAGTTCTACTGCTTGTTCATATCTTATAAGTTTAAATGGCAAGGGTATCAAAAGCCTCCTAGAATTCCATGTTGTATTGTTAATGTGGAACCTTACATTGATCCTTGATGATGACAAGTCAATGTTGCAATTGTTTGATACTAAACTGCCTGCCTCTTCTTTAGCATCATACTAGTATAATCCAAAATAAGACCGCTTGAAAACCAGCCAAATTACAAAAATATATCTTGCAGCTAAATAGGTAAAATTTTCTTTTTCATTAAGCATATATGATCCTTATTATTGTTAGAATCACAATGTTCTTTGCCAACACTTTGTCTTCTTGCTCACCTTTCGTATTTACTTATGCTATTTATCCTGTTTTTACTTCCCCACTATGCAGCTTAATTTACCTTTATTTGGTACTGTCTCCTAGAGGTTATACAATGTGAGTTTAATACTTGGTATGTGCTGCTTTCCTTATCAAAAGATATGATGGTGATGGCCACTTCTCCCAAGAGTTATGTGGTTTTTGCCAAGTTCCTTGACGTGGTCCTCTCAAGCACTCCTAGTATACTCTACTTGTTCACCTTTGTCAATTTGGGGTATGGATGGCCATCCCAATTCAAAATTTATTTTTGGAGGTTTTAACTTTTAACCTTGCTGACTATGACAACAGTTAGCAAGTCCCACATCATATTAGTTGCTAGTAGGGAGAAGATGACACTAATGGCAATTTGAATACACAGAAGCTAACTTATACCCTCGTCCGTGGAACCAAGTGGTCTAGTTTTCAATATTCACTAACTTTGCCATATGTGTCAAGCTACTTTTCATTCACAACGGTATAGCACTACCAGATATCTATCTAACTTAACAGGGACTTCTCCGTATCCACAATCAACTTGAAAAACTAAACCGGACATTAAAATTTCATGTTATTCAAATTTATTGTCACAGAAAATAGAATAAGAAGAGCGCAGTTTCAAGCTCAAAATGCAGAGCTTACCAGTGCAGCCACAATGCCATTAGCTATCTGTAACCTTGTCCTCCAATCCAAGGGAGTCTTCAAAGGGTCTGCCAACACCCAATGGTTGAAACAAAATCAAAATATGTCATTGAGAAGATCCTCTAAACATTTTTTTTGGCTATCTAAATTTACCATTTAGATGATCCTTCAAGCTTCCGTTTTCTATGTTGTCAAATATGAGCAATCTGCAGAGATAACCTAAAATGAAAGTTACAAATATTGCTATACCTATTCACACCTATACTGAGGACACTCTAACTGTAACAGTGGCTCATGTCCATTTCTTGTACAAAAGAATTCAACAAATGACTTCTTCAGAAAAACATAAAATAAAACAAAGAAGATAAAAACAAATCACATTTTCCAAGATTTTAAATTAAACAAATTCGTGATTGTGACCTTGGCTGTAACTTCAAGGTTTTTTTTTTTTTTTTTTTTTTAAGTATCCACATTCGCAATTGTGGTCACATTTTTCTGCAATTTCTTGACCATCAAGAAAAGAAACAAAACCATTGCTACCCACATTCGCAATTGTGGTCACATTCACAATTATTTTATGAATCACAAAACATAGCACACTACACGAACCTCTTGTAATTGGGTCCGACGGAGAAGCCTCTGAGCGAGAGAAGATGGCGATGGCGCAAGCGCCCCAAGAACTGCACGTGTCTGTAGAAATTGTCGTTTCCTTCATCGAATCCTTTCACTTCTCTCACCAAACAAACCCCGCCACCGTTTCCGAACTTAGCAGCATACGCAGAAACCTCGGAATTGCTGTAAACGACTCTGTGGAAACCGTCCGTCGCTCTTCTAACGTCCTTATACGAAATTCTCCGCACGAAAAACACCGCACCTGAACAAATCACCACAAAAAAGTGATGTGTTTGTGTTCAATTTGATAATTGAATTGGAATTTGATGAAATTGAGATAGAATTGATTGAAATGAAGAAGTGTGATGTGGAAATTGAGGTTACCGGAGCGAGATCGGTGGAGCCATGCGAGAAGGTGGCGACGGAGCTTGTGGATGAAGGGATCCATGGTGGAGAGTAACGGAGTTGAGTGGGGGAGATAACTCCGTCAAATTCCATTCGACTTTGTAGGTATTTGGTGAAACGGGAACAACGGCCTTTTTTATGAAAAACGAATCTGCGGATTCCTGTTGTTAGTGTTAGTGTTACCCTTTTGGTTTTAGGAGAGCGACAACGTGAGACACATAACGCTGATAACAGAACAGTGGAACAGATTCAACGTGCGTCAACGTCACACACTGAAAAGTCAATTAAAAAACGTAGTAGTAATAACGGGATGCTAATCCGATTCGTTTTCTGTTTTAATTCAGTTTTTAGTTAGTGGAGGAGTAAGACTAAAGAAAAATGTTAACAATACACGCTTTTAAATACTAGTCTCACACTTTTAAATGCATGTTTGATTTTGTTATATTGTAGGAGAAAAAAATTTAATTTTAGTTCTCATTTTTGTATTTAAAAATTATTATTCTCATATTATTGAAAATAGTTTATTAAACATATTTTTGTAATGATTAATTTAATCGAAACATTCACTAAGCTTTTGACATTATCCATCCTTTGATTTTCAATAGAATTTAATGTATTAGTTCAACATTAAATTATTGAAAACAAATGGTCAATACGATGACAATCCTATAAATTAATGTTTTTAAAAAAAAAAGTACATTTACTTTCTCATTTTTGGAGTCGAAGTACTGGTTTTATATATATAATATATATATATATATATATATATATATATATATCTTAATAGGAAATATCACAATGTGGTATAATTAACAAATAATTTTATCCCTTAAATATAATTAGGAATTCAATCACATGTATGTGCCTATAAAAAAAATAAGTTAAGAGGTATTAGTTATTTGAATGATTTTTTATAATCACTATAATTAGAACATTTGACTTTCTAATGAGGTATAATATATTTTCATAAATTTTGATGTTTTGAATCGATTGTGACATTAATTATTAATTAGATATTTAATTAGTTATACTTAAAATTTATTATCCTCCCCAAGAAATACTCGGGTAGTCATGAACTCATAGTACCATTTACATTGTTTAATTCCATTGGCGTTTTTTTTTTTGTGAGCACGTTGTATAATTACAATTTCGTTTAGTTTTACAGATTCAAATTAATTTGTACAGGGCATGTGCTAGATTGATAATGCTGTCTCATTGAAGAAGAAAAACTGGTACAACCAAACATCATGAAGTGTTTTCCCATCGATAACACTTTTAAGTACTTAACAAAAAAAAAAAAGAAAAAACACATTTTCATTATGCAGAAAAACACACTGTTAAGTACTTATAACAAAAATACATTTTTTTTTAAGTTTAAGGGAGTCAAATAAGGTGAGATAGACTTTAAAACTCAAAGAATGCTAATAAAAATATTCATAAATTATTCATTTATAATATTTTTTCATTATTAAGATTTCAATTCACTTTTTAATTTAAATTTTAAAAAAAGGGTCAAATTTGGGCATCAAAAAATTTATAACAAATTATATACCCTCTTAATTAATTAATCTAGACCCCTTATATATACTCACGAATTGCAACCTATCTGGGTGACAACGGTGAGAACGTGATTTTACTATACGTGCAACCTTTGGCGTGAAGTGGCAGCACGTTAGCAAACTTTGGATCTTTTTCATTTTTGAAAGGAAGAGGGGAACAACCCTACATGGCTACATATATCCTGAACAGGGAACAGAAACGGAGAAACCCCAGCTTCATGAATGTATGTGTGTTTCTTAATTTGCATGTCATTGGATTCTATAATCTATCCCACACTCCACGCTCATTGGATTCTATCTAGCTGTGGTCTTTGCTTCTATTGTATTATTGCTGACTTTTACATTCACAAACACTTCGATCTATAACATGGTACTGCACACATCCATTCGCTATATTCACTTCTTGATCCCATGCTGTAAAATATTTATCACTCTCCATGTATAGAATAGTTAACCGTTCTATTCATCTCTTAACATAACATACATATATAAGTAACATAACACATTTTTTTCTTCTTCATAATTTGACTGATAACCCAATCAACCTGAACTAAATTGAAGTTCTTTATCCATTTGGATACCGGATCAATTCAAATTAATACTATTTAAGATAATTTTAGATTTTGTATATTGTGGTATTTTATAATTTTTTGATATCATGAAATTTTAAAATTCTAATTTTTAAGACTATTCACCAATTTTTTTTTTTTGCTATTGTGATTTTTTTTTCTATTTTTCATAATTTTAATATGTAAACCGACCACCCATCCTCCATATTTATAAGTGCACGTGATTCATCCGCATAATTTTGTTCCCTATCTTTCAGAAAACCATGGAGTTTCAGTTTCAGCCAAAGCTCAGCCATCTTTTATGCTTATTCATCCTTATCCTTTCATCTGTCCACGCTCAAGCTACTAGCTTCAGATACTGCGGTACTTCCTCTCTCTCCTTTTCTTTGAAACTTTGTCCTGCAATTCTGATACTCTTAGCACATCACTCCCTCCATAATAAAGTTCTGAGTTTTTTTTGGGTGATTAAATTTTAATTGAAGTCAGTTTTTGTTGATTAATTCGGTTATGTAGTATAATGTATTGACAGCAAATAGTACCCAATTGCTTATGCATTTTCATGGAACTTTAGTAACTTTCTTGTGTATTTAATTTTCCACTTAAAATTTGTACAGCTGATGTAAACTATGCTGTGAAGGTATCTGGAATTCAAATTACTCCAGACCCTGTTGTGCGTTCTAGGCCTGCCACCTTTAAGATTTCAGCTGCCACTGGTAACCCCCTCTCTTCTTTACCTTTATTTTCATTATGGATTTTTTTCTCCAATTTCGATTTTTCTTTCATGCGTATATCCTTGTGGTGATTAATATGTCATTTAATTATTTTTATAACCCATCAATTTAATTAGTTCTTGAAGTATTAATCCCTCTCCTAAATAGTCCTTAAAGTAATGAAATCATATAAATAGTTTTTAAAGTATTGAATATTCATTAATTTAGTTCATACATTGCTATATTTCACTAACGTCGATGGACTAGTTTGAAGGATTTTTTTTTAATACTTGGGAGTTAGGAGACTATTTAGTATGATTTTTAATACTTGAGGAATTACTTGTATAATTTGTTTCCTTTAGAGACTATTTAGGAGAGGGTGATACTTTAGGGATGAAATTGACGTTTATTCTAATTATTTTTAGTTGATTGTGAATAGAATTACTGTCTATCTTTGATGCAGGTGAAACTATTTATGGAGGAAAGTGGGTAACTACAGTTGCATACTTCGGCTTTGTTGTCCACACAGAAATCCATGATTTTTGTGAGGAAATATCATGTCCTGTTGCTACTGGCAGTTTTGTGGCTTCTCACACCCAAAAATTGCCTGCATTTGCCCCACCGGTTAGTTTCAATTTACCAAATACAAGCTTTTAGTAATGAAGCCAATCTATAAACTTCACCCTATCATGAAATGAAGTCTCCTTTGACATCTATAAAGAGCCCCTTAACATATAAATGAATGTTAGCTAACACTTAATTTTCTGTAGAGCATTATATTTGAGAAAATATTCTGTATTCTTTAGCAGCAACGCATGTTCTTTGCCTCTGCTCTTTTCCACATGTGCTAATCACTCTTTAGTGCATAATATGCTATGTTCCCTTGCATGTATATGTGATTTACATCCTGTTGATATATTTAACATCTTGAGTTGTTTTTAAGCTTCTGAATCTTTTAGAATTTATGGAATTTCATGAAGAGCAATTCAGTTGGAATTGGCTTTTCATCAATTTTCTAAATTACCTGTTGTGGTGATGTAAACTATCCTGTACTCCTGTTTTTGTTTCAAGCATGCTTTTCTATGATAACAGTTTCATTGGGAGGTAAACATCTTCTATTTTTGAATTTGGAACAATATATTGCTGAGCTGTGAGATCAATTCCTTGTCTTTGAGGTTTACAGGGCACCTACACCGTGGAGATGACACTAAAAAATGAGAAGAACGAGCCATTAACTTGCATCTCCTTTAAATTCAAAATCGTTTTTGGATATTTTGTGTCTGATATCTGAATGTGGCCATTGCTCTAACGGTATATGTTGCTACTTTGACATTGTTGTAAACAATATCTAGTAAAAAAAGAAAAACACGATGACTTCAAGAAGCATGGTCACTATTGTAGAGTGTAGACCAACAAAAGAAATGAAGAAGAAACACAGTTTTTCTTATGAGATATAAAGATGCATGGAATTAGAATTCCATCATTAGATTTCCCTCCTTTTTTAGAGTCGAAGCCAAACGATAAGGGTGGCCCAAACTACGGCTTTCTGTTTAGAATCGAATTTGGTGAATTCTAAATATTTAGCAGGAGGTAGCTCTATCAACATTTGGAGGCATGCTAGTGATTTATAGAAATCTTTGATGTGAATACTCGAATTTAAATATTTTTCACTAGATTAAGAGAAGGATAAGGTTAAATTAATGTATGTTAAGTTTCAACCTTTAAAGATGATTTGGTTATTGTTGAGCAAATAACGAATCTAGGGAATCTTTACAAAACTGTTCTTTATTTGAACGAGTATGTGTACATGTTTGTATTGACAAAGTAAATTTATTTGTTAACCTTATTTTGTATCTTCCATGGATGTTTTTTTTAAGAGAACCACGATTAAGGTATTTCATTAATAATCAAAGCTTGAATACAAGTGAAAATGATATCAAAAGTATGATTACAAGCGTAGAGTCTTGATGCTTTAGCTAAGGAATGAACAACATAATTGACTGTCTCAGAAAAACTCACCCTAGAGTTTAAAAAATTAGAAAGCAAAGCTCTACATTTAGCTAATATGACATTGAAAGCCAAAATGCCCAATGAATTATTGCAACTAACAACTACAATCTTGCAGTCGGATTCAAAGATGATGCTGTTGAGTCCGTGCTCCTGCGCCAACTTGAGAGCATGAGATAAAGCCCAGCCTTATGATTCCGATGGTGCTAGAATGCCATTGAAGAGCATATGGTCTTCGCTTGTATGAAGTTTATTCCTCCAGTACCAAAAGATGCCATTGAAGAGCATAGCGTCTACTTGCCTTAAGATGCGATGAATAACACTGGACGGATGATGAGAAACATTCTCAAACACCAGTTTATTCCTCCAGTACCAAAAGAGTCCAATATACAATATTTTCCTGACTTGTCATCTTTAATTAGTAATTTTCTTACAAATTTTTCATTTTTACTATTTTTTTTAATATATGTATTTTTACATCTCAAGTTAATCATGTCATTATTTATCATAAAAAAATTATAATAGTTCAAAAAAATCAAAAATTAATATATAATTTTAAATTTATTGTTTAAATCTAAAAAATTATTGAAATATTGATTTGTATAAGAGGAGATATAAATATAATCAATTTAGTTATAAAAATATTAAAATAATCTTAATCTAATACATTTAATAAGACTAATAATTATATTAAAAAACCCTATACTAATTCATCAATGCATTCGACAGTTGACATCAGGACTGAAAGACCAAGCGAAAACAAATCTATTTTCAAAGTGCATGCGACATTATTAGCCATTGCTGTAGGATACTAACCTCAGAGGACGCACGTGATGAGGTTGACGAAGTTCGGTATGCTTTGCAAATTAAGATGAAAAGTAGATGAACAGAACACATGAGATTGGTTCATCACGTGAACAGGAAGCACCAACTTTACAGCAATAAAATAGTGCAAGATTATTTTGCGGAACAGCTACCATTAGGGTTT
The DNA here is from genome assembly GCA_007407185.1 of Glycine tomentella. Classification (NCBI taxonomy): domain Eukaryota; kingdom Viridiplantae; phylum Streptophyta; class Magnoliopsida; order Fabales; family Fabaceae; genus Glycine; species Glycine tomentella. Next base: position 216,928 of record PYAF01004025.1, on the reverse strand, counting down.
TCTTGAGGCCCACAACCATCATTTTATGTGTCATAGGCTCGTGGCAAAGGATATCTGAGATCTGCTTTTATTTTATTTTTTCAAAACTTACTCAAACAATATGTATAATAACATCCTAAGTGAACTTACTCAAAATGACAGTCTCCATAAAAATCTAGTTCCACTATGAATTAGGGTCGTATATATCATAAACTTCTATTTACCCAGATCTAAATTCATTATCAAATAATTATACATACTAATTGGTAACAAACAATCAATTTCACAATGTGTTTGAAAGCATTTTGGTAATTACAACGAAATTGTTTTTTTTTTTTTTTTAAGTCAAAGTTGCGAGATTCAACCAAATTGGTTTTCAAACGATGTTTGTTAGAGCATCTTTAGTGTAAGATTTTAAGCAAAGATCTTGAACTTAAGATCTGATCTTCATTAGATATCTCAATAAAGGAGTTGAAGAGATCTCCACCATGGAGGATGAGTTCTTGTGGAAGATCTCTTAGAGCAACTTTAGTGGGGGATCTTGGAGAGGGATCTTAAGCTGATCTCTCTTTTCCAAGATCCACCACTAAAGAGAAAAGGCAGATCTCCACGTGGAGATTCACATCTTTCACAAGAACCTTGAAGATCTGCACGAAATTAAAAAAAAAATAATTATATGCTTTATTAATATTCATATATTTTTTTTCATGTTTTATTAATTAAAATTAATTATTTAATTAATTTAATTAAATTTTAAATATTTAAAAGTAGAGTCCATGTGGGACCCATTAAAATTATCTAAGATCTCAATTTGGGATCTACCAATAAAGGAAAAAATGTTACAGATCTTAAAAGATCTTCAATCCTACGTGGCGATACAGGGTCCATCAAAAAGTGGTCTAAGATTCCAATTTGGAATCTACCACTAAATATGCTCTTAAAATCTACACATTGTTCAAAAAAGAATAAATTTTCTTCATTTTTCTCTCTCCTTAAGATCTCAAAATGAGATCTACCATTGAAGAAAAAAATAAAAGAAATCTTAAAAGATCTTTAATCCTATTTGACATTATGGGATCTATCAAAAAGTAGTATAAAATCTCAATTTAAGATCAACCACTAAAGATGTTCTTAGTATTTTTTTGTTGGGTCTGACTAACCAATGATCAAGGAAATTTAAAAAAAAAATATTTTAGGAAGATTTCAAGATATCATAATTTTTTATTATCAACGTAATTTTATATTTTTCAAGAAAAACTTTTTTACTTTAAGTTTTTAAAGCATTTTTTAAAAAGATTTTTTAGTTCAAAAATTTATGTTTACTGTATCTATTATTATTCTTACTTGAGTTCTTCTTACTAAAAGTTTAATTTTAAGGAAAGAACTCACAAATGTCATTTGAGATAAAAGAGAGGTTTTTGTCAAAATTCAAGAACTCCAATTAAGTTATATCAGTAAAGTAAAAAATATTTTTTTTTTTGCT
>PYAF01004025.1:148196-214312 GCA_007407185.1 Glycine tomentella | reverse complement strand
CAAATATTTATAGTTCGGAATAACAATTAATAGCTTTTAGATTATTTTAAGGGATAGAAAAATGTAATATATAATGTTTTATTATAATAATATGTATATTATTTTTAATTAATTAATAATATATTTTATTATAATAATTTAGAAAAAAACTCATAAAACATTAAATATCTTTAAACCTATATATATTTGTATATTACTAGAAACTTACGTCAAAATTTTGACCTAAGAATGAGAACACATTTATTATTTAAAATATGATTTAATAATATAAACAAATGCACGTATTTATAATCTTGTGAAAGAAAACAATACTTTATATTTTAAAAATATTATTTTTATTTAAAGTTTATAAACTGACGTAAGAACAATTTATTGTCTTAAAAAAAGAAGTAAGAATAATTAATTTGGTCAAATTAATGGACATTACTACTCCGAACATTTTCCGGAAAAAAGTAGTAAATGAATTGAAGAAGGGGCAGTAAATAAGTTATAAATATACGAAACGTAGGATATATATTATTTTTCCCTCCCTGTCTGTATTGTATTGCATTTGCATCCACCACTTCACAGAAAAAGCTCCACTTGTATTGCTACGTCTTTCTCTGCAAATCCTTCATTTTCTGCTCTATAAATATTAATAATCTGCAAATTTTCGAAGCGAATTTTCTAAATCTATCTCTCTGCGATGGAGTGTGCCTCCGAAGATTGCTCCGATAACTGTCAGCGACCGGACTCACACAAGGACCAGCGAGTCTATTTCGTTCCTCACAGGTTTTTTCTCTTTCAAGATTCCACTCATTTCTCACTTCAATTCATTTCGCGCGTGTTTGAGCTTTCCCTAAATCCGTGACTCCATTTGCTCACTGTGAATCGGAAACGACGGAACTAGCAATGCGCGCTTAGGGTTGAACCAATCGACACGCGGCTGGATTCGATTTCGTCGTGTATTATTTTTTGTGTTTTTGGCGGATTAATCGAACTGGCTGGCGTGTTTTTTTTTTTTTTTTTTTTGGATTTTGTGTGATCCAAGCTTGTCTGCATTGGTTGATTGAGATTGGATGTGTGAAGAGTGTTGGTGGTTGGTTTTGTGTGTTTCAGGTGGTGGAAGGATGCTCAGGATTCAATGCCGGCGGATTCGGATAAGAAGAAGGGAATTGCGTTTGCCTCTTTTCCCGGTTCGTCCTATGCTGGTCCTATGAAGATTATCAATAACATCTTCAACTCAGATCTTGTGTTCAGTCTTCGGAGGGAGGAGGATTTGCAGCACGTTCGTGAAAATGGCGAAGTTGGTGTGTCTGGCCGGGACTTTGCTTTGGTATCTGGGGATATGTGGTTGCAGGCACTCAAGTGGTGAGTAAAGATGGATAAGTGACTTAAAATGTATGATGTTTTAAGTTCGAATGTACGCAGATGCAACTCTTTTTTACTTCAACCTGTGGTTTGGAGTTTGGATCCCATAGCTTTGAAATTTTGATAGCTGGTGTTGTACTTTGTGCTGTGTGAAATTCTATTAGCTTTGCACATTTATTGTACAGCTTTGTGCAGTGTCTTCGTGCTTAATAGTTTTAACAGTTTGTCTCACTCCATAGACTGAGTCAGATAATCATGTTGCCTGCTGAACTTAAAGAATTTGAATTCTTGGACATAGTTATCATTGATTTTTCTGTTTCTGTGGCAAAAGAATTCTACCTTTTTTTTAATGTTTGAATTTTTAGAATACGAGTCCATTAATTATTTGAGCAAATTGTTTTTTTTTACTTGAAGATATGCCAGATTTTATGCAAGATGGTCAGAATTTTTTTAGTGTTTTCAAGTTTTTGGGAAGCTAGTTTGCACCTTGTATAGTCTTGTCAATAACTTTTGGGGACGCCTAAACATACTTTTCATATTAGTGATGGACTTCTTTTTGAATGTGCAAGATCAAGTAAACTTACTGCCACATGAAGAGGTTTCTTGTTAACTAGATTTGCATCTTAAGGGATGGATGATATAGATGAGAGGGCTAGCGGTGTTAATTATTATCTTTTGCATCAATTCTTGAAATAATTTTGGTATTCATTCTTCTATCTGAGCTGTTATACAATAACCATTAAGTATCATCGTATCAGTAGCTCACTCCACAACTTCTTAATAAAAGCTGCTCACTTGATCATTAATATCTAATTATATGCTAAATGAGTCCCCCTTGATGGTGCCATATGTTATATCTTATATATACTACATGTAAACCTGGAACTTAAAAACAACTAGCGTATTAATGATTATAATTTGGTGCATTGATTCATAATTTTAGGTCATATTACTGTCTTTGTTTTATTAGCATATTTATACTTCCTGTATAGAATTTCAAGTATTTAATTGCATGCTGCTTAATAAGCAGAATATTTTGTTTGTTTTATCTGAATGATCACTTGCTTTGATATTTCATGTAGGCATAGTGATTCCAAAAATGTAATGAAGGATGACAAAGGCTTTTCAGCTACTGACAGTGATATGGCAGATGTATATCCCTTACAACTCAGGCTTTCTGTTCAGAGGGAAACAAATTCATTTGGAGTAAGAATAAGCAAAAAGGTCTGTCGCTCTTAGCTAGTTTTTTTTTTCTCCTCACCAATTTCTTTTAGCATTGTTCTTTTCCATGAGGTATCTAGTGGTGAGGTTTTGGATTGACTGGGCTCATTTAATTAGTCAATTTTTTATAATCATATTTTTTCATGTGATACTGAGAATTTAGATACATAACTTATATGTCTTCCATCTTTTGTGAGTGCTTTTATATCCAACATCATTAAGGAATCATGATATTCATTTGTTCATTATCATCTTGTTATTCAAATTCTAATCCGCTGTTCCCATTTATTCCCTCCTTTTTAGGACAATGCAGTTGAGCTCTTTAAAAGAGCCTGCAAAATGTTCAGTGTGGATTCAGAGACGGTAATAGAATATTCTTTTTACAGCTATAGTTAAATGTGTGTGTGTGTGTGTGTGTGTGTGTGTGAAGGGATTCACTTACTCTAAGTGTGAGTTTTGTCTAAACCCACTTAATAATTTTTTATACAAATTAAATTTCACTAATCCAACAGTTGGATTAAGAGTTGACATTGAATAGATCAAGTCCAAAAAATTTTATATAATTTACAAATTATTTGATACTTCATCAATCAACTTTATTTTAATGTATATATGTTTTTCAAAATATAGGTAAATGTTGACTATAAAATTACATACTTATGAACGTTCAATTTACATAAATTTTTTCATGCATGATTATCAAGAGGATATCACATGATTCAACAATTAAATTTGTCAAATTTTTATTCTAGGAAATGCTATTAAGTAGATCCCCTTTCTATATTTTACACAAAAAAACATAGACAATTCTGTTATTACTGCTTGAAATTGACGTTTCATTAACCTGTTATTGCAGTTATGCATGTGGGACTATTCTGATCAGATAACATTTTTAATGAATGACAAAAATCAGGTCCCAGTTGACTGTCAAAGGCAGTCTGATCAGGAGGTATGTGGTATTATGTTGTGATTAAAATTTGTTCTTATATGCTTGTATGTTGTAATTTATTCGCAGTCGCAGTTTCAGATCCTACTTTGATTACAAACTATTCCATTTTCCCAGTGTTAGAGATAAACATATATTATGTATGTGCCTTAACTGCTTTGCGACTCAGCATTCTTCTAAGATTATGTTTTTTGCATATTAAGACTTTTAGATACTTTAATGGCAATTTTAAAATTTATGGAAAAAACTGCATGAGGTTTAGACATGTAGTACACAAGTGCTCCTGTACATGAATTGCACCATGTTTCTTGTTTGGGGACTTTATTTGTATTTATTACATGACTTTGATAGCTTTGGTAATTATGTTGATATGATTTTGGTCAATATCAGGTATTGCTATATTTGATAGTTTGGCTCATGATATCGGTATTGCTATATTTCCAATGTTATTTAATTAATGTGCCAGATAAATTATATAGTGTTCAATCTTGGTTGGGCTTATTTACATCCGATCAAATATTAGTTTTTGACCATGGACAAATGTTTAGTGGTCTCATGAATAAGCAACCTATTTCCTTTAAGATTTTCCTATGCACAGAAAAAAAAAAACTTTTCTCCTATATTCCTTACCAGTTTTTATGAGTAATTAGTAATTTTTTGTTCTCTAAATTTTCTTGCTGAGAATTGACTCTTTACGTTAGGTTTGTTAATGCAAGAACCCTGGGTTTAAATGATTGGGGGCAGAAAGCTTAATTTCTTGGAACATGGTAGCTTCTTTTATTTTATGTGTCCAGGGTAACTTAAGGATGCAGATAGCTTCTTGCATAGTTTCTTGGAAGTTGGTAGCTTCCTGAGAATTTGGTTTTTAACCAAGTCCAGTGGTGTTGTATGATCCATGTTTAGTTGATCTAAACTAATGGGATAAAGGCTATTGGTATTGTTTAACTTGTCTTGATTGAGTGTCTCCCCATGTCTTTTACTAAAGTTCATGATAATGACTTCAGCCTCTGAAGTATTGGCTATGACTTGAAGTCTTTAACTTCTAGTAAGATAAGGCTTGTGTTGTTGTTGATTGGATCCCTCATGTGCCATATTAATGTTAACTTTGAATGATATACAGATTCTTTTGGAGTTGCAAGTTTATGGATTGTCAGACTCAATTAGATGTAGGGAAGGAAAGAAAGACGAGATGGCAAATATTTCTGTCAGTGCTTCACTGAAGATGAATGACACTTATGACGGTGCAAATTCTGATTGTATGAATTCCAATTCTTTGACCTTCTCTTCAGGCCCTGGTGAAGCTGGTTCCTTGGGATTAACTGGGTTACAAAACCTAGGAAACACTTGCTTCATGAACAGTTCCCTCCAGTGTTTAGCACATACACCAAAGATCGTTGATTATTTTCTGGAAGATTATATTAGAGAAATCAATCATGATAACCCATTGGGCATGAATGTATGTAATCATTCATTTTGAATGCTGCTCATAATTTAATAGCTGGATATCTTTATGGTTGGGACTTGGAAACTTCAATGCCTGTGATGTCTTCCACTATTTTATTTTCTTGATATATGCTTCTTTGCCAGGGTGAGATAGCTTTGGCATTTGGAGATCTGCTCAGGAAGTTATGGGCGCCTGGAGCAAGTCCTGTGGCACCAAGAACATTCAAATCAAAACTTGCTAGATTTGCACCTCAGTTCAGTGGATTTAATCAGCATGATTCCCAAGTGAGTGCTTGGCCCTTTCATTCTCTTTTTGCTAACATTTTTGGCTTTACAAGGCTCCTGCCTCATGTTCCCTAACATTGTCAACTATATATATGCATCTTGATAGGAACTTCTTGCTTTTTTGTTGGATGGTCTCCATGAAGATCTGAATCGTGTTAAATGTAAGCCTTATGTTGAAGTCAAGGATGGAGATGATCGACCAGATGAAGAGGTTGCTGATGAATATTGGCATAATCATTTGGCTCGCAATGATTCTGTGATTGTTGATGTGTGCCAAGTAGGTATTCGTCTCCCTGTATGCAATTGTAGAATTAATTACATACTTACACATGATGTGAAGAACCTCATAGTTTCTTCGTGATTATTAAGTAGTTATTTCTAGAAACTTCCATGGCAGATTGGTGATTTTTACCTGAACATTTATAAGTGTATTAAAAGCAATTAGTTGAAGAGTTCAAACTCTTTTAACTAATTGGTTATATTATAAGAACTACAGGTTTTCACGCCAAATTGTTCAGGAAGTTACAGCTTGATTAGTGTCTATAATCTTGGAAAGAGAATTTTTAATGAATTCAGACATAGCATATTTAAGCAGAAACATCTATAGTAATTTAATTTCAATACTTTATTTGAAATTTCACATGCATTGTTTTAAAGATCATATTGTCATTGAATTGCTATGGAAAAAATTAATTAGCTTCTTTGTGGGGAGGGGGGGTGACATTTCTGCTGAAGGTAATGGTTTCATATGAGAGGTGAGGCATGAACAATGACCATTGGACCTTCCATAATTGGTCCAGAATATTAATATTCAATTCTTGTTATGTTGTAGTATTAACCATTTATTCTAAAACAAATTATATAATTCATAATAGCAGTTAACTGTTAAGGGAGTTAGAATAATAAGAAAACCTACTCCATTGAGTGATCCTCTCCTGCCACTAAGAGAATGCTATTTTTTTCTTTCTAATTCATTTTAAGATGAAATATGATGTCCTTTTCATGTTCATGAGAACTAATTTAATATTTATTCTTCCTATGGTAAACTCTCTTTACCTTATGGATTGCATTCATCATTTTATGCAGGGTCAATATAAATCAACATTAGTTTGCCCTGTTTGTAGGAAGGTCTCTGTGACATTTGATCCATTCATGTACCTATCATTACCTCTACCTTCAACAACAATGCGGACAATGACTATAACTGTTGTTAGTGGCAATGGTGGTGAAATGTCTCAATTATCACCATATACTATTACTGTTCCAAAAAATGGAAGATTTGAAGATCTGACCCGTGCTCTTAGCATTGCATGTGCTTTGGGGGCTGATGAGACCTTATTAGTAGCTGAGGTTTATATTTATTTATAATTTGTTTAAACTCATTTGAAATCACTTCCCATCCATTTTGAGTTTCTTTGTTGTTACATTTTAATCCTGTAGAAAACCATGTATCTGAAGCTAGGGTTCTGGTACAGGTATACAACAATTGCATCATACGTTTTCTTGAAGATCCAACTGATTCATTATCCTTAATCAGAGATGCTGACAAACTAGTTGCTTACCGATTTTTGAAATATAATGCGGATGCCCCTTTGGTTGTCTTCATAAACCAGCGGATGGAGGAGTAAGTTAATATGTTTGTGGTAATAACTAATAAGATTGATTTTATTTTGTAAGAGCTTTTCACTATTATTTTTTCTTTTGATAGTGTTGTGAACTACTTTCTATCAAATATCTCTCATCAGCCTTTAAACAAATAGTTTATCAGCATTACATGCACATTTTGTAAAATTTTGGAAAAACTGAACACATGTGCAACTACAGTGCATAAAATGCCTTTAAAACATTGGTTATCAACTGACCTTGACCAATGGTCAACAACAGAAACAAAAAACCATGGACTTCGACCTGAACCAGTTTATTTTATTTGATCTAGATACACTTTGCTGGCTCAGTTGTTAGTGTCATAACTTTTCATTACATTTTAAATTGATGCAAACACTTTACCTGGTTTTGCTAATTCTTATCTACAAAGGAACCTTGCTATCAATGCAATTAAGTTGCCTGCTCTTAAACATTGAACAGAATAACTTGTATAGGAAAAATCCTAATTTCATCGAATTGGAAACTCTTTACTTGTTTTTTCAGGCAGTATGTCTATGGGAAGCAGACTCTGAGTTGGAAAGCCTTTGGAATTCCTGTTGTAGATAGGCTTTATAGTGTTACAAATGGATATGATCTCCGCGATTTGTATCTAAAGTGGTTCCATCCATTTCAAAATCCAATTGAAGAGGCCTTAGAAAATTGTCTCGTGTCTAAGGAAACTGAAGAAGATGCAGAAATGGAGGTCATGACTCCTAGTTTAGGTTCAAATGTGAATGAGTTAGACACTCCTTCAGATGGAGGAATGGAGTTTTACGTTACAGATGAAAAGGGAACTATCAAGAATTCCAAGATATCAATGAATGAGCCTCTTGTAATAAATGGAGAGTTAAGGCTGCTGCACGTGCTTGTGTGTTGGTCAGAAGAACGGCTTAAGAAATATGACACACAGCTTTGTAGTTCATTGCCTGAGGTTTTCAAGTCTGGCTTTTTAGCAAAGAGACCTCAAGAATCAGTTTCTCTTTACAAGTGCCTTGAAGCATTCTTACAAGAAGAACCTCTTGGACCAGAAGACATGTGGTTAGTTAACCATTTTTATAGCCTTGAGAAAAAGTACCTTGAGTGACATGCATATTACTTTGCCCAATCTGGAAGATATTTTAAACTGGATTACTTTATATTTAAGCTTTTCCAAATAATTTTAGTTTGGGACTCACATCAGCTCAGCATTATTATTCTCATAACTTCTATGAATCCCGTATTACCAATTACCATCATTGTTAAATTATCTTATTTGCAGGTTAGGGTTGGATACTTAGTGCCATCAAAGTTCAATCCCTAAATAGTTTCTTATGAAAGACTGATCAGGGGCAGCTGCTTGTTTTGTAATGATTTGGATTTCTTTTTACACCTTTGTTTTAATATATAACTTAAATCTGAATGTTAATCTTTTCACCCTGGTTCTTCCCTTCAATTAGTATACGTAAGAGCAACTATCTGTTTTCCTTATTTAAATCTTATAAACACTGCTAGGAAAGTATTTTTGCTAAACTTTGTTTTCATTCAGAAAATACTGCTGTGTCAGTATTTCATACAGCTATTCTGACCTTTTTTTTTTAAAGTTCTATTCACAAGGGTTATAGGAACATATCCATTCTTCTCTATAAATTACTTATCTTCCAGTCTGGCTATTATCTAAGGTGCAGTTTTCTGAAATGTTAGGTACTGTCCTGGCTGTAAAGAACATCGTCAAGCTAGTAAGAAGTTAGATCTTTGGAGACTTCCTGAAATTTTGGTCATTCATCTTAAGAGGTTTCAATACAGTCGTTACTTGAAAAACAAGCTGGAGACATATGTTGACTTCCCTGTAGATAATCTCGATTTGTCAACTTATATTACCCATGGGAATGGTGAGTCATACAATTACACACTTTATGCTGTCAGTAACCATTATGGAAGCATGGGAGGTGGTCATTACACTGCATTTGTCCATGTAAGTACTGTTCATTTTTTTAATACTTTTTGTTTTCTGTTTTTAAGCATATGATTTGAGATATGAGAAACGGTTTTGAAACATTTGAAATGGTTTGAGAACTCAAACAATTCTCATCATTATTGTCATGATTATGGATTGACTTTTGGGCCTCTATCCAATGGCTTACTTGGTGTAGATGGTGAAATGTTGATTATGAAATTGTGTTAATTTGTAAATTGTTAAAAGTGTTCTTATTGCAATTGTTAATGTTCATCCATTGTTTATGCTCTTCTGTATTTCATGTAGCGAGGCGGTGATCAGTGGTATGACTTTGATGATAGCCATGTTTATCCCATCATCAAGGAGAAGATAAAGTCTTCAGCTGCCTATGTTCTTTTTTACAGAAGAAATTTTGAAGTATCAACATAGTGATAGAGTAGCATATAGTTCGAACAGCCTATTGAAGCTAGATACCATTTATTAACATTATTGCCACCATAGTTTTACAAGGATAAAAAGGGTAAACTTTGGCTCAAAGCTAAGATTATTGCATTGTGACCTGGTGGTCAGAGGATCTAGTTGCGGAAATAGTCTCTGCTCATGGAATTAAGATTATGTACATCTGAGCGTCTTCACACCCCACAATAGGGGTGCATGAGTATTGGACTGCCCCTTTTCTATAGTCTTACAAATATACTTAACAAGGTAGCATTCTTTTGTCATTTACTCTTTTAGAAGTTTTAGACTAACTGGAGTTTCGGTAGGCAAGAAATGGAAACTTTAAAACTTCAGGCAGTACTAAGGAAGACTATAACATAGTAACAATTTAAGAGGTGAGGCACATACCTGAGAGATGAAAGCATAGTGTTTACAGCTGTTTAACCTTGTAAAGAGAATATCTATTCTAAATAGAGTTGGACCAAATCCTGTGTATTAATTTTACTTCCAATTATATATTTTGTTCTTTTAGTGAAGACTGTTTACATATTCTGGTTTGCCTCAGCATATTGACAGCATGTGGCGTGTCAGAAATTCACATTCACATTTGTAAGAGTTGTCTTGGAAAGAAAATTGTTTAAATGGGCTTGGTATTTTCTTGAAATAGTTCTAAGTTCTTGATAGCACAAGTATAAAGAAGTCTTTTTTCCCCTAGTACAGAAACCTTGTGCTTGAATAAAAGGTGACCTCATTTAAATGTTGCCCGTAGTAATGTCACTTGAACCTGATAAATAATACTACAAAGATGATTACCAGTCTAAGACATAAAATGTTCGTGGTCTTGGATCATAAAAATTCTACAATTCTAAGGAAAAAGAAACATGGGGAAAAAATGCAATTGGTAGAAACCAAGTAGGTGAACTTGATGTCGATATTCAGTTCGATAGTGCATTAAAGATATATTTAGCCAATATGTAGTGTTCTCATCGGGAATAGACTGAATAATGAGCAAGGATAAATAGATGGACGAAATGAACCAAGCAGTGAACAAGGATAACAGACAGAAGAAATGAACTACACACTTTGCAGTTTTTACATTAGCACTGGATTCGAGTAGTCCTTTAATGTCTGATCCTAGTTAGTTCTCAGCCGGATGGACCACATTTTCTAGGTTTCCAATTTAGTGTAAGATGTGCCAGACCCCTCTTTGATTGTTGTAGTACCATAGTACTTGAGGCAGCCTTAAGCCTAACCAGGAGGAGGATCACTGGCTTTTTGAATTCTGCTAATTGAGCAGCATTATGTCGTTATTACTTGTAAACATTCTCTACCCTTTAGCAGGACAGGCTTATTTTGAGACCAACCCAGCTAACACAAACTGCTGAAGCTGGTAGTCTTTGCTGGTTTCAGTTTATCTTGTCCGAAAAAAAGAAGAAAGGTAACAAAGAAAAAGATGAGGGAAATCAAATTATAAAATATATTAGTGATATGGGCTGCTTTACTGCTTATTTAGTAGAGGGAAGGATTTTGAAGAGATAGAGAGCACCAGCTCAAAATACTAGCAACTTTTTTTTAAAAAAACTAAAAACTAAAACCTTGAAAATTCCCACATCTTAAAACGTTTTCGTTTGGACTCCAAAATCAAAAGGTTCACCAAAATATGTCCATTGGCAGTTGAACTTTAGGTGGATTTCCTAAAAAGAATTATATAATTTGTGATCAGACTAGGTTAATATTTGATTCTACGTTGTAAAATAATAGATCCACATGTAATCTAAAGTTACTATACATGTCTCTGTGTTTTTTAATTGATTTGACGTGAAAAAAAAATCGAATATACATGTGTTCATGATGTTAATCATTCAAAAACATGGTAACTTTTTTTTGTTATTTTCCTGAAATCACACTGATCTGTTTTTTTTTTTTTTTTTTTTTGAGATTATCACACTGATCTGTTCCGTACTCAATATTTGTTTTTACGCTTGGTGTGAAATTGCGATCAAGTTTCATGATTAATGATCATTTTCTTTTTGTAAGAAAATATTTTACAAAAAGAACCGGTTAAGGTAATTTGGACAGTAGATTGCATGTTTTATTATTGTGAAAAGGAGGAGAAGGGGATAAAAAGACTTTAAAGAAAGTTAGTCAATTAAGGAAGATCTAAAGGTAAATAATATTTTTGAAAGTTTGATTTTTAATTGTGTTAAACAGTGTCATGTAATTTATTTTGTCAACTTTATCGAGTGAGATAAGATTTTATTGTTATTGTATATTTTTGTAATACTAGCTTACTACGTGTCTATGCCATCACCATAGACAGACACTATTTTTCTCACAAAAATCGCATCTCTTTCCTTGCCACTACAACCATCATGTTTATATTATTTAACCTCCTTTTAGTTTTGAAGCCGAAAATATAATTGAAAATCTATTGCATCGATCAAACTAAATATGTTTTCTGAAAAGTCTTAAAGAAATGTTACATCGGCCTTAATAGTTTCTCTCGTGTAGAGCTTATTAAAAGAGAAATTTTTATATGGAAAATTAATGGGAGAGATAAAACAAAATATTACGCATATAATAATTAAATTCTATACAATAATACAAGTGTATACAAAAAGAAAATGGTTCCATGATATGTTTTAAAAAGAATACAAACTAAAATATTAGTTGAGTAATAATATAATATAAAAATAGCCATGCCATGCCCTGAGAAGTAGGGCATTGCAAGCAAAAAAGAGAGTACCGGGGGTGTTTGGTCCAGAAAGGAATCTCTCGTTGTTTGGGCCCGCCCCGTCCCGCTTGCTCCATGGATGATGGTCCTACTGGACACTGGCCACTGGCAAATTGGCAACGGCGTAAGTGAAATGACAGTCAGAAACATTCATTTATTGTTTTCAGCAACCCTAGGCCAAGATAAAGTCAAGTCACCCATCTATCTAGATGCACACACATGCATCCAATTAACCCACCAACTTGTTTTGATTTGACGTTTCAGATTCTGTACTTTTAACCTTATCCCACTGGACAACCCTCTTCTTCTTCCTCACTTTCAAAACCCAAACCCTCTCCCCATTACTATTAATTTTCATTTTCTTATATATATATATATATATATATATATATATATATATATATATTCTTGTGCTGCCAATGATGCTTATGTATATATAATGTTGTTATACTCTATATTGTTTAATAGTATTTCAACAAACATTGTTATACTCTAGGTGCAAATAGAATGAACTAGTAGTGTATATAATCTTGTCATATGCTCAAAAGCCGGACACTATTAAATGAAAACAAGAAGACTTCCCATAGCTCAATTCCAGAGTTTTGATATTTTATTAATATTAATAAAATGAAAATTTACAAAAGTATGTATGAATCATTATTTTACACTTTTGTTGAACCATAAATCCTCATGATAAATTAAATCGTTAGCTTTAATAATATATAAGTTTAATTTATATATATATATATATATATATATATTGCCAATATAAGAAATTTAATTTTACACTATCAATCAATAAAAAATTATAATAGATATATTTTAAGATAATTATTATAAAAGTTAATAACAAACTAATCATATATGACATCTTATAATTAAAATATGTTAGTATAAAAGTTCTTTATATAATTTTCAATGCATAAAATTTTTTTTTACAATAATAATTTTAAAAAATTATATTTAAAATAATTTTTAACTAATTAAAAATGTAATTTATCTTTACTGTTTGTCAAACTGTCAATGCATAAAAGTTAAATTATTTTTCTTTTATTTTCTTTAATGTTCATGAAGAGGATGAAACTGGCTTTAATTAATGCAAACTGAGGCTTTTCCATTTGAAGATTTTAGTCTAAATTAATTAAACTCACTAATTCATAAAGTAGAAGCAAATCAAATTAAGTATATAACATAGTCATATATATACCGTTGTACATATATAATAATCAATTGATCCTCTAAGAAAAAGTATAATGATCAATTGATAGTTCATTTAATGTGACAATAACAGTAGAGAAAAGCCTACGAATAATGGGATTACGGTGGTTTGTTGGTGTATCTGGTGCACTGTGGAGCTGTCTTTCCCTTGAATAAAGGATTGAAATATGATGATTCAGAGACAGTCATGACCCCATTAGATTGAGGGCATCACAAAATAGTCGGATTTTTCTCACAAAGCATGCGCGTTTTGACCCATATATAGAGCCCACTCATACTCATATCACTGTGTTAAACCATACGTCTTGTCAACATTACTGAAGCATTTTGTATCTTTGGCCACTTCATGGATTCCTGAGAACAACAAACTCTATCTGCATGTGCCGTCCAATATTCTTCCCAGCTAGCTACAGCATTCATAAGTTTAAGGGCATGCATTATACATACAAGATGGATGAATAAACTGATTCTTTATAATACATTATATACTTACTAAAAAATATTTCTTTAAATTCACTAAACTTTGAGACAAGTTTTGATTCTATGAATCTCTAAAACTTAGTTTACCTAATTTTTTTTTTATATAAAAGAAAATCGATTTGATTTGAATTGGATCTATTTTAAATATAAAATTTAGAATTTAATCCAATTCAATAAAAAAAGATAATCAACTTTTCAATTTTCAGTTTATTTATTTAAGTTGGTTATTGCAATTTGTATTTTAAAATCATCTGATAAACACCTCTACTATACGAGAAGGGCTTTAATGAATCGGTGAATTTCTATACTTTTCACACTTAAAATAAAAAAAAAAGTAAAATTATCACTACTTTAGTATCACATTGCTCTAACTTTCAGAAAACCGCGTCTTCTGTAAGAATTTTGTGGCCTTCACTTTCTATTAATCCTCACATACACAATTGGGAGTTGGGAAGAATAAAAAGATCAGAAAGACCATCTAATTATTCGCGCATTGTTTTTCACCTTTTTAAATTTAATTTAAACACTTCATATAACTTGGTTCATACTTGTGATCTGTACTAAAAATCCAAATCATTTATCCGTTTTCATCAGTGAAAGATCTAATGGAGCTGAGTGGACTACGAGAGATCTCAAAAAACAATTTAAGCGTTTTGAACAAAGAAATATGTATGTTCTTCATATGCTTTCATGAGAAAATAGACTAATTGGTTTTATATTATCATTTAAGCATAAATTAATATGTACAGTGTTTTTTATTTATTTTTTATAAAAAATATTTAATTAAAAATTATACTAACAATGATTTTCAATTAAAGAACTGGCCACCGGTTATGAAGAAAATCTTCTCTTCAAAAAAAGATATATAAATAAATTATCAAAGTTATGCGTAAATGCACACAAGTTTTTTAATCTTTTACTGATTGAGCCTATAGTATATGTTTCTCGATGGATATAGTTGCTGTTAATTTTTATTTATTAATTTATAAGAACAAAAGTTCTAAGATTAAGTGTTGAGAGAATTTGAAGGAAATAAAGGAGATGGATATAAAAAGGAAATTAAAAAGACTCAAAAGTCAAAAGATTTTTTTTTTCTTAGCCTTTTTAACCTTTTCTTGGATTACATGCAAATATATGGATATACATATATGTATTTATACATCTATAATTTATTTTGTGGTAGTAAGTTGGACTAAGTCAAATTTTGTCTAAGCATGTGACTTGCTTTATTCTTACCATTTAAGTCTCACCTGTTATAAAAACCCGACTTGCTTTATACAAGTATCATAAGCATTTTATTTTACGTTTGGCTTGATCTTTATTACAGTCCAACTTGTTTTATTAGTTTTGAATGGTTTATTTTATATGAAATGGCATCGTGTGATTTTATAATCGATTTCACCTAATAAAATAAAATTTTGTTGTTGTATTTTATATAAAGCCTTTAGTATAGAGAAATGGGCATGTTCTTAAACAGACCAATAGATTTACAAGAATAAGCCTTTCATTGAGAATTAGATTTATCAGCTAACATGTCTATCACTAAATAGACTAATAGACTTACGAGTAGTTTCGATAAGATATTATTCAGGCATCAAATCAAATCATATAGTCTCTTATGAATTCGACCATATCAGTCAATAGTTGTTATAGAATGAAGTTTATATTGCTTTTAATGAAACTAGGGAGATGCTATAAATTCGGGTTTAATTAAAGGAAATTGTAGTTTTTCTTTGATCACTTTTCCGCATAGTTCCTTTTCTTAAAAGATTAATAAATAAAAAACTGGACTTCTGCGAACGTGACAGAGGAAGACATGCATGCAACACCTGCACTGTATGGTTTTCCTTTCAGAAGGCTGCACTGCATTAACTGAACAAGACGGTCCAGGAATTGAAGAACAACAAAAGAATCAACCAAAGAGATAGGAAGAGAAAATAAACAATATTTCCAGTTATTTGATTTTTATTTATTTCAAAAGGTGGTTGTAGAATCGAATTAGTTCAGATAGCCCCACAGCACAAAACTCCAAGGTATTAAGAATAACACCCTCCAAAAAAAGAGAAAAAAAAAAAAAATCCCTCATGAAACATGAAGTATAATAGATTGTCCCTCTGGATGAAGCACCATGTAACCAAAGAAGGGTCAAATGGTAACCCTCTCAAAGATGAAAAGCACTGTTCAAGTGGTCCTCTTCGAGGATGAGAGAGTGACACATGGTATGCTAGCTTCATCGCTCATCATCAAAAGAATAAAATGATGCATTCGTCCTTTGATATGTAGATACGCAATCACCCAAAAGAGTAAGCAGATAGAGATACTAAATAGAAAGACACATTATTATAAAGAGAAGGAAACTTACAATAATGTTTACTTACTTAAGTGACTAAGTTCAACATAGTAATTTAATGCAATCACAAGAATAGCAATTATTTCATAACAACTAGAAAAGGGCAACACATACATATTATAATAATATATATTAAAGATGGGTGAGATGCTGAGGTCAATTTTCAGGAGAGTCTTCCCATCCAGTTGTATGATTTAGAAATTTGATCAACCTCATTTTTCACTGATTTAGGTCAAGCACAGAAAAAACCAGTTGATAATGATAAACTTCCGTTTATATATATGTAATCAGTAAAATCCGTTAGACTTTTGAGTACCATCCCCCTGGTCCAACTTTGCTTGCTTATTGCCATCCAGCTTCAACCCAAAGTGAATGTGAGGGAAATGTGCCCACTGCATATAAGTTCATATAAGATGAGACAAATCAGAAGGGAAAATTAAAACAATGTAGCAGTTTAAACCATATATATAGTATGCAAGACTCTAGAAAGTGTATAGGATATTAGAATAGCTGTGACTTAACCTGTCAATAATTTCAGGTCTCCTTTTTAAATTTCCTACCTGTATATATGTGGCTTTAATTATATATATTGGCCTACAAATTAAGACTCCATGTTGGAGTCTCGTGCAGAGCATGTTTTACAGTGTATGCGAGTTATACATTTGGAGGAAAGCATAAAATGGAATCGCATGTTGCAGACTACGGCCTCTAACTTAATTACATATAATATTGGAAATTTTGGAGTAATACCATCATGAATAAGGAAGAATATAAGCATTAAAAAATAAAATTTAGAATCACAATCACAAACTATATATGGTGCTGTTTTTAAATGTTTTGGTTTAAGAAAGTCATTCCATATGCTAGGTATCTAACTTGATCTCATACAGTACCTAATCGTTACAAAAGAGAAAATTAGATGTTTTTCTTTATAAACACGCCAAATCATGTGTGTGTGTGCCCTACAACAACCCTGCAAAATGATGATTTATCCAGAAGTCAATTACAGGTGTGTGAATGTGTGTGTGCATAAACCTACAAAAATCCTGCAAAATGATGATTTACCCAGAAGATCAGGGTCCGACACTTGCAATATGTTTAAGTAGAAATTATGTTTCAGTTAAAAAAATTAAGTATGTCTTTGGATCCTTCCACCTCCTCACTTTATTTATAATATCCTAATTTCGGATTTTTTATACACTTGTCTACTTAGAACTTATACTTGAATTTTAAATAACGTGTGTATATACACACATAAGGGGACCTAAAAAAAGAGGTAATTCTCTTACAACTGATCTAAAAAGAAACTAAGAATAAAAATAAGAATTTTAAGATTTTTATATGGTCAATTAATCAAATAACATTCCAGATGTGACTTTAAAACAATTAATAACAAAAGCTAACAATCATAGTAGTAATAGAAATTCATAAATTAAATGACAGTGTAAAATAATTTATATCATCAATGTATTTTCATTAAATTTTAAAAACAATGACATTTGAGTGTGAAGAGAAAAATAGAAAGAGAATAAAAAGAAAATAAAAATGCAATTGTTTATGTGATAAGGAAAAAAAGGGGAAAAACTGTGATGTTGTGTTTGAACTGAACAATTATTTTATAAGCAAAGTTTTATAAGGAATGGAGAATAAAAGGTATTCTAACCCATATATAAATTGAAGTCTTATAAGACCAAATCAAAAGCATAAATAGTAATAAGATGCAGGATAAGTATATATCAATCAGAAAAAAGACCATTGTATACTTCTCATTTTAGCTTTAACATTTATAAAGTTAAAAGTTTGACTTTGAACGGAACTATTGACTATAAAATATTACTAAGTTAAGAGAGTTTTAAAAACCAAGGAGATTCACATACAAAACAAATTGAAGAAACCATGATTCTCCGTCTTTTCAGAACTTCAAAGTATTATAGGTTCAGAACTTCAATGTGAAACTTATTTCACACAATTGAAAATCAAGTTTTCAACAAAGTCAGTTAAAAGAAACCGCAATAAAAGAATATCATCATAATTCGTATCTTTCTTCTTACAGACTTGACCAAGCCATTTCATTTATATTTTTTTGGGAAAGATTATTTAGTCATATCCAATACATATATTTTGTATTAATTTATCCTACATACATGACTTTTTACACCATTTTTGCTTCAACAATATTATTATGGTAAATGCCTACTTGTTACACATATCAACCACATCAGATTCCTTTCCTCATTCTATTTCTCAGTTTTCAAAAGTGACCGGTGTTAAAAGAGATGCATAAATTTATGTATAGAATGTTAACTGGTTTTCTATGAAAGACGTACGATAGGTTTTTGACAATCGTTTTACCCTATATTGAAGACTTGTATTAGGAAGTCTAGTATGAGACATGCCATTGAAACGAAAGGAAGAGAAGAGAGAGTTGTGAAGAATTGAAAGTCATAAAAAACGAATTAAAAATCACAACTCTGAGAATTGGTTCTCATGCAAAATGTCATTTTCACTTATAAAAAACGTAAAATGATGTAAAAATAATAATTGTAAACAACCATTGTGATGCATGACAAACTTATATATGCAGATAAGTTTAGAAATTAGTCAATGCGAGTCAAACATAGCCTAGTAGAACTAATTCTTTTAGTTCAAGTTCAGTTTAATTTAAGCTTACTAACTATTTTGTTTCACTCTTGAGTTCAAGTCATTTACTTAACAAAACGTCATTTTCTTTTTGAAAAAATTTTGGAGCAAAATGATAGTAAGAAATGAAATGAAAAAAGAAGAACTAAATAGTTTTTTTTTTTTTTTTTGCAAAGTCAAGTAGTCAAGTAAATATTTCATATGTGTAGTAAAAGACTAAAATGGGACTTTATTCAAATAATTCACATAACTCATATCCTTAATTCATGAACCAAATAAATCAAAAAAATATTAATTCAAGTTCAGCTTAATTAGTTAAAAAAATATAATTTTCAATTCAATTTAAACTCAATATTTACTTCAACTAAAAATTCAAGTCTTGAAATAATAGTGCAGGTACAGTGAAATTTATATCTTATTAAAATGTGTAAAAAGTGTGATGTATGTGTAAATACCACCATCAAATGTATAATTTATGTAACGCATGTATTTATCAGATACTGAATCGTACAGATCTCACAAGTGTTTCCCTTTTTCTTTTTTCTTTTTTTATAAGCCCAAGTGTTTTATATTTAGATCGACTTCTTAATATAAGTTAAGTATATCAGGACTTCTCTTCTCTCTGTTAAACAAGATATTAGTTTATACAATATTCATAATAACAAATAAGAGCAATATGATTTATAAATGTTGATACGGTTTTGCATCATTCTAGACATAGAATTTTACATATCATCTTAATTTATTCTAATACTATATATAGCAACACTTCTTAAATTTAAGTTAATTTATTTAACAGTTTCTTTTTTTTTCTAGTCCCGTATTTGATATTTCACCCTGCAAACCATTTTCTGAGCTCTACATGCATGTTTGTATTTATCATTTTATTAACTGCTTAAATAAGAGCAACCCTCGCTATAGGAAGCCGTAGAAGGACATGATCAGCTGCCATTACTACACCCAAGTTTGATATATTAACCTGCAGCATCTAACTGGAAGGAGGCATTGGTTTTATTGGTAAAGTTTCTACAATAATTGTGGGGATATTGGATTTCAACCTTCACCGAGTTTGTATAAACGACAAAGTTATCTTTTATTGTGTAGTCACCACATGTGAGGGGAAAAAATAGAGATAGAATTTTCATGCATTCATATACCGGTATACTTATGCTAAAATGGAAAAATAGTAATAAAGCTTAAACTCACGTTTTTGGCTGCTGTGCTAAATGCTTCCCTGTGGCTGATATCTGGATTACTAGCCTTAATTCTTTGTATTTCCTCCCTGCAACCAGAATAATTTATATACCCAAATGGAATAACAGATGTACCAGAAAAAAAAAATCACATTTTCATGAAACACACATAATGAATCCTCACATGCATACATATGCAATGCACACATATACATAAATATGGTGAGTTTTCATCACTTATTTTTTCTTTTAAAATGTTAACAAATTATATCTTTAAGTAATTTAACAATTCAAGTTATAATCTACTAAAATAAAGAAATAATTTTAATATAAATGAAAATATTATATTTTAATTGTAGGCTATCTTTAAAAAAGATGAATAAAAAGGAACTGATCTCAATATATATGTGTTCGACATTGCATAATAACAATGTTTTAAAATCGGTTATCATTTCCCAATGACATATCTTCATGTTGTTTCAAGTTATATTAGTGTCCAAAGTTATTGAAATTATTTTTATTTTAAAAAAATTCTCTAAAGTTTTAATAGTCATCCATTTGCTTCTATCATATTAAAATTGTAATTTGTTAATAATTTTATATGCATAAGAATTTTTCATTAATATATAACTGTTTAAAATTAATAAAAATTATTTCTAATATAATGTATGTATTTATGATTTCATCCAATTGTCCATCACTCAACCAATTATATTATTTGAATCACGAATAGTCATTCTCATCAATCCTGCGATTTAACTAATTTTAAAATTTTTAATTAGAACATATTATTCATGGAATCCAAACTCTATTCGATCATATATACTAATTCGAATCCGTGGATATAAATTATACAAGAAACAAGAGTAGCTGGGGAAATGGCAGCTGGAAGTTTATTTAAAAAAATAAATTTGGAAAGGTCGCTTACTTAATGAACCGGTTATATGCAGAAGGAACACGTTGTCTCTTCTCAGGAGCTGCGTTGATCATGAGATTATTTGGTCAAAATATTGAACAGATAGCATAGAATATAAATATAAATGTAGACACCATAAATCAACAATTTAAATTAATTAACACATTTTAACACTTAACATGACTTTCAAAGTTCTAACAACCAAAATCAGGTTAATCTAGAATTTTTAATATAGTTGGACGAACTAGCGCAGAGACAAATTCAATATCCACTAAAAATTAAAGTTACTGAAGTATCACTACCAATATCAATTCAATTATCATTCGCTGCTACGAGTACGACGAAAAGGATGAAAATTCTTATGTAGGCATAGTTTATTGTAAACAATCAAATCAATAATCTGACATGAAAAAGTGTATATAAGTCGTATTGTACCATTATTTGAAAATCAAATCATTGATATAATACGATATTAGACACTATATTTCTATATCTTTCATTCACTGTTTATTTCGTACACACGAGGCTAAAAAACATTCCCTAAAATTAACGGAGACAACAAAAATTGTCCCTCTTTTAATGTACAAAAAAATCATGTTAGAAAAAGCTTTTCTCTTTAAAAATATCGTTTTGCACATATCTTATATAACTGATTGATTAAAGTGATTGTAATAAACATTAGTAAAAAAAAAATTATTTAACTGCGAGTCGTAACTTGCAACTGTGAATGTAAAATAGTGTCATGAGATGTATATGTAGCTAGGGCACAACATGATTGCAATCAATTAAGGATGGGTCAATTTTTTGCGAAAGGTCACCATCTGGTTGGGGACACTTAAATAGATGAAGAAAATATAGACCAAATTGGGATACCTTTGTACCAAAAAAATTTGATACTCAGAGAGATGGACGCCCACTCTCATGAAAAACTGAGTTTAAGGACAAGTGGCGTCAATGATGACATTGTTCTGCTTGCTAACATTAATTAACACATGTGCCAGTTGTGTTGTGGCATAACGCAGCCTGAATCATTTTGTCCTTAAACCTTCTCAGAGTTTAACGGAAAAAGTTCAGGCTGGCCTAGCTAGCTATAGGACCCGGCTTCCTCATTCAAATTACTACTAACTCAGAATCAGATACTAATTATATACCAAAAGCTAAATAAGAATTAATGAGATAAATTAAATAGAGTGTGTGTGTGTGTGTAACTCACGACGAATGGGAGGAATCCTAGGTTGCTGATCATGGTCTACGGTCTCAAATGATTTGCACTTTGATGATGATCCTAGTTCCATGCTGCATGCTTCTTGAACACTGAGATGCTGTCTCTGTAACTTACCAACGGTAGAAAATCGCTAAGACAAACACACACACACACACATACACATAAATGCAGCATATAGCCCAGCAAAAGGAGTGCAAAATGTAAATAGAATAGATAAAAGTTAAGTATATAATATCATCCATTATACATAAAAAAAAAAAGGAACTAAAATTAAAGTTGTGAAATATATATATATACCTGAGTAGTGTCTTGAGAAGGAAAAGTTTGAAGTGATGCTCCCATATTAACTGTCAGCAAATTGGCACAATGTCCACATCTAACCGTAACTATGGTGAGCAAACTGCTGCATGGAACACTAACCTGCAAAAACCCGTTTTGGATTACAAAAACAAACACATGTTATCAGTTTCAATTTCACTAGCCAACAGCTAGAAACTAAGTAAGCTGAATATATAATCTTAATTAGTCTCTCTCTTACATACAAACGCACACAAGGGAATTGAAGAAGAGTAGTGTTGTATGTCAAACACTGATCAAATCAAACTTTGATGTATATACATCATCTATGTTGGGATTCTCAATGCTTTAAATTATTTCGTACGTAACTGCTTGGACCATCGCCATAACCAAATTAATATCAGAGCTTCAGACTTGTCGATGTTGTTAAAATACTTATACAAATGTTGGAGAATTGAAGCTATCACATTCAATGGAAAGATGCTTCCAAGCACCAGCATTGCAATAAGAAAACAAATTGGTTGGTGAGGCAGAAGAAAGAGGTTGATGAAGAGGACAAATGAGGTTTAGAGAGAGAGAGAGGCAAGGGAAGTAGTAATATTTTGTTTCATTATGAGAGAGAGAGAGCAAGTTAGTGCAGCTATATTGAATATTACATGTTAAATTAGCAATAGCATTTAGCAGGAAGCTGAGGAACTGACATGGCAAAATTTAAAAGTTAGCACTCTCACAATGTCTCCATTCACTTTTTGGCTGACACTGCAACAAGGCAAAGATGAAAAAAAGATAGACATTGTAGCTCATGGCGATCGAGGAGGAAAGAGAAAGATGAAAATGACATGACTGGAACGGAAACCATGAAAATGAAATTGAAACACAAATACACCGTTAACCACTACTGCTACCAAACAGGTATGATTAAAGAAAAGTGATCACCACCATCATGAAGCAGATTAAATTTACTGCTCCTTGTGCAGTGTCAAGATCGGAGGAGAGAAAAATAGAAAGATAATGCTTTCTCAAAAGGAGTAATTTCAACAGGGATATTATGATGAAAGGAGAGAAAGGTAAAGGAAAAATAAAAGAGAGAGAGAGAGAGGGCATGGCATTTTTCTGGTGCGTAAATGGATTTGTCTGGACGTCATAATCGCCACAAGTTTCTTGTAGAAATAAAAGAGAGGACACTGTCTCAGTACTTAAAAGGTAGCAACAAGTCTGAAATTGTGAAAAAACCCTTGATCATAAAAAAAATGACGCTTCACTGGCAAACCATGATGAACAGAATACACCACCTTCAATCTCTCATCACTCATCAGTGAAAAGGAATCAAGCGAAATAGACTGAGGAAAGAGAAACCACTACACCACTTAGATTTGTGTATAGATTTAATTTTATGAGCTGTGTGAATATTCAGAAAGAAAACAAGAAATAAAATAGTGACAAATCAAAAACAGCTAGCGGTTGACTTTTTATATAACATAACATATATAGCATGTGAGATCATACCAAGGTATGTACTCTTCGGAAAAATTAAACAAAAAGAGGGGAAAGGGCTTCATATATTACAAGAACCCTAATACCTGGGAGTAGCCCTACCTTTTTACACATCAAATTTCTTATGGATATATGCGTTTTGTATATAAAAACATCTCATTCAGGCTCACAAAATTGCTGTTTTACCCTTCAAAATTAGTATATGCCTTGAAAGGTTCTGGATTTCGAGTTTAATAATTGTCTTCTTCTATTACTCATGAGAGTGCTGAATATATGTATCACTTAACTTACCTTTGATCAAATTAACACCATAGCTGAACTTGTTAGCATAAATAGAGGGTATTTTAGAAAATCCAGTTACACTTTCCCATAAAATATAAGATAGGACTTAGGGGTCGATTAATTCATGATCTAAAGTACATTCCAGTCAAGAAATTCACTTGAATGATGGATTCCAATTCCTTGGGGGAAGTGGCCCTTCTTTAATTCCTTGCTTTCATGATCTCGATTCAAGAAATATAGAAAAAAAAAAAAACTTATTGACAAATTATTAGCTGGTGAATTGAAACACATGGTATAATAACAATAAACTTAGAAGAATTAAGTGAAAAGAAAGAGAGAGAGAGAGAAAGAGAAGAAGGAGAAATAAGAACTGTACCGCTAGAGTGGTGTTGCAGAAGTTGCAGTGAACATAACAAACACGTTCGGTTGCCATCATGTCCATTGACATTTTTTTAAACAAAAAAAAATTGTGACTGTCCTTTGTGTTTGCTTAGTAGATTTATAGGGCAGATCAGAGAGGAGAATTACTTGACTGAAACAAAGTGAAACAAGCTAGATAAAGGATTTTACAGAAGACCCAGAAGAATATAAGACAGAGAATCATAAAGGTTAAATAAAGAAAAGAAACTTTGTTATTATTATTATTATTATTTTTAATGGTTTAAGAAAGAGAGAGAAAGAGAGGACGTGTACAAATTAAAATCTGAATGGTTAGGATGGGACTAGTCTGGTCGGGGAAAACCAGTGAAGTGGAGTGGGATTAGTGACACTTTATGAATTATGAATTGGAAAAGATGGATTATAGGAAGTGTGAAAATATGTGTTTGTATTTGTGCGCGTTTGTGAAAGACAGAGAAGCAGAGAGTGGGGGTGGATGTGTTATGATTGAGAAAATGAGTGGGTGGGAGTGACCCATTCTCACTGGCTTTCTGTAGCGGACGAGGGGGGCGAGATATTAATGCTAGCGAATGTTTATCATGGAGAGAGAAAAATAGAAATACCATAGTGTGTGTGTGTGTGCTCTTATTACTCAATGCTAGTACTGTAAGTAAGAGAAAGCTTATAGGGATCAGAGACATGTTTAGAATTTGTCATTCAAATGTATGCATGTGAGTGAAAGATAGATAGGCTGACAAATGTTTCACTAGTTTTTATTACCACTTTTTTTCAAAGAAATTAACACCTTTTTCAAGTCTATTCTCTGATTTCTGACCCTCAAGGGGTTCAAGTTCATGAAATGAGCAAATCTTCTAAATCAACCTGATGTCTAAATCAAATTATTCTTAATGTTTGTTAATTACATAGTAAGTCAACATAAAGGTGTAGTAGGGGTTAGTAACAATAATGACGTCGAAGGACTATGGAAATAGCATGGATTGTAAATTGGCTTTTGTCCCATTTTTGTGCCTCAGGTTATCTGTTGCGGGGTACTATTTGCAAAGTGAATAGTCATCCTTTTTTTTTTTAATTTCATCAGAAAGTGAATAGACATTTTACTGTACATGTTCATGTATTTTTCTGTAAAAGTCTTACACGTGGGATTTCATTTTATCATTACTTAGTCTTTCAGGTTTTTTTATTGGTCTTGTTTCATTCAATAAATAAACAACAAGTCCCACGTTAAATAAAAATAAATAAGTTGAATAATGTATAAGTATAAAAGAAACACAAATAAATTTTGAGTTTAAATGTTATATAAATTAATTTGTCACCCATCATAGAAATTTTTTCCGACTTTTACTCCCACGATTCAAAAGGTATGACTAGCACCGGAATGCAACAATGGATAAACATTTTGAAACAAAAGGGACTAATAAATCCAAGAATAACACCTGCTTATATCAACCAACCGTTTATGTTATTAATTATCACTTTCCACAAGAACTTCTACATTATGACCACCTTGCCTTACAAATAAGTTATAAGGATCGGGTTTTTCAATATACATACATATATAGCTATTAACTTTAACAAAAAAAAAAGGAGGATTAAGAAAGAAGCTATCACTTGATGAAACTAAAATTTGAAATGTGCCTTGCCCTGTGTACGTACACTGCATTTCCATCAACACCTTCGTCAGCTCATGTTTATACAGTTCCATTCTTTCGGACATCATATTTTGAAACATCCATTGGCGATTAAAAGAGAGAAGTATTGTAAGCTAACTAAATAAATCGATAAAAGTTGAATTTTACTATAATTAAATTTGCTATATATTAATATTTTTAAGACGGATATAAATTTTAACAGAAAAAAATCATTATGCTAATGACGACATATACAACAAGAGCTTCTTTGTATTAATTGAAAGTGTGAATTCTTAGGGAACTAGTCTAGCAGAAGTAGATGTGAACCAGAAGATGGACGACTGTTTAGCTAATTTAAGGCACACAAGTAGATGTGTCTAGTTAATTAACAACATAACAAACTTTTATGTTCTTCCTTGTATTTACTCACATGCTTAGAAAATTAGGGCATTATTGGTGGATGTTTGTTGTAATATGATGAATTTAATTATAATTATTAATTTTGAATATTTCATTCATACGACAACTTTTAGGGAGGGTAAACTTTATTGTTGCGTGTAGTTAACACAACACATCGAAGTTTATGTTCTTCGATGTATTTACTCACATGCTTAGAAAATTAGGGCATTATTGTTGGGTGTGTTTGTTGTAATATTGTTGCCTCGTCATTCTAATTCTTATCATCATAGCAGTATTGAAAAAAAAATTATCGTATAAAAAAATATATTCACAATTAATAATTATAATTAAATTAATTCAACATATTATCAGAAATTATTATTTACCCTTTCCCCTGTTCACTTATTCCTTATATATTTACAATTGCATTTATCTTTAAATATATATACCTAGAATAATATTTGAAACCGATGAATGATAATACGTACTACTACTTGCTATTTGCTAAGATCCTACGCCTAACTCTCACATCAAACCTAGGTGAAGTCAAACATATTAATTAAATAATTAATTTAGGATAAGACTTTTTAAAAGCATATTAAATTCATACTAGGCGCTTGTAGTTTGCTCCTTCTGCATGTTTTTATGTTTCTGACTAATAAAAAAATCTTAAATTAAAAAGTCAAATTTCACGTCATTAAAAATTAGACTTAACAAATCAAATTATTGTTATTATAATCCAATGTTGTGATATATATACACACACTCCTTTAGCCTATGTTTATAATATTATTCAATATAAAAAGTGGCTGTAGGGAGATATATATGTTGATGATTAGTGTTAACTCAACTATGATTGTTTATAAAAAAAAGGCACATGAACAAAATAAGATATATATATATATATATATATATATATATATATATTATTCAATAGACCTTGCTACAAAATACAGTTTTAACTCAGTAAAAAAAAAGAGTTTAAATGGTCATGTTTGAATTTTGAAAATGTTAAGTCACACTTTAAAATGACTTTAAGTCTTTGATTTAGTCAAACTCAAGTCTTGTATAGTCAAAACCTAACTCAGTTTATTTTGTCAACCTAATATTATATTATCAAAAACAATTGTTTTATTTTAAAATTTTATTTTTCATCAACAAATGTTAATTTGTTAATATTCTTACTGAATGAATAAAATTTGTTAATAGAAACACTTTTATTGAATGGATAATTATTCTTCAAATTATAATTCAAATTATGTTAATTGTATTACAAAAATTAAATTTTTAGATTATCATTTTTAATGAATTAAGTATTTTTAAAAAGAAATTTGTAAAAAGAACTTGAAAAGGTTAACATCTATTGAGGATAGGTGCAAGGTAGCACCGGGTAAAGGATATTGTGTTACAACTATAGTATCCACCAATGTTCTGTTTTTATCTTTTGTCAATATAAATTAGGCCTTGCATTGCCTGCAAGCCTTTTAAAAAACAATGTACTTACTCGGTTGGTACATATCAACAAGAGAATTATCATTTTATTGTTTCAAGAGCTAGGAAATGCTTTATTAAACTATATATATGAGTAATCTCAATAATTCTCTCCATTAAGGGATGATCCAGATCTTTTCATTGGATGTAACAATTGAAATCTACTATAGCGATAGAATGCATATGCATTTGATATTATAATGTACAAGCGTTACAAGGGCCTATTTGCCTAATTGGTGAAGTTTATATACTTTAGTTTATCTAGCTTTTTCTATTAATTTGAAGAATACAATATGCAAAATCAATTGCTATGAATTAGTAATAAATTTTGTAGGTGTTGATGAGAACATGCTGAAGGCTTTTATTCTGGATACGCATTAAGCATCCTTCGATTAAAGATTTTATCGCCAAGTGGATTGTCAGAGATCGAATCTCTTTTACTCAAACCAAACATTAAGAAGTTTTATTCTTATATTCTTTTTTACTTTAGCCTAATTCATTATTTTCTTCATATTTTTTTAAAAACAAATATAATGAAAATAAGTGATATTTTATAATTAGTATAAAATATTGATTAAAAAACTAAACATCTCTAATTAAGTTTCTATAAATGATATTTTTTTTATTTGAATAGGATATATAACAGACATCAATCGGTAGACAACTTTCTTTTCTGAAAATTTAGTTGTGTGTTTGAAATATATGTAATGAGTGGTAGACAAGGAAATCTTCTTTCTCCCTCTTCTCTTTTTGATTATAATAGAAAATCTTAGAGGAATCATGAGATCCGCAGCAGGAAAAAACTTCTTTAGGGGATACAAGATCAGGAAAGAGCATATTGAAATTTCTTATATCTTTGGTAAATGAAATGTGCGCTTCGTATTTTGTAGCTTGTCTCACACTAGGACGGAACCAAAAAAAATATATTAGGGGAACGGAAATTTAATTGCTAAATTTCTATTTTATTATTAATTAATTTGATGTATTATCAGAATTGGACCGGTCATTGAACCGATAAGACACTAATTCAAGATCAATGATGGAATTGAGGTTGAATTAGTTTTAATAAAATATTTTTTTAATATTTTAATATAATATCTTTATAATATTGAATAAAAATAATATATAAAAATTGATAATAATAAAAAGTGAACTTCACTTAAAAGTATTATAAGTTATAATATTTCTTTTAAAAAAATAAAACAAAGCAGCGTCGTTTTGAATTTTTTTTAATTTTTTAAATGAAACAGGTTAAACCGATTAATCCATCGATTTTGACCGATTTTTATTGAGTCAACGATTTTAAATCGGTTTAATGGTGCATTAATTTTTAGGAAATGTTAAACTGAACACGTGGTCAGTCTATCCAGATTTCAAAACAGTGGTGATGTCTATTAATAATATATACTTATTTTTTTCTTAAATTAAATACATTTATTAGGTTATAAAGGTATACTCTTGTTTTTTTAGTATAAAGATATATTATTGGTTGAAAAATTATCTTTTAAAAAATAAACATCATTTAAACCATTTAATATTGTGAGTAATTTTAAAATAAAATTAAAATTTATGATATTAATAATTAAAATTAATCAATTTAATAACTTTTATTGATTTTAATGAATTAAGTATTTATATATACATAAAAGAGTGTTTGATAAGCAAAATTAACAATGATTATTTTTTATTATTAATAAATTTTAAAATAAGTCTAACAAAAATAAAAGTATCATATATCCTATAAAAGAAAAATAACTATTTTTTATGCAAAGACAATACATAAAACAATGAAGTATTTCTTTTTGTATATAATTTAAATCATATTTAGTAGTTTAGGCCATCAATTATATCACGTTAATGCTTATTATATGGCCTAGTTGGCCTCATTTAATTCAGCAATTTTTTTATTTGTAGTTTTTCTATGAATCATGAATGATAAAAATAGGCAAACTAACGCAGTGGCTTGGGACCCAATATTGGAGCTAGGGGGCGGATGTTTTCTTTCAACTGCCAATATTAGAAGGTTTTGACATTTCAGGGGGGCGGCTGCCCATGTAATATTAATCTACAACTTGGTCTCAGGGCAAAAGGTAAATTTCTATGATTATAGTTGGATTGGTATTAGTAATATAAAATCAGAAGAGGAGGAGCTAGAAAAGACTTTTTTTTTTTTTTTAATTGCAACATTGCTTATCTACCAAATATCTCGGTATTTCAGTGGGAGTTAATAGAAGAGTAAGCAGTCTTATGTAAACCTTAGCAAGATAATGGGGGCATTATTATCCTTAATTTTATCCAATTTTGCATTTTAATATTTTTTATCGATAAATATTAGGTGTTAATTGTTAATATTTTGTTAGTGGGAGGAATTAAATCCGCCATCTTTTCCTCCCTCTCTTTCTCTTGTCTTTTGATGTGCTCTTTGTTTCTCTACAAATTAAGCTCCCAGAATGGTAATTCATTCTCTTACAACGATTCAAAAATAATTTTGAGGTGATTTGGTAATGGAATGGGTAAATTGGGTTTGGTAAAATTGGGAAAGGGTGTGTAAGTTATAAAAATAAAATAAGAGATCTATGAATCAAAGAATTAGGACTTCCCAATTTAGCTCTACTAGGAAATTGGAAAAAAGGCTATTGGTTGAAAGGAAATTTTATGGAATAAGATTTTATTAGCATAATATAGAAAAAGGAGGCCGTAAGGAGAGGATTATCAGATTCTTCAAAAGTAGTC
This sequence comes from Glycine tomentella, assembly GCA_007407185.1. NCBI lineage: Eukaryota > Viridiplantae > Streptophyta > Magnoliopsida > Fabales > Fabaceae > Glycine > Glycine tomentella. The sequence continues at coordinate 183,573 of PYAF01004025.1, read as the reverse complement.
AACATGAAGAGACCTAGTCAAAAACTAAAAATGGTACAAGGAGTACCTGAATCCATGTATAGGTGACACAACAAAGGTTATTTAGATCAATCAAAAAAATAGAAAGAAAATCCCTTCACTTTGGCACTTAAGTCAACATCTAAGCTAAATTAAATCCATTACATACTCAACATTAGCACCCTCGTTATTTTAAGCAATATTATTTCTATGCAACTATAAAGAGGATATCGAAGCAAACCACACATGATATATCTCATCAAGCTCTCTTTTGTTGTTTTCCTATGAGGCCATAACAATGTTGTGAAGGCGACTCCTAAGGTCTTTTGGCATCAACATTTGCGAACCCAGCCATTTGTAGCATTAATTGTTTCCAAACAAATGAAGAGAAAGAATAGGTAGAGGACACTTGTGTTAAACGATAGTATCGAATTTGAGTTATGAATATAAAATTGTGTTAAATATTCATTTTATTGTCCATAATGGTGCTATTCGATCCAAATAATGTTATCTTACATAAAGAATACATGTGATGGTTTATAAAAATAAATATATGATCTCAGTGACCAATTTGAAGGTTTAGTCAATAAATTGTTCCAACTCAATGCAAAGTCTAGCATGATGAAAATGATTAATGGTCAATTTGTTACAAATTTTTTTAAAAAGGTAATTCTGATATAAATAGTTTAGTGAGTATTTTGTAGAGATTTTAAAATAAAATAAAGGTTCACTTATGTTATTTGTTTGCGATCATAAAATCACTTAAAATATATATAGCTAATTTTAAGAGAGGCTATTTAAAATAGTTTCTGATTTTAATAAAATGTTATATTCTTTTCGGTTTCTAGTTATTTAAAAAACTTGAAATTAACACGTGAATTTTTTTTATAAATATTTTACCGAAAAAGAATTGTAAGAAACATATCCTAAATTTCCATTTGTTGTTGCAAATGTTAACGTGGGTACGACCGCAAATTAAACAAGTGTGTGTTTGTCTAGCCCAATGTTACTTTATGATGGAAGTGGGCACATGCATGCAAAAAGTGCAGGTAAGTGCCCTTCAAAAGATAACTTATTTGACGTAGATTGTCTATGTGTGTTTGTAAAAGGAACAATTTAATTCATTGAAAATACATAAAATTTTGATATGTCTAGAGCAATCACTTAATCAATCCAATTATTGGAAAAAAAAAATGAAAAGAATAATTGTTTCTTTTACAGAGAGAAGAATAATTGTTTGAGGTTGGGGTTTGACAAAAAAATGCAAATTTTGAACTCTTATTTTTAGTCAATAAAATAATGATACAATTTTAATGTTAGTTATAAGAGAAAATAATATTACACGTAAACAATATAAAATAATTTTATATCATTACTTAATTATAATAATTATATATGATAAATTTATTAATTTTTATAATAATTATACTAAAAATTATATCAATAATAATTTATGATTAAATAATAATATAAAATTATTTTACACTATTTTTAAATAATTATTAAAAAATACTCTTTTATATAATTTCTATAAATAGCTCCTCACAAAAATTTACAAATAGGCTAAAAAAATCGTAGGAGAATATATCAACCGACATGATTTTGTCAAAAAGATGCCATCATGATGACATAGTTCCCAAAAACACGGTTGATGTCTTTTCAAATTGATTTTGCATAATTAACGTTACCCGTTAAATATAATAGAAAAATATGTGACACTCACCAATTTTAAACACTCTATTAATATCTTTAAATTATTATTTTTTTATCATATTAAATTATTATTTTTCTCTCTCTCATCTCATTATGTTAATTAACATTTTTCGGCATCTAAATATCATTTTTCAATATAATAATAAAATGTTGTTAAGCAAATAAATTTTGCTTCATATATGTCGGCTAGTAGCATAACTTACAAAAGTAAAATATATTGATAGTGAGAATTTTTTAAGAAAGAGACAAACAGAAAAGCAAAAAATAAAAATGTGAATACTTGGGAATTGTAAGTTATATGAAGAAGATAAAAATTATACGCAAGTAAACATTAAGCATGCACTCTTAAGCACTTGTCCTGAATTGCATACGTTACTGGTTTCAAGTTCAACTTGTCATGAATTATATCACTAGTGTCTCCACTAAAATTATTCTGAATGTTGTGTTTGCCTTGATCCCATCTTTTGTGGTCTTAATGGAATCCCTTCTTCTATATTTGAAGAATTTGTCCCTTTTGTTAGGGATTGTGGCAATGGCTGATTAGTACGATACGATCAAGATAGCGAACACGTATGGCATCCACTTATCATACATATTTCATGCCGACGACAAAGTCCTAACTGCTAAGCCATTAATGTTTATAATTGCATTTGAATTATGGATCTCCTAGACCACTTTTTGCTTATATTTCTGGTTTGAGAACTTAGACAAGTCTAGCTAGAATTGTATAAAAATGTTCCATTTCATGAGTTAAGGAATGGCAAAATCAGATTCTTGGTGTTGATTATTGGGGAAGCATTGGGAACACTTGGGTTGTGTGATACAAAGACTAAACATACTTTAAGGATTTTGAGAGTATTGTGGAACGTGGACAAAGTAGAGGCTCTAAGAATGAAGGAAATATTTGTGCACCCTGCTGGAAGGATGACGCTCATTAATTCTATCCCTTATGCTATCCCTTCTTACCACAAGTCTTTTGATCTTCTTCCCAAGAGAATAAGTGACTTACTTGAATAGAAACTTCTTCCACAAGAGAGCAAATGATTCCCATACACTTCCTAAGGGAGGGCTTGGGATTAATCAGGCCACTACGTGCCATTTGTCAAGATTGGGTAGAATGTGTCCAAACAAAGAGAGGTGCCTTAGGGTATAGAAGCTCATTCTAGGTAACACTATACCAAATAAAGGAATGAATTAATCTGAGCATATGGAATTATGGATTGCTCCACTCCCTAGAAGGATATTGTTCACCGAAATAATATAAAATCATAAGAGGCTGTTAATTAGGAGCGGTTGCAGCTTCATTCAAATTGCGTCGTTGGTAATGAAGATTTTATTTCTTTCTCTTTTGTCATCTGGCTGGTTAAGTCTAGAATTAAGGGGACTTAATCGAGGCCCTTTATCTTATGGGTAATTGTTAAATAAAATACGAAGAGATAAGCTGGCTAATGCTAAATTAAATATTTATATTTACAGAAATAAAAAACTAACCTTCACCTGGGACTTTAGTTGGAGGTTTGCGTTTTTGGTTGAAAAGTGCATGGATGGAAAAGTAGTGCCTTGGTCTGCCAAGTTCTTGCTTGGGCTAATCTTGTTATATTAGGGAAAGTACTATTTCCACTCCCCTTTCAAATTTTATTCCTAAACTATCCCACAAAAGACAATCCCCTCATCTCTTTCTCCCTCTCATATAATTCTCTTCCGGAAATAAGAAGAAAAAAAACACAGTCCACTACACATACTAAATTCTACAATTTAGTTGCCTGCTCATTGTAGCATTTCTATGATTTTTGGACCCCTCTCCAGTGGCTTCCTCAGAATTGCTTCTTCAAAAATCAACGGAGATGGAGGCTTTTCAAATGGTGAAGGCGAATGGGGCAGCAGAAGGCTCCGTTAGGTAGGGGGTGTCACCTTAATTGGAGGTAGGATTGGCATTAAAAGCAACAAACTTGTGGCAGTGTTATTGGGTTTGGTTTTGACCCCATCTATTTGATTTAGCAAATTTTTAAGAGAGTATCATCACAACAGCCAGAGACGAGACAATAATGCTTTACTTTTTCAGTTTTTTTTTTCATTGGTATCATATGAAATTGCGTACGTGTCACGTTTAATATCCATTGCCCCTAGTGAATGAATAACTTATCAACATATCATCACGGGCATATGTTGCCAAATATTGCCAAAGCTTCCTACACTACATAGTCAAATGGCTTAGGGCAACTGTTTCCCCTTTATCTCTCTAATTTAAATTTTATTGTACTTTAAATAGATTTATTAGTAGGAACAGTTGCTAACCAAACACCTCATCAAGATTAGGCTAGACCATACCTTTATTTGTGTGTATAGACCATACTATTCTATGTACCAGTTTCATTTACTTTCTCACAAAAGGAATAGATCACTAACCAGTTAATTCATTTAAAATTCTGGTAATACTAATTTTAGTTTCTATTGTGGCTTTGATTTTATAGTAACTAAGGTTTAAAATGCCTTTAAAAAAATATTTTTTTCTCTTAAAAGTAATAAATAAACATTTGAGACTCAATTTAAATTCTTAGTGAGTTCATTATTAAAGTAAAATGTTAATAAAATTCTTAAAGTTAATATGACAACGTTGGAATCCGCAGAAAGTTAGTTAAGAACCAATGATATAATTTGTCATTATGAATTCTCTTAATGTCAACAAACATATTGAGTTTTCCTAGCTTTTCTTTCTTTTTTCTGTTTACTCAATGTATTCCTCAGTTGAGACACGGATACTAGTTCCTCAAAATTGGTACACAAGAACTAGGGATCAAACGTCTAATTACATGTTAAAAGAGCATGATTGTTTACCAAGTATATTCCTTCACATTGGTTTCAAAAGAAGAATCAAACACACAAGTTATAAGTGCCTCACCTACCAGTTTACCAGCTTTCAAACATGAAACAGTTTTTGTGCCTTAACATCGTAACATTCACACACCCTTTTCCTCAGGCCTTGAGCTTTCGTAGTCTCCCTCTCTCTTCTCCATGCCATATATGACGCTGCCCCTAGGATTCTCCATTGTATTCCCCCTTCTTGCTCTGTACTGTGCATTAGACCCCTTTGGGCACAGCCCCATTGCTGGTTTCCCTCACTTTGAGGTGCACAAAATCGACATGCCCGCATGGTCTGAGGTTCCTACGGACCGAGACAAAGGCAACTCGTTGCAGAAATCGGAGGTCTTATTTGTGAACCAAGTGCAAGGACCAGAGAGCATTGCCTTTGATCCTCTTGGTCGTGGCCCTTACACTGGTGTTGCAGATGGAAGGATTTTGTTTTGGAATGGACAGTCTTGGACTGATTTTGCATACACTTCCCCCAATAGGTCACACTTCTCTTCATTCCTCCCCTTGCCAACTCAACTGCTAAATTTTACAATTCTCTGAACAGTTTTCATGCCAAGAAGCTAGGATTTAACTCTTCCAAAAATAAAGTAAATAATCTTAAGTCGTTGATGAGAAAATTAACAATTAATATTCCAACACATTTATAAATTGTTATGCAAGTGAATCTAATGTTAACTATTGATTTTCTTATTAACGACTAAGATTACTTACTTTATTCTTTAAGGAAAGTTGTTCACTTTAGTAGCTGAATATAAAAAGTTATATGTTGTGTTATGTTAGCAATTTCAAGTGTTTAAGTCTCACTTTACTTGAGAAAGAAACTTCTCAAGTCTTCATAAGTTAACTTGTGCTTGAAGATTGAAAATAAGCTAATGGGAGAATTAGGCTCATGTTCAGGAGATCAAGTCATGTCGGTCTTTGCAGTGCAAATTCACTGACTTGTCCCCTTGTGGGCCCAATATTCTACTACCTCGGCTCATAAGAACAATATAGAATATAGACATGTTTTAATAGTGCTAGCTTACCAACTCTGCTAAGTAACATTTATACCTTTTGTCACTGCTTACGTGTCACTGCTTATGACATCTTGAGTTTTGATATACTATATGTAGTTTCTGGCTATGATTATTGGAAGATAAAATCTAATGCTGGTGATAGCACTATTAAGGTGTGAAAAGTTTGAATGGGAATGATTGATTTCATGATGCTTTTTACCTCATTGTGGCCATATACGTTTGCATCATCACACGATTATATTTACTGCACTTTCTTTGTAAAGACAGGTCAGAACTATGTAATACTAAGGCATCTGCATCTCCGATGAGTTATGTCGAAACTGAGCACATCTGTGGAAGGCCTTTGGGACTCAGATTTGACAAAAGCACTGGTGATTTATAAATTGCAGATGCATATTATGGACTGATGAAGGTGGGGCCTCAGGGTGGTTTAGCAACATCTCTTGCAACTGAGGCTGAAGGGGTGCCGCTGAGATTTACTAATGATGTAGACATTGATACAGAGGGGAACCTTTATTTTACAGATAGCAGCACTAACTTTCAGAGGAGGTAAGTTTACATCATTGATTACATGTGAATAAGACACATTTTTAATATATGACTATATGAGAATTGAGAAGTACTAAAATAAAGCCTAAAGCACCCTCATTTTGTCATGCTTAATATATATGCTTTTAGAATGAAAGGAATTGTATTACCATCCGTTAAGAATGATGTTACTGTCATAATTTTTCACAATACTTTTTTTATTGGACCTTTTTTTTTTATCTTTCTAGTTTTTGTAAAAATTATTGTGACAACTTTACGTGAGAATAGTGTTACACTATTACCCGTGCATTGATAGACTTGTGAGAATATTGGTTGGTTGGAGGCTTCCCTGAAGGTAGCTAAAACAAATCCAACACTACAGTTAGTTTATGTGGATTTTTTCTTTCCAATTTTTTTGGTTTTTTCCCATAACTCTTTACCTTATACTGCATGAATTATTGTGTGAAACTGTGAATATATATAATGCTGCAATTACAATTTATCCGTCTTCGGAAGATGCTCCAATGCAGAAGGAATAGACAAGTAGGATTAATAATTGAAATTAGTGTCAGTTTCCTGACACTTATAATGAAGAAGAATAAAAAGACAGATAAAAATCATTCCACAATTTGTGAACAATAGAGGGAAATGTATGCAGAGGAACACCATAACCTTAAGATCGTATCTAAATTGCATATGTAGGATTTTCTTAAGATTTTTCCCATTTAATAAACTTTGGTGACAATTTTAAATTTAACACTTATTTCTTTTATGTTTGCCATTGAGTAATGACTTCTTGCGGTGTAACTCTAATGTAAATAATGTAATGACTATAATAACTGGATTTTGCGCTTGAACAAGCTCTTTGTTTGCATGGCAATCTCCGTTGATGGGAATTAAGCCTATTAGGCACCCCAAAATGACGCAGTCACTAAGGTCTTTGATATATGAAAAAAATTCTCAGCGCAGATTTTTAGCTTGGAATCCTTAAACAGTGATGTTATATTCTTTAGTCTGGCTTGCTTTACCGGTTCTGACATAATTCTGCATGCAGGAATTTCATTCAGCTGGTACTCTCTGGTGAGGCTAGTGGCAGGGTTTTGAAATACAACCCTGCCACTATGGAAACCTCTGTTCTCATGAGGAACGTTCAATTTCCAAACGGCATCTCCTTGAGCAAGGATGGGTCCTTCTTTGTCTTTTCTGAAGGGATGATTGGAAGGTGAGTCTAATATTCGCTTAAGTTCATAACCCCTTTCTATTTTCTCTATATGTGGTGAAAAAGATACTAATTTGGTTGGTTTTAAGTTAAAGTTGGCAGATACCAATTAAACAATTCCAGTAGATTTTTCTATTTTCTTCTCGGGCTATAAATCCGTTTCTGAAGCTCATGCTAGTGTTATCCAGAAGTGAAATTTTAGAAACACATACTCTTAACACATTTTTTTTAATACACAATCTCTCATTAATTAAAATTTATTAAAATAACAAAATTTTATGGATTTCACGTTATATTTAATGTCTCTTTCATAATTTTATAATTTTAAAAAAAATTAACTTATTAGAGAAAGTGTGTTAGAGAATACATTCCTCTATTAGGAAATTTTTTTTTCGTGACATTATATTTCATTCTATAGGTTACGTAAGTACTGGCTAAAAGGAGTTAAAGCTGGTACTTCAGAGATCTTGGCAATTCTCCCTGGTTTTCCAGACAATGTTAGAGTAAATGGAAATGGTGACTTTTGGGTGGCTATCCATTGTAGAATGTATATGTACAGTTACCTGAATGCTCTCTGTTGGATATGGCTCATCTTTTGCAGTCAGATGACAACCCTTCTTGTTGGCGGGGTCAGCAGAAAGCCTACTGGGGTGAGCGGGCGGGGGTCCAGGGGCAGCGCCCCCAGGCCCGTAGAGGCTAGGTACTGTTGTGGGTGACTTGTAACGAGTGGCGGTGAGGAGATTATAGTACAGACAAGCTGGACGTAGCCTACATTGGGTGAACCAGGGTAAAATACTGTGTCATATTTCTCTTCCCTATTCTCTTTTCTGTTTTTCGATTTGTGTGTGATTGTCGATTTCCAACACTCTCTACCCAAAAATGAGAAAAGTCATACTCAAGATACCTATTCCAACAAGGATTCAATACATGTTTCATATTGGAGGCAGGTTCCATGCAGTAGTTGTCAAGTATAGCCCTGAAGGTAAACTTCTGCGGATATTGGAGGACAGTGAGGGCAAAGTTGTTAGAGCTTTGAGTGAAGTTGAGGAGAAAGACGGTAAACTTTGGATGGGAAGTGTTCTTATGCCTTTTATGGCAGTTTACAACTTGACTTGATCCCAAAATCATTAGATTCTTCCCACATAAGTCACTCATATAGTCTACCTTGAATTCTCAGTTGAAAAAAATTACTTTTTTTCATTTTCCAACTTCTCTCTTTATTTTATTACAATGGCATAAGAAATAGGTCTATAGAAAATAGTAGCACTTCAGCTAGGTTTGTTCAGTCTTTGACATGTCTTTCTTATTGGATATCGATTATTTAATACAATGAAATAATTAGGATGAATAAAATCCAACCCGTCACACTAAGTACTAACCCGATGCTCACACTAAGTATGAATCCGATGTTGTCCGAAGTTGATTTTAACAAGTTCATGTTTTAAAATTAAACAGAGTGTATTCGTTAAAGACGAGATCGGATTATATTTCACCTTGTCCCAATTCAATTTGATGTCTTGTATTATCTTTAAAAGTATGATTTTTTCTAACAATTATGTATTAATAATAAATATTTTAATTTAATAAACAATACTTTATATAACATTATATTTTATTTATAACCATATATTGTTTTTAAAATATAATACTAAATATATTTTTTTGAAGCAGAATATAAAATATATTTTAATTCATGTTTTATCTTTTTTTATTCTAAGATTTAACTATATATTATCTTAAAAATCAGGTTGATTCGATCTTGTTTCATATATTTTGAATTTTGACATGATCAAATTCAGGTTTAAGTAAATGATCCGTTCAAATATTTCAATAAGATAAATACAGGGATAAACCTGTCCCAACCCATCCCTTGTTTTTTTTTTCGCTGATTCAAACCCGTCCCCTTGTTCACCATGTAAATAACTCCAATATGGTTTGATTATGTATGACAATTTATAGGATTAGAAAAAGGTGCCTTGCAACTTGCAAGAGCTACTTACAGCTCTTGGATATATCGTGGTCTCTATTTTCCAGATATAGAAGGAAGTGAGAACAGAAAAACGTTAGTTGCCAGGCAAGAGATGTCATATACACAGTAAAGAATCATTTTATTATTGTATTTCCATTTCTTCCGTGAAATTATTTATTGAATGGGCACATGTCTAACAGAAAGATTCCCTGTTTGGTTAAAGAAAACCTTCCCATCCCAGCAACACAACCACCTATGGAATTGGATATAGTGCATATATGTACGATGGTATGACAAGTAGACTAGAAAAGCTTTTGACCCAAATGAACAAAAGAAAATAATGGACAAAAATAAAGAGCAAACAAAAATGTGTCAAAATCACGCCCATAGCAGCTGGCTACATCCCATTCACGCAAGATGGCCATCACTTTTGACTTTTTACATCGAAGAGATTTCCATTGGATCTGCATCATAGCATGTTCAAGCAATGTGTAAATAGACATTTTGAAGTTAAGCTAAAAAGCCAGCATAATTGCGATTAGCAAATTACAAGAAAGATATACAGCTAAGTTGTCCAAGAAAATTTTATTTATGTTGTCATTATTCCACCTAATGAGCTCCGATTAATCAGATGGTTATCTAGTAAATGAAACAACAAGTTGTAATCTCACTTCATTGTTTTGAGAAATCTTGCTAGCAACAAAAACGTGGGCTTCTTCATTGACAAGAGGCGAGTCTAGAATGCTGTCCAAAGGTTCCAAGCATCCAGCATGCTGTTTCCAGCAATTTTCCTACAAGTGACATTTTCATGTAATCAGTTAAAAGTATGACCTAAAAAAATATAACCAAGCCTTAGATAAACAACTGCTTTATTTAGATTAGCATGTGAAAAGAGATGTATAAATTACCAAAAAAACAAAGAATCGTTTCACTACAGAATGTAGGTTGAGCTCACAAGCATTTTGCTTAAGAGGAAAAATATGAATAAATACATGGTCATAGCACATGGACATTGACTTGACTGGAAAGATTTAAAAGCTAGGCAAGCTAATTTTATCTATACTCCACGTTTACCATTTGGTAGGCCTTAACATTTATCAGCACCAGCTACTTTTTGCTCTACTCTAAACAGGTCACATACAAAGGCAATTCAGAAAACTCTTACCATTCAGTATTCACTAACCCCGCCACTGGGTTTCTCAACCCTTTTGTCTTGTTTTAAGTCAAGACAACAAAGAACCCTTAATTTCTTTTCAAAAACTTCTGTTTCGCCTTTCAGAAACTTCACCACACATAAATTTCTAATAATAGATAAAAGGCGAAAACCCAAAAGGTTGGCACAGTGGTGATGGTAATAACTAATAAGCAGCAAATAACACAGTTCTTCCATCATAACGTGAAGCAGTTCCAATTCAAAATCCCTGCATTTGTGTAATAAGAATCCTTAATCCCTTATTCAACAACTTAGTGCATGTTTGTTTAGATGTTTCCAACAAAGTCACCATATTCCGAGGCACAAAACGCTGAAGCTCCAAGTTTGTTACTTCTGCGTTTTGTTTATTGGAATTCGTGTGACTGCATTTTCAACTCGGAAAAAAACATGCTGTTAGTGTATTTGGATGGGCATTTACAGGATTAATTTTGAATGAAGTTTACTTTGCAAAATTGCTTTTAATGTAATAAATGTTTTTATTCTAAAAGTAAGTTAGTAGTAAAAAAAAAGAAGTATCTATAACTAAAAACTATTTAAAATTCTTTCAACTGAAAATCAATTCCTCCACACAAAACCAAACATGTAAATATTTACCTAAATTGACAACATTATTCTAAATTATCAAACAAGAATCCAAACTCCTTCCGATTGAAGATACCTAGACAGACACACCTTCATTTTGTTTTCGGCCCTAAAACAAACCAACCTCATATGGATCACAATTAAGTCTTCCAGTCCCACTTATAACCCACAACACAAGGCCACCCAAAACTAATCCCAAGTCATAACTTCAATAAGCTTGTCCAAATTCAAAAAGAGAAAATAACGATGTAACCCAATCAATCGAGTTAACCAAAACCAGCCACACAAAACAAAATAATAAAATCCATCCAGCCAAACACATCACTATCACCTATTTCCCCCTTTTCCTTATCCAAAGAAAAACAACAAAGGCAACAGCAAAAGCGTACCTCTCCTGTGCTTGACAACAAGTTTCGTAGCGTTCTGACCCGTTCGGGTAACAGGTCTAACCCGCTCCGCATCCTCCTCCGCCGCCGGAAACAATACCCCATCAATCCCCTGAACCGAGATCCGCCCGTCCGTGTAAATATCCGGGTCGAACAAATAAGCCGACCCGTCCCCGTGCCCGAATTTAACGGACCCATCAGATTCTTGAGCAACCACCTTATGCGGCAACCGTAGGGTATCGTAACGAACCTTCCCGAACCTTCTAACAGCATTGTACATACTCTCTTCGGTCTGGTACTCCGGGATTATGTGATAGTACATTATCTGCTCCGGTGCCCCCGGTTCGCTTAACTGCTCCGTCGTCAACTTCGCCATCGCTTCGTCGTTTGGTGCCAAAACGGTGAGCACGTAACCCTCTGAGACTAAACGACCCATTTCAACGGCCAACGACGTTAGGTTTACGAGAATGTCCGCCATCTCGTTGTACCCGCCGTAGTGGAGGAGCGTGTGGATGAAGTCCTTCACTTGTCTTTCGCCGTTGAAGTGGTGGTGCGGGCCGCCTGGCCCGGGCGCCGGCGCCGGAGCCAGGGAGGGTCCCGGAGCCATCGCATCGTAAATCGGAAGTTCTGGAAGAGAACCAGGTTTCGCCGGTGGGGGGGGTTTCCTGAGACGGTGGGTTCTCGGGTCGACCTCCGGGGCGGGTTCGGGTTTGACGGCGGAGATGGAGCGGAGGCTGCGGCGGCGGTTGAAGTCGTCCTCGACGGAGCGGGGGAGGAGGAGGCGGTCGATACCGTGGATGACGCCGTCGGGTCGGGTCACAACATCCGGGTGGGTGACTCTGGCACGGTCGACGGTGGTGAGGTTTTCGGAGAGTTTGAGGTTGTGGTCGGAAAGAGTGGTGACGTGGCGTGTTAAGGTTTGGGATCCGATTTGGGCGGGGATGATGTGAGAGAGGAGGAGCGTCTGGAGGGAGTGAAGATTGGCGGGTTGGAGGAGGAAGCGCTTGAAATCGGGGTCGAGGTTGCGGTCTAAGGCTTCGTTGGTCGGAGCGAAGATTGTTATGTTGTGAGTGGCGACAGTGTCTTCTAGTTTCTGTAACAGCATGGCTTTTTCAACGAGCTCCGCGAGTTCCGTGTAATGCGAGTCCAGAAGAGCCACGAGGATTGAATTTGAGTTAATCTGACCCGTCGTTGACGACGGAGAAGAGACCCGCAGCGTTAATGCTTTTGGGAAAAGAGAAACAAGGAAGAGGAAGATGCAGAGGTTGGAGACGCCGGGGATGCTGCGGCGATCCATGGCTAGAATGCGGTGGAGTGGAACCGTAGCACTTCACTTTGTCACTGCTACTAGCTACTACTTGGTGTAGTATCTTACAGGGCAGGAGCAGAAACGGTACCGTGAAATGTATTGTTCATGTGGGGTTGGCTTCGCAAGCCTTTCTTTGTTTTCCTTTGGTTTGGTCGGTAAATAACCAGAATAGTTATAAATACGCAAATTTGTTTAACGTGTGTTGGTTCGGATGAGTCAAAAGGTGTTCAGTTTTTTAATCCAGTGGTTTAATGTTTCATTTCAGTTTTTTTTTTTTTTTTTTTTGATTGAGAGAGGTTTTCATTTTTGACTCTGTGGTCTGAAGCGATTATTCTCGTAATCTGTGAGGTAATACTGTTAAAAGGATTACACGTGTATTATTGTCGTATATATAATTCTGACACAAATATATGAGATGTTCATGTGAGGTAAATGTATTAATAAGTGTTTATTGAATTGAATTAGTAGTAACAAAATTGTACTACTAATCTGGATTTGTTTTTTTGAGTGAAATTGGAATAGGAGAAGGTGGCGGCAGCGGCACAGTTTTAGCGCCTAGTATGAAATTAACCCAAGTGAATGTGTCGGTTGCATCGGGAAACGGGTAGGCACGTGGCGAGTTTGTATTGGCCTAAAAGGGGATGAATCGGACAAGGTTAGAGTGGGTCCATTAGCCAGCTGACTCAAGCTGGAGCATTGACATTAAAGAGTTGCGTGGTTGGAAAATTAGAGATGAGGGAAAAAAAAACCATGTTTAATTAATTAGCCTACTTAGCCATAGCCACTACCACCACCACCACAATGGTACCAAATCTTTTGAGGGAAGCTGCGAGATATTTGCGTAGTAATGTAATGAGCATTTAACGTGGGTCATTCTTGCAAACTAACGAAGAAGAAAATGCTGCACTCTTCTAGTTAATGTTGGTGGTGCCCACTTGGCATTGGGTTCCCTTTCCGAATCATTCTCATATATCATACACTATATGCTTATGCTTATTTTCCCCGAATAATATCACTTGTTAAACATTTTGTTCCTTCACATCATCATCTCACCTTTATGCATAAATCACAATTCTCAATTAAGAGCCTTCATATTTTCATTACTACTATTCAGTTCATTAATTAAAGTAAGATAAATAATATTTAAATGACAAAAACTTACTTATATAATACTCCCTAAAGATTTTGGAATAAATACAACATTTGCTTTAGTTATCTGATTTATACTAGTATTATTCTTAACCCTAGATGCAAATCTCTCCAGTATTTTAAAACTCTCGTTTCCCAACATGAACTGATATTGATACACTTATTATAACAACCAAAATCTACATATATATATATATATATATATATATATATATATATAATATGTAGGAGAAAACGTGGAAAACAATACACAAAGTGTTAAAGGGAGAAATTAAATGAATAGTAGTATTAGATTTAGAAGGAAAGTTGCAGTGAGTAGAGAAATGTGAAAGGAAAGTGATGGATCCGAACCTGTTTTTCTTTTTCTTAAAGTGAAACAAACATGGCCATGGCCTATACTAGGCCTCTTGTCCAGATGTCCTCCGCCGGCGGGCATTTCATATTCCTCCATTTTTTTTATATTTTCCTTTAATGAGAAAACTTCTACTATTTGTCAAAAAAAAAAAGTTATAGTACCTTTTGATAAGAAAATTTAAATAAATATTTTTTAAAAAATTTATCATACAAAAAGTTTTTATTTGTAAGAAAATATAATATAAATTTGCTGTATATTTAAATTTGTTGATACCCAATTAAACTATACGGATAAATAATTTTCATATAAATGATAATTCTGAAATATTTTATTCAATACATAGGTAAAAATCATTCAAAAAACAATGTGTATAGAAAGGAAAAATGAATCATCATTCAAGTAAAAAATAAAATCCTTTAGTGAGCTAAACTACCTCCCTCAAAATAATGGCTAGAGAGAAAAAATAATGATAACCGGTGTACTTACTGAACACAAATCTTTTTTATGGTATAGCTTCAGTCTACAAGCTTAATTCAATCACTAAACTACGTAGTATGCATGTATTATTTTATTCCTCTCTTTTAAAAAAAAAAAAAAAAGTTTTGATCGAGGGAGAAGTCGATATTACTAACAAAAATAATATATTTAAATTTCGATTTATGAATTATTTTAAGATAATAATAATAATAATAAAAGTAATTAAAAAACAAAACAATTAGAAATACGTCACTCTTGCTTCCAGCATCCTTTTGTTGTCTACCCTAACAGTCTAACACTACACTATCTGAATTCTGACATTACATCCAAAACTGTCGGTGGCTCTAAATCTAAATTATTTAAATTTATTTTCGAAAGAGTAATTGAAAATTATGTTTTATATTTACCAAAAAAATATTATATTATACGGTAACATCTTTTTATTACTTTTAGTTTTTTTTTTTAAATTGTTAAATATTTTTATGTTTGTAAAATATTGAATATTTATTTTTAACATTCTATAAAAACGCTGTTAAAATTAAGGGGGGAAATAAGAAAAACTTTCAAAACGATGTTACATATATACATAATAAATTATAAATATAGTAAATTATAAATATATTTCTCATTACTTATTACTTGTTATATCTTTACTTACTTTAACATAACCATTTTAAAAATAAAAATTTAGGCTTTCCTTCCTGTATAATTTTTGTAACTTACGGATACGGTTAGATTTTAATAATGTATTTAGTTTGACAGTGAGCAACCAAAAATCATGTTGTAGCTTTAAAAACAATAAACATTAAAATGTTGCTTTGGGTGTGAATATGAACAAAAGAATCATTAACACGCCAGTCCTCCAAACACACTAAATATATAGTGTGAACAAATCAGATTAACAACTTTAAAAATAAAAAGAAAACTAGATTCACTAAAAATAATTGGAATGTGAGCGGTTTAGTCTGGTTTAATTTTTTATTAAAAAGTTATCTAAATCAAATTGAAAAAATATATATAGTTTGGTTTTTGTAAATTTTACTAAAATATTATTTTATTAAAATTAATATTTTCTTTTTCAACTTTCAAATGAAATTAAAAATATACAAAACTTATTAATATGTTAAATATTTTACAATAAAAATATGATAACTTTCGTCAATTTTAAAATATATCTTTAAAAAATTTTGAAAAAATGAAGTAATATATGTTGTACAAAATCATATATATAACACTATAAAATATTATAAAACTTAAATGGTATATACATGAAACATATAACATTAAAATAATAAAAGTGTTATTATTAGTGGTGCACTTTGTTTCGGTTTTAAAAACACAAATTTCAAACTAAATCAAATCAATCAGATTTGAGAAGAAGATCATCTAAACAAATCTAAAGAAAATAATTTTGATTTGATTTTCGATTTCTTTTAGCAATTTTTAATTTTTATTTTGGATTATTTTAAATTTGAACAACCCTAAAAAATATCTTTACAAAATCTAGACATACTCCTTTCAAAATGGTTTTATTTTTGGAGAGTAAAGACTTTTGACTTGGCTATTAATGTATATTAGTGTATGTTTAAGGATTATTATTTTAATCATATATAGTATTAATAATTTCTTTAAAAATATACAAATAATAATCTATTAAAAAATAACTAAATCAATTTTTTATTTAAATTTCATTACATCGCTGCTACAAAATGTTCTCTATTATCATGTAATGATTATTAACACACCATTAAAAAGTGAAATTGTGTTAATGTATATAATGGTTAAACTTAATTTTTCATTACCAAATTATCAAAATTAATTATTCAATAACATATCATTAAAAGACTGAAAGATTGTACTATTAGTACATAAAATATAAATCTAAACAGTATTGTCAATAACATTTATAAGTATGGTCAAACTTAATTAATTATTTTTTTCTCCTTTCCTTCCTAAGTTATTCATTGCATATCTAAATGGGTCTTGATCGATAATAATGACTTTAGTTACCAAGAAAATGACTTTACAAACGTATTCCCAACGAAATATATATCATATTAATTTGGATTGACTTGGTCGTTTAGAAAATATTATAGGAAAACTTATATGCAGAACAAGTATCATATTTTTATCTTAACCCCTTAAGACTTAGGGGGTTATCAACAGTGATTTTTTTATTATAGTATTGGTATAAATAGTTTTCAAGAATTAACCAAGATTTAAACTCTTAGTCATTTGATTAACAAATATAAATTACTACTACTTATATTAATTATTATTGATTATCAACAAAGACTTTAATTGTGTTTATTCACAATTACATTATAGTTATTTTAGATTTCAGGTTAGTGTAGATCAAATTATCAGTAAATACAGAAGAAAATAAAGAGATAAATTAAATTGAATTGAATTTTTTACATAAATTAAAATTAATTTATCCAAATCAATTTTGGGAAAAATTATATGCGAAAGCATCTAAAAATTAAGATGTATAGGTTAATTGTAAATTATGAAAAAAAAAATATTCAAATTTATTTTTCTCTAAATAGTATATTGTCAATTATTAATGTTCCTTTTTTCTCGTGCCTTCCTAGAATTATTCATTGCATGTCTCGAATCAGCCTTGAATCTTGATGTGGATATGAAGACTTTATGAAGAAAATAACTTTATAAACGTATTTGTAACGAAGCATATGTCTACGATATTACTAGGTAATTTAGAAAGGAAAATGCTATTTACACACCCCTTCTTGCTATTGCACTCCCCTTTTAAATTCGTTTACCCAAACTACCCTCTAACCAGAAAATAGATTCTGGGATTTATTTACACTCCCCTCTTTCCGGAAGACAATTCTATTAAAGAGGGGAGTAATCAGAACATAATATCAATAAGTTTATGGAATGAGTGCATGCAGTGGTGGATACAAACTTAGGTTATTAAAATACCCGGAACAGGATTGCACCAAGATATCAATCTCTCTTTTGAGAAAACACACAACACGTAATATCATGAGAATCACATTCAACTAGCATCATTCTTCATTACCTCCATTAACACATCCCCTGGAACTGCCTGATACAAGGTCAACAAACACATGCCCACCAAAACTCAATATGACGACCAACCTCTTTTCCACACCCATCTGTCTACCCTCCAAGGTCCAAGCATCCCAAACAACACATATTTAAAACCCAGGCTGAAACTGGATGCATTATTTAGAGTATCAAAAGTCAGAATGTTGGCTGCAATTAGTTAGCGACACGGAGAATATTTCACCATTGGCGTAAAGATTGTTAGTATTGAGAGAGAGATAAAATGATAGCTTTTTTATAGATGTTAGATGTGAATATTTGTATTAGGTGGAGAAACATATATGATTCATGCTGCTTCCATCTTTTTGTATCGTGGTTTCCTGAATTGACACATCTTGTGCTTTTTTGGATTTTATTTAATAAAGATTTTGCTTATCCAAAACATAATTCCAGAAAGAGGGGAGTGTAAATAAATTTTAAAGACTATTTTCCAGTATGGGGATATTTTGGGTGAACAGATTTAAAAGGGGAGTGCCTTAGGAAAAAAAAAAAGGAGGAGTAATTGCCTTTAGAAATTATAATTATGCATATATTAATACCGGCCTTATAAGATTTAATGATTTAGCAACTACGACTTTGTGATTATTATAACCAAATGTGAATCTTGTTGTATCATAAGTCAGATTGCATAATTTTTTAATTATAAATAATCATAAGAAAATAAAATTAATTAATTAATTATTATTTTTAATAAAAGTTAAAATGAACTTCTAACCCATTTTTAAGAAAAGTCTGGTGATAAAACTTTTAAAACAATCGAGATATATATATTGATGCTAACTTATAAGTTAAGAGAAAAACCATGTAATTTTTTATTCTCTTATTTTCCTTTTTATAAATAATTTGATAAATTTATTTAAATTAATGTATTATGTTTAGATCAAACATGAAAGAAAATTGAATTATATAATTACGGAGGGTTAACTATGAAAGACTCCTAGGTAGGATCGAGAATATATTAGGATTTAGCAGGTAGTATATTAGAAGCATGGGGACATTATTACATTGCTGATATATGAGCATGGATATTATTTTGCAAATCTCATTTGGACACGTGGGTAAGTGGGTAAGTTCGCTAGTAAATCACAAAGTTCATCTTGTGAAGTCTGTATATCAAATGGATTCAATTTTAGCAAGCCTACATCCGTCGCGTATAATCTGCCAGTTTAGCGAGCCAGTTATATTAGACAAAAATAATTTTAAAAAAATTAAATTTTAAAATATAAAACTTGATCTATTTTAAAAACTAACTATAAAATATCAAATAAAAAAAATTATTTACCCAAAACGGCAATATGATTTGTATTTTAATCCACATAAAAAGCATTTTTTATATCATGTTTACTTAATTCATAATTCTATACCAAATCAAAATATTTTATCAACCATTAAATCATATATAAAATACTTAAATTATATATATATATATATATATATATATATATATACTTTACTAAGTTTATATATCATATTTATTAATATTATATATTTTCATATTGAATTATAAAAAATCTACATGCCCCACAATCTACGAGTTAAACAGACCGGACTAAAAAACTCATAATTTAAACAAACTCAAAAAACAAAATCCATATACCATACCGGCTACGGGTTACCCACAGATTCAAACCCATTTACCGCTCTATTATTAACAATAAATAAAATCTAAAAACTCAAATGACCATGTATTTTAATACTCCTAAAATCAAAGGTTAATTTCATCAAACTCATAGCATCTAAGGATGTTTCTTTTTTCTTTTTTCTTTTTTTTTTTTTTTTGGTAAAGAAAACTGAAATCTGATGTGTATACCAAACGAAAAAAATATTTTCCTAAACTTAATTTTGATGGTTTTGAATTCCTCTATGCCAAGTGCGAACAAGTTGGGATGAAGGAGATTACAGTTAATTTAGGTGAGGATTTGTGGGTTTTTTGCGGGGTACTCAAAACCCGACCCACCAGACCAGCTGCAACAATCACATCCAAACCAGGAAAGATCACAAACCCTACGATCTTGTATTATCATAGGCTATTTCACTTCAATGTCCAATCACAAAAGGTTGTGATCCTAAGTGCGCGACCCAACACAGAAGGGGATGAGAATCGGGCGACTACCGAGTAATAGCAATTTTTACAGCAATGGTAGGATGTACACTGCTCTGATTGCGTTTCACAATCGAATAGAACTTTCAGAGAATGACTTAATACCCCAATTAACGTTAAGTTTAAAACAGTGATTTATCTCTAGAAGTAGAAGAAAGAAACAGAGTGCTTTATGCAAAGATTATCTGAGGAATATCCATAAATAAGTTTACAATGTGAATATACAATCATATATAGGTTCCTAGGTTTCAGACGAAAGAGACCACTGCTGCCTTTTTTAAGTTTTTTATTTCCAATATCACAATTGTTGGTCTTCTTCTGCAGGCCAATCGATTATCACTTGCCTGGTCTGCGCCAGCCAATAGGCAATGCATCACATCCATGGAATTTCACATTCCCAATGGGCAATTCTATTTCTACCTGATACCATAGAAACACATCAATCAGCACAACATTCTTAACAACACTCAATCGGGTAAACAACCAGCACACGTAAGCAATGTTATGGTATAATAAGAACTGATGAGAGAAAAGAGAAGAATTCAATTAAAAAAATGGATTAGCAAAATATCTGCCATGCTTTATTAAAGCAACAAAAATCCATATCAAGGTTCCTGCTTAAACATTATAAATAGCTATTTTAGTCAACAGCAAAATCTCACAAGGATAAAGACAAGAGCTTGCAGACAATGATTACAATAGAGAAAGGCAACAAGAAAATGCAAGTAATATCTCTACAAGGGATGTGTCGAACGGTAATTACATTACAAAAGGAAATAGTTCTGATGAGGTTGTAATCAAAACATGTAGGATCTTTAGTTCTTCACATTAAATAAAAAATTCAGTATAATTAAAATTTTACCTTTTGGACAAAACAAATCTCAGAGTTCAAGCAATTCCTTCTATATGCTTAGTTCGAACTAGAACCTGTAGCACAAGAAGCTTTGGTGTTATTGTCTCTCAAAAGAGCTCCCCCTTCATTGCCTGCTGTTAAAGTCTGATCATTAGATCCCTGCACTGAACCATCCTCTATATTACTTGGAGCAGAATTGCTACTGCTTCTATTATTGTCTCTGGTCTCCAGGCGTTCCATCATGCGTGACACAGTTGCAATCCCTGCATTAACTTCTCGCCTAACTTCAGATCCAAGGTCAGACATGGTGTTGTTACGGGAGAACCATCTCTCCTTCCACCCTCTTGTGCTCTTGGAAATTGACTCCTTGTATCTGAAAGACAAGAAAACAGAAGTTCAAATTACAATGGGAGAACTCCTCAATTGTACTGTACCACACCTCATGTGACATAGGATAGACCACTACCTTGTTGACACAGCATTCAGTTTAGATTTCAGAGATTCTGAAAATGACTGTAATTCTGATGGTCCTGCTCTGTCTTGACTACTTGGGGATGACTGATTAGGAGATCTCCTGTGTGATGTTTCAGACGTAACAGTTGAGAACTTCTAAAGCTAGAATACTAGCCAATTATGAATTTGAAAACATTCATATGATCCAGAAATTCAAAAAACAGAAAAATGAAGATTACCTATTGTTATAAGATGATCCCTGATGATCTGTAGCAAGAGCAGTAGATCCAGATCCTGAAGCAGACACCTGTTCAGCTTGAACAGGCGGAACTAAAGTCAGCTGTGATGATTCTTCTCCAGTTGCAGGAGTTGGAGACAGATTGGCAACAGCAATTGTAGAAGTTGGTTCATCATCCCCCCTCTGAGATGGAGAGGAAGAAGCGGGAGCCATGGGCGGTGAATTAGGATGGGTTGAAAAAACCAAAAAATGTTGGCGACCTTGAGCTGATGACCTGTTTCTCTGGCCTTCTCTTCTAGCAATGTGGCGTGCTCTTCCCATCGCTGCTGCAGCAGCTAAGTGTTGGATTATACGCTCTTCAAGATCAGCATCACTAGCTCCAACTGGCAACTGCATGAGAACTTAAAAATCACATCATGCACGATAACAGTACAAAATGTTTCCAAACTAGTATAAGTAGACCACATACATGTTGTAACTCAAAATCCCCCAGTGTTGGATGATGAAATATGGTGGCATTTCTAGATGGATTGAACCTAAAGTTCCGCTCTCTTTCCACTGCCTCAAGTAATTCTTGGCTGCAAATACAAAACAAAAAATGTGAGTAAATCTCAAAAATAAATAATGCAGGGACAGATGAATAAAATAAACAACATAGAAAAAACTACAAACCTTGTTGAATCTTTGAGACTGATAGGTTGCCAACACATGGGGCACTGGGAGCTTCTTTGACACCTACAACATAAGAGTTAGAATTGAATACAAAGTCTATCCTCCAAATATTG
Source organism: Glycine tomentella (assembly GCA_007407185.1). Taxonomy (NCBI): domain Eukaryota; kingdom Viridiplantae; phylum Streptophyta; class Magnoliopsida; order Fabales; family Fabaceae; genus Glycine; species Glycine tomentella. Next base: position 161,266 of record PYAF01004025.1, on the reverse strand, counting down.
TTAAGTGATTCAGACAACAATTGGATTGTGGCTATGGGCACAGATTTAGCCAATGCTTTTTCCCTTGATACCAACATTGTTTTTTCTCCAGGACAAGAAGTTCATGAAATTAAAGAATAAACCACAAGAAAAGGAAGAAATATGAAAATATGTATATAACATATTTGTGAACCCTAACAGGAGCATGTTAGCAAATAAATGTCCATATCTACAGACTTCAAAATCAGAGTATCAATATTCAACAGTAAAAAAGTGCAACTTTAACTGATCAAACACAGACTAGAAGACTGTCTAAGACGTTCCCTTTATTTAGAGGAACATTTCACTTGGACAGCAATAAATTGACCAAGTAGCTGAGGAAGTTGACATGGAAAAGGGGCCAATATATGAGTAACAACTGCATAATGGTTGAAATTTGATTCTGGAACGCTAATAATAAAGTTCCTGTTATTACTGGTTTATGGTTTATAAAATTTGTTGGGTATGACTATAGATCAATAGTGTCTCAAACTGATGAGATAATGATTTCAGGGAGCATGTCATGGGTTGTTGACATAAGCCCTGAGAACCATAGGCAATAACATACTCAAGTACTGGGTCTTTCATGCCTGCATACCCATCTTATTTATTTACTAAAAGCAAGGCCAATGAAAGTAGGACTCCAGAACTGTGAAAGCTTCCAACTTCAAACAAATAACTTCAATCGCATGAATAAAATTCATGATACATTCTCTTTCAGCTGATAGAGATGTCTTATTTTAAACTGGGCACCAGATTAGTGTTTTCATTTAAATCATTACCAAAAAAAAAAACCTTATCAAGGAGACGTTTCTTCAACCAATATGAGGAAAAATATACAGCCATATAAACTGTTTAGAGAAAACCACTTCAGTGACCAAGACACATCGCATCAGCTATAACAGTAGCAGTACACAGCAATAATAATAAGCAAGCAAGCAAAACACCCATCATTACCAACAGAGTACAGCCCAGCCCCATCAAAATTAATTCCCATGATTGACCCAAAAGATTCAATTAATGAAGCCAAATAGCAATACCATTCCAGAATGCACTGAAGATGAAACTCATGCTTGCAACTTGTCACCTGCAACAACAAGGGTACAAGAGTAGCTTGATCAACAGAACAGTAATCACTACCATAACATCTTAATTAACACCTACAGAACCATACCGTGGAGGGATCACCATCACAGAAAGCTTCAAGGCATATGCTGCAAGCATCATCACAAGCATCCTGAATTCCACCCTCCACAAAAGCAGCGGCAGAAGTCAAATGCGCCTCAGACTTATTATCATCATTAATAATATTATTATCTTCCATCCCAGCACCCTACAAAAACAAAACCACACTGAAATCGACACACAACAAACAACACCGCTCCAAAAAAAAAAATCAAACAATAACTCGCGAGGAATCAGATCAAATTAAGAATATTGGAAGAAACAAACAGATTCCCTAAACGAAAACGAACAAGGTTGCGAAATTGAGAGCACGCAGCGGAGTTATCGAAACGTTGTTACCTCCATGGAGAATTGCAAGACGAGGTTGCGAAATCAAGATGCGATGGAAGGAAACCCTAGCGGGTGAGAAAGAGTTGTAGAGAGAGAAAGAGAAGATTGTGAAGTTTTCTACGGTGCGGTGTGGGTACAGACAAAGTGAAAGGGGTTTACCCATTCCTTTATCCTTGTTTTTTACTTTTTGGAAGAAACGAACCCATGGAGTCAGCTAACCTTACCAATTACTACAGCACTCTCTGACACGTGGCATTCCCAGGGAATCTCTTTGACGAGTCTCTCACCCTACGCGTCCTTCTCCTATGGGTCTGTTCATCAACTTGTCAAATCATCCTATTACGTGCCACTGCTGGAATCATGCTTTTTTCCCCTTTTCAGATTCTCATAATCATAGTATTTAATTAATTCAATTTAATTTTAATATAAGAATCAGTCAATTCAAAATATCCTAATCTCCACATAGTCAAATTTATTGTAGTTAAAGATCATTAATCATCAATTGAAATGAAACCATCTATATGTAAGAAAAAAACTGTACATAATTTTTACTTTAAAATTTAATCAAAATTTGTTATTTTTTATGATAAGAATCTTATATATTTGTTAAATAATTATTTTAAATTTAATAAAAATATTTTATACTATGTTTGTGTATAATTTTTTCTCATAAACTTATAAGAAATGAAATGATAAAATTTGACAATATACACATAACGAAAAATGCTTTTTGATAATTTATTGGTTGGACTGTAATTATGAATGAGGAAAGAAAAATTTAATCAGAAAAATCTAAAATACAGATTTTTCAAAGATTGATTTTTTATCAAAGAAAAGAAAACTTAATTGAATTAAAGACTCTAGCCTTTAACTCGCAAGTGACAAAACATATACCTAAAAAACAAACCAAAAAGAATTAATCTAAATTGAATTTGATGTAAATACATTAAGTGCATGACATTTTTCATGAATTCAAATTAAATTATAGCAGACTAATGAAGTCAATGACATCCAAAGATCTCAGGAATCCCTACCATCCACGCGTATACACCAAGCAAAAAATTGTGCTTTGGTCCCCAATTTAAAGACACTTACAATTACAATAATTTCTAAGAAAATCTCTTACAACTACAATTACAATAACCCTATCATAACTTACACTAGACTAGACATTAGCTACGTCTGCTCGAAGAAGGAACAATCTCAGGCAGTGAGCTTACAAAGAAGAACTGTAGTGATTTTTTCTGACTTAGATGCATGGTAATTAGTAAGATTAATAACCACACAAATGAACTCATCATACTTTATGTTTATCAGTTGTAACTTTGGCCAGTATTAATACATGCGTGACTTTATGGTAGGGACATCTTTTCCTCTTCCCTCTAATTAGTCTAAATCATCTTTTACTTGGTCTAGTTTCTGGAAAATTTGCATGAATACCCAACCACCCAGTATTCCTCTCTAACTAACCTAGTTTTGACTTTTGATAGCCGAATTAAAGTTATAAATAAAATCGCCTTCTGTTTGAATTCGACGTTTTAAATTAATTGGTGTAATAAGCATGCGTCTTTTGCCCGAAATTGAACAGACACCGATCATTGACCACGTCTGAAAAACTCAAAATGGGTACCATCAAAGACCAAGAATCCTTCTATTAAAAAATAAATTTATCTTCGTGCTAGAAGATTACCAAAAAGCCTAAGAACAGATCACCTTATTCTTGAACATTCCAGAATGTTAAAGACGAAAATTAAGATTATTAGCCCCCTAATCAGCAAGCAAACAAGTTCGATCACGGTGCTAGTCTAACATATACCTAATACCTTTGTTCTGTAAAATTATTATTTTGAATAAACCTGGAATATTAAAAGATGTACTAACTCAGTCAATTTTATTTATGATGAATTTTAATATTACTTTTTTGTCACATTCCAAATTTATGAATTAAGGACATGCTAATCTAGCTTATTATGTTAGGCAAATTGAATCTAAACTTGTTGGGATAATTCTTGCAAACAAAGTATGATAATAGTTGCCTTCAAGATATGTTAAATTTTTATGATAAATAAATTTATTAGAATTGTTAATTTTATGCTAGAGAACACACTTTTTGAGGAATCTTGAAGTCAACAAGACTCAAGCTAGAGACCTCAACAAACTCTACTTTGTATGTCCTTGGTGTGATGGTGGTAGTATCAAATTTATATATGTTGTGTCCTCTAACTATTTCCACAACCATCATCTCTACTCTAATGTGTCAAAAGGTGGCGTGTTTTGCTTTGTTGTTATGGGTACCTAGGCAGTGCGTTGTGCACTACCCATTGATTGGGCCTAACTCGTATGGATCCTAAGCTTTGGCAGTCCATTTAAGCAATGCATGTGTATTTGTTTCCTGCACCTTTGAATCTTGTATTTTTTATTATATTTTAAAATTTTCATTCCAGAATGTAAATTTACATTTCAGGATGTACCTTCGAGAATATAGTGGAAGGTACTAGATTTAAATAAGGGTGTGCATGATTCAAATGACATGCATATGGTGTTGGTCACTTCCTTCAAATCCCTATTGAGTATTGACATCTCAAGCGTTATGCCACTTATATTGGGTGATGGTTCGATCGCATAGTGACTCAGCCTTTGCTTGCTGCTCCTCGGTTGGCCTACCTAACCAAACTATCCAAGTATCTCATCAATGGTTTTAGAGGTTAATCCATTGTCAGTATATAAGGATTTTTGTAAAAGTATTATAAAAACATTCATCGAAGTATACAAAAAGACAACGATAGTGAAATATTCTGAAGTCACAAAAAAGTTACCACTTTTGTAGAAATTGAATATATCATGATAAGATTTTGCTTAAAACAAGGTTGTCTAACCCTTGTCAATAAAGTCTAAAAATTCAAAAATAAATAAAGTTTAAAATAGTCAAACTAACTCAAATCCTCCTAATGAAATGTAAGATTTAGACTTTTTAATTTTGATCTAAATTGAATGCGGACTTTTTGGGTCTAATGATCATGACCCAATTTGTACTTAGTTTCTAAAAATTTGTTAAAAGCTATAAAAAAGGATCTTCATCAAATTTAGACTTCATTTAATTAGTCCAAGTTAAATAAAATTTGTTAAAAGCTATAAAAAAGGATCTTCATCAAATTTAGACTTCATTTAATAAGTCCAAGTTAAATATTTTTTTATTATTATTTGTCTAACCCACTTATCCCGCAACTTGCATACAGTGAGATCACAACCTAATGACTTAGTAACAAAGACATATACATTTTTTAAAAAATGTAAATATATATAAGGTATTATATAATATCTTGTATTTATATTCATCCCTCAACATGACAATGACATGCTCCTTGTTGACCAATAAGCCTTATACAAATATACAATGGCGAATTATATTAGTAAATATTTTTTTCACAACACTGTTTTCATAATATTGCCTTTCGTCTGACACATTTTCCCCCCTTCTCTCCCGTTTTGAACAAAATGTTAGTACAAACATTTCTCTAAAACGACTCATTGCAATCGGATAGCCATCGACCTTAAAAATGAATACATAACTCTCGGCACTCACTTCACCACCTCAAATTCCATATGGCAATGTTTGATGGAGATGAAAGAGAAAGGCCCATGCGTGCATGAGGCAACAACGCCAGACAAAGATCCATGCGAGTACTACACAATAATTAGAGCTTCTTTGTACATACTCGTTCCTAGTACATGTTAGAGTTAAATAATTCCAATTTCAGAAAGTCGTAACCTTATAAAAATAATGCAGAGACGTGGTAAAATTAAAGATATACATAGGAAAAAACAAAGAACGAGAAATGATCATCTATGACAGCACATTAAATACTGTCGCATGCATATAATCCAGGTAAATAAAATGCGTTCGTTGGCATGATTCCCCGTCAGTTCGTTGGCCCACATCTCGTCTTCCAACCTCGACCTCCTTCGCCAGGTGCTCTTCCATTGTGGGCCCAAGCCCAAGCCCAAGCCCAGCATTGCCTTGACGGGCCCATGATCCAAGAGCGCCTTGGTTTTCTTCGTCGCAGAAGGCGTCCCTTGCACTTGTGCATGGCCAGTGAGAAAGGCAGGAATTTTATTAAAAGAGGGCTAACATAAAAAAAATTATATTATAAATAAAAATACTTTGAAGACAATATAAATCTAATATAAAAAAAGTTATTACAGAAATTAAAATCACTCCACTTAATTCTTACTTTACGTGTTTTCATATTATTAAAATCATCTATAATTGAATTTGTGTTAAAATTCAATTAACCTTTTTTCAATTTCTAAATCCCTCAACAACAAATGTATTAAGTCCAAAACAACCACTGCCACATGGTTTACTAAATAAATAACAAGGCAAACAAAATGCATCTTTGCTTGGAGAATACTCTAACCAAGATGGAAACAAATCAAACTAAGAAGAACAAAAATGACGTTGATTCTTCTCTAACCCAGAAAAATGATAATTTTGAAGCTTGCACTGAAATTGACCAAATTTAAGATAAGCACGACGAATTTCATCTTATTGATTTATAGGATATTTCCATATTGGAGGGCACTAGTGCAGAATTTTTTTCCAATAAAATAAGATCAATTTCTTTAACTATCTTTTTATTTTCAATTATAGGAGACTTTGAATAAGGAGTCTCGGTATTTAACAATTCAACATTAGGAGTAGACAATGACAAAGAGTCACTATTATTTCTCTTAAAATAAGCACCAATGATAATAGCACCCTTCTCCATAATTTTTTTACGCGTCAATCACAAACAATATCAAGTATCAATGACAATCGCGTAAAGTAAATCAATGTTACATTTTGAACAAAATGTACACAGCACATTACACAACATTAACAACTAAAACAGTAGTTAATGTTTTTTTTATTTCATTTCAGATTTAACAAAAACGGGTTCAATCCAACATGATATAGGGTGCATGTGTAAAAACAAGGGACGCAAATAGTAATTTATTTTATTTTAGAAGAATAACAACATGAACAAGAAAGAGAAAAAAAAAAGGAAAAAAGAAACAAATGAGAAAATAATTTAAACTCTTATCTTTCGATTTACCAAATGAAACAACTTTTTTAACTCATTCTCAACTTTCTTTCCTTTTTTTTCTTTTTCTTTTATCTCTCTTTTCCATTTTATTTTATTAGATTTTCTTTATTTTTTTATATATTTTTTCCTTTTTTATATTTTCTTTTCTTTTTATTGTTTTAATATATTTTTTCTTTTCTTTTTTTTTACTACGTTTTCTTTATATTTTTTTCCCTTTTACCTTTCTTTAATATCTTTTCTTTTTATATTTTTTTGGGGGGGGGAGTCGTCCACCTAAACGCCCCCCGCCCCCCCGGAGATTTCCGCCTCTATATGGCCTTCTTGAGGAGGCCCGCGGGGAGCTTGTAGGTGGCCAGCACAACCATGTCCATGTCCATGTGGATATATAAATACTGAGATATAACTCAATTAATTAATAGGATATATCAATTGTTATAAATATCTTATTATTATCTTTAATTTTTATAAATAAAAAACACACTAACAAATCATATCATTGATTCAAGTAAATATGGGTTGAGCCCCTTTTAATAAGCCTGAGTTTTTGTTTTGTTGATAGAATAAATAAATAACATATAAACATCATTTTTCTAATTATAAATTATGTATGATGAGTTTTTTAATTTTTATTGTAATTATTATATTTTTTACTAATGATATTTTTTACAATGATAATAATGATATACCAATATTAAAATATGATAAAATATAGTTGACAAATAGTCATACCCGTCAAGCATGTGAATAATGATTTAATTTTTTTGTATATTTAAATGGAATAATATCTATTAAAAATGTTAATTTTTTATATAATTTTTAATATTTCAAAGAATTGATGTATAAGTCTTTAAAAAAATGCTCTTAACCAAAAGATACCCTCAATTTGTAAAAGAAAAAAATCTCAACTGAAAGATAGTTTGAATTTACAAAAAAAAAAAATCGACATTAGGGTTAGAAGTATAACTTCATGCAAATTATCTAAATTTCTCACCAATAAACCAATTTTAAGGCCTTTTAATTTTTTATTAGTTAATATAAATTTTATATTATCAATGATAAAATTAAACTATAATTTTATCGTAATTTAATCTAACTATAATTATTATATACTCTAAAATCACAATTTTTTATGATAATTAAGTGAATTTTTTTAATTAATTATACTTTTTTTCTTTCATCGAATGGTTTTTTCTTCAAAATTATATATTTTCCGTTTGGTATTCATTTACTTATAATATTTATTATAAGCATAAAACATATATTAGATAATTTAGCTATCTATGACGCATTTTTTAATTTCTTTCCCAAATGAATTGTGATTGATTAAATAAAAGTGAATTTGATCCTTCATGTTTTCGTAGGGAGTATCTTGCCATAAGGTCATATATTTTTATTGTTTTTTTTATAAGATATATTTGATTGTTCTAAAAGGTCTGAATGTTTCTTTTTAATTTCTCGGCTACATCTTTATACACGTAAAATAGCATTTACACTTTCAAGTGAACGAATCATTTTTCTAAACTAAATCACATCTCGTTCTCTACTTCTCTTAAAGAATAAAAAGAGAGTGTCGTTTAGTTTTTCTGAAGAGCAAACCATTATTCCCTTGATCCCTTCAATACAAATTATAGCAATTGTAATTCTTGACATGTGTCATTCATCAACTGAAACAGTAGTTCACGGATAGGTGATAAAATTTTAGCAAGTGGGATCAAGGGACCTGACCGACACGCACGTAACATTTAAACAGGAAATTCAAATATATTTTTTTCCTGTAGTTTTCTTTATGTATTATAGAAAATAGCCTCACAATGATTGTAGCTGGATTATTTACAGATTTTAAATATCTGCTGTTCACAATGACTTTTAGCGGTGGTATACTACGACTGGGTCAATGTGGGTAAATCAGTTCAAGTGAGTAAAACCGATCTGACCATAGATGTCAATGTGAATAATGTGATCAAAATAGTGGATTATGGATTAGTGTTCTAGGTAAATCATTAATTGATATAATTTGAATAGGTATATATTAAAAATTTAAAATTATATATTTATTATATATAAATATATAATTAATATTATTTGAATAAAAAATTCGTCTATATTTTAAAATTTAAAATTGTTTAAAAAATTATTTACAAAATTTAAGTGTTTTTTTAAAATAAAATTATAAAACTGATCGGATTGGATCGGTCTAATCGAGATTGAGTAATCTACTTAACCAGATTTAATCAGGTCATCCCAAATCAATTGCACAACCAAATTTCGATCCGATCCGCCGGACCAGTTTCAATACACTAGTTGAGAGATGAGATTGGAAATACAATATTTTCATTCTCCAAAATAAGTGTTAGAAAAAAATGTCAATCTGGTTCTCAAGCAGAACCAAAATGGAAATTAAACAAAACAGGATACAATTAAAAAATGGAGAATTAATTACAGAAAGCGACAATTTAGTGGGCATGGGAAATGCCTTCCAGCAACGATTTTGTTTCGAGAATTGATGCCCGCAGATTTTGCATATCCTCCTCCAGCTTCTCAAACATGCCTGAATAAGAAATAGAAGAAAGAACATTGTTCTTGTTGTTGGTAGCAATGACCCTGGCTGTTTGTAACTTTTCGGCTCTTATCAAATCTAGTTGCAATTCTTCTCCAAGAATCTTTATTTCAGCCTCCTTTAGGTCATAGTCAAATACATATTGCTGGAGTTCAATGATCATATGCTCTATTTCCAACATACCGTTATCTCTAAACTCCAAAAGCATCTCTTTCTCTTTCATCACACGTTGAAGTGCAAGCTCCTTCTCCTCTGTCTTCCTCAAAAGTTTCTTTACTTCCAGTTGAACAGCTTGTATCTGGCTCTCTACATTTGCCTTCTTCTTCTTTAGATTCCCCAGTTCCTTTCTTATAACCCCAAGTTTTTCTTGAGAAAGCTTCATCTCTGCTTGCAGTTTTGTTTTCTCTTCCTCTAACTTAAGTAACTCGGTGGCTTTACAACTAAGATGCAAATTTTTCAATGCGGAATCAATATTCTGTGTGTTTTCAACCGCAAATAGAACCTTTTCACCTTCGCGCTTCCGATTCTCCTCCTCCAATTTTGATTTGATGGATGCAACATTTTTCATTATTTCAACTTCACATTCCTGGTTCTTCTTTTGAGCATTCTCCAGTCCCTGTTTGGAAGCTTGAAGAGCAGCCAATTCACCTTTGTTTTGGGCAAGATGAGATGTCAAGTCGTTCACCACCGTTCTTGCCCTTGCTTCCCGTTGCTCAAAGTAAGAAAATGTTGAGGAGAAGTTTGATAATGGATATTTGAGTGCAGAGAACTTTTTATTGACTATTGTTCTTCTTTCCTGTGCTTCAGAAAGCTGAAGTTTCAAGGATTCAAACTGCCGACGCTTGACCTGAATATCATGTTCTGTGACCTCAATTTCTCTAGAGAGCTCATCAACCTGGACCATTGCCTTTTCAGCACAACCAAGTGAAGCTATAGTCTTGACTGCATCTGAGATATGTTCATCAACTCTTTCAAGCTTATTGGTAGCATAATTTAATTCCTCTGATAACTCTGCCTCGCTGAGATGATGAGATACCTCGTATTTCTTCTCAGAGTTGTCCAGTATATCAGCCTCATTGTCATCCTTTAAAAGCTTTTCCTGTTCATGAGCATCACACTTGATGTCCATATCAGAGCCAGATGTAGAAGGTTCACATTTACTTTCATCTCTACCCTGCACTTCCTGGGAAACAGTTTGTACTCTTGAGTCTCTTTCCCCACCATCAACTTCAACAAGCTTCTCTGGGCAGTCCATATCTCCTTTGGTTTCAACTCTTTCATGTCCAAAACATGAAAGAGTTCTTTTTATTTCATCCCTCTCCTGCATGGCTCTTTCATACAAACTCAACAGCTTTTCATTTTCTTCATTCATTTCTATTAACTGATGCTGGAGATTCTCAACCACTCCTTTCAACTCGGTCTCCACTTTTCTTGTTTCAAGAGAATAGCTATCATTGTCAATCTCAGAACCAATTTCTTGAGCATCCTCTCCTTTATTAACATTTCTATTATTTTTCTCAGCAGCAGCTTGTTCATACAATTCAATTAGTTTACTATTATCCTCAATCAAGGCTTTAAGCTTCATCTTGAGTTCATCATTCTCCTTTGCCAGCATAATTGCTGTCTCGTGAGCCTCTGCTTCTCTTTGACTAGCAGAAGCTATAGCATCAACCATTGCTTTCAATTCAAGTTGGTCATTGCTGTTAATTACAGGCATATCAGTTGTTGATGGAAGATCCATTTGCTCCTTTCCTTCATTAATTGTTCGGCATTTTTCTTGTTCAAATTTTGCCATCAAATCATCAACATGCCTGCAAGATAAAATTTAGAGGATGAATTTTAAACGCTTTTTGTTCATGATAAACAACAAAAAGAAGTACACATCTATGCAGAAACAATCTGAACAAAGAAATATGTCGAGTGACATTTACGCAAAAACTATATTCAAATAATGTTCAGAAACACACAACCCCCATATAATTATATATTATATATGAGAAAATTGAGAATGAGAGAGAGTAAACAACACCTTTTTAATTTTTCTTTCTCTTCAATGCAAACCTCTAGCTTTTTGCGAATTGTATCCATTTCTGCCTGGTTTTGTATAGCCTGTCGTAGATACAATATATTAAGTCGGAGAGAATGCGACAGACAAATGGACTAGTAAGTTGAATAAAGTTTAAAAAAAGAGAGTAAAAACAAGATTGATCTAGACCTGAATCTTGAGAAACTCATTTTCCTCCCTAAGCGAAGACTGCCAATGTGTTTTTGGACTTGACTCCTAAAGACAAATATTTAAAAATTAAATAATTGAATAATTTATATTCACAGAAAATTTAAAATGCAAGCACAAAAAATTACAAACAACTACAAATGTAAGATAATTAAACAGAAAGACAATCTATCTTTTTACATATTGAATATCTAAATAATTACTAGGGCTCCTTATTCAATGACTGGCATATGACACTGATGGTCGAGCTTCTAGAAGATCCAATGTGATAATAGTGAGGGACTCAAATAATCAAACAGGATTTGTCAATGAAAAAAAATAGATGATTTAGAGTTTTCACCCTGACCATTTCTAAAAAGTGGTAAATGAAGAACATGAAGAAACAGAATGTAAAGTCTAAACTGCATTCCATGTCTACCACTACCTACTACCAGTTGAGCACCAGTATTATTCTTTTTAGATTTGAAACACTATTTGTGATGGGCTTGTTTTTATCATTTTCATTTCATGAGATTCAAGATATGTCCACCAATATTTGAAAGCTTAATTTAGCAAGATTTAATGACAACTACAAACTGGTAAATTATGTTGAATTCAGAAACTTAGATAAAGACTCATGAAATTTATACAGTGGGTCATTGAAAAGTGACCACTAATCTGAAAACCTGATAAATGAGCACAATCAAAATCAGATTCTAGCTTACATCTATGTTTAAGTAAGCTATTTCGACATTCACTGCTTCAAACATGAATATAAATGCAGGAAATACTATATCATTCTTACCTGTTTGGAGATGAGATTACCATCATTATGTACGTCTTCCATCATCAAATCGGAATTTATTTTCTAAATTTGCAAAAGACAAAGAGGTCAAATAGGAGTCTGCAGTGCCTTCTATTCTAGATCAACATTAACATCAACAACACCTTTAATCCAAGTTAATTGGGATCGGTGATAGATAAACCCAATGATAGATACGAAAAAGTTGAAAAAAAAAAAAAGAAGAGTGAAAGAAGGAAGGAAAAAAACTAAAAAGAGATCATCTGAAACATAGAGATAATAACGGGTCTAACCCTCTACCAAGCTTATAGTTTTTCTTCATTTCATCCTAAGACACACCTTCAATTCTAGATACAAGAAAAAATCGTTACAACAAAAACAGTGAAAATCTGAACCCTTACCAGATCTGTTTCATGCATAAATTTCCAATCTAGTGCTTCCAACAACTGCACATATAAGTGAAAGGAAAAAAAAAATCAGCATTAAAGGGATTGACGGAAAATTTTACAAAGTACAAAAGCATCCCTTCATACCTTGTTTTCCAATACCATGATTTGTTGACTCATCTGTTCTCGTTCACCTTCCATACAAAATGACTTTAACCTGTTTTGAAGATATATAAGCATTACCAACATGACATCATGGAAAACATGTAGATCACAGAAAAATCACTGGGAATCTTGTAACACCCAAAAATTTAGGGAATTACAGGCAATTACTAAGAGTAAAATGTTAAGGGAAGGCAGTAGAAAAAAAAATTAGGGCAAAATGACAAGAACGCCCCTGAACAATTTTAGAAATGACGTCTATATCCCTAAGACGAAAATGACAAATTTGTCCTAACAATTCTAGAAATGACTAATGTATCCCTAGATATTT
>PYAF01004025.1:96637-148096 GCA_007407185.1 Glycine tomentella | reverse complement strand
CTGGACTGTATATTATTAATATTATTATAATTAAACCATGGTGAGAAAGAACTGTATACGTCACAAACGAATCATTTGAAGCAAAGCGAAAAAGAGTTTCGTGAAAATTTATAACCAATTTAATTTTAATACCGAGCGGACACGAGTTTTTAATTAAAAAATAATCAAAGCACGAGTGAGTAAAGAGAGGCGTTACAAATCTAGCTAGCACTAATTTGTTGGAGAACTTGGACTGGTTGGTTGACTTCTTTCTTTTGAGTTTGACAATACCATAGGCTGTGTTCTTGCCTCAAATGATCTACATATTTTCATATTTGTGGATAATAATGGGCAATTTATAGAAACCATATTTATTGTTCATACAAGAAGATTGATTTTTGGTCATAAAGTAACTATGTCACTTCCCAACCTTTATTTTAATCAAGAAATCAAAGAGAGCTACTTTCGCATGCATGAGACACAAAAAAAGCAACAAAAAAGGATTTTAGCTGTATCAATAAAACATGCCTTCTAATTTCTTCTTTTAGCTGCAAATTTTCCATAGCAAATCTAGTTGCTTCATTATTCCGATCCACCTGGGCCCGCAAGACCTCAATTTCCTTCAAGTGCTCCTCTTTTTCTTTTAGCAAGTGTGTCTCGGCTGAAATCTTCTCAGAAGCAACTGTTTCTAATCTCTTTATTCCAGCTTCTCGAAAACGTAGTCTCATCTTCAAACTTTGTATCTCATCTTCTCTTTGTTTCACCTGAATCATCCCATATTTCAACCATTTAATTCATCACAAAAACATTAAGAACTACCATTATTGATAAATCAACAAATGAGAGTGAAGGAAATTAAAACGTTAAAAAATACTGAAGAACTATACAAAAATACTAGAATGGAGCTCTATGACAACCTGACTGAGATAGGTATTTCTCATATAAATTGCTACTTATAGGTTAAAAACTTATTTATTCTCTCCCTCATTAATCATTCAAAACTGATAACAAACCAATAAGAAATATATGGCTTTTCAAAGATACCAGCTTCATGGACGCTTGAATTTCATCTCTTAGTGCTTGTAATTCCATCTCTTTGTCCTTTTCCCTTCTAAAGGCCCCAACAAGAGCAACGTCATAGTCTTTTTTCTGCAAAAAGAGAAAGATTATCAGTAAACAAGGTTATGAGAGACTGAATGATTTATTGGACACAAAAAAAAATATCAACCTGAGATATCCTTCTAACAGAGGTTAATGGACTGAATGATCCTTGCACACCCTCCCACTTGAAGGATCCAGGGGAACCTGGGAAGCTGACTACTGAAATGTCATTATCCTGAATTTCTCCTCCACCAACTAGACCACGCAAACGGGATACTTCTTTCTGAAACCCCAAAAAAATTACAGTACAAACCAGCTAATTTAGTAATTTAGTAGATATCAAGGCAGAAATACAAGTTGTAGAAAGCTTTTCCACTTCCCTATAAGCCAGTAGATAAAAAGTAAAAGTAAACTCTTGGTCAATGTACTTTTCTAACAAGAAATTAAGTAATTATATACAAAGGCTCCAATTAATCTTCTTATAAATTGATGATGGCATGAAATTTAAGTTGATTTAGCTATTCCATTAGCGTTCAAAGTCAGATGAAAAGTGAAAGCAAACTCTTGCTCACTTCATACTTCCCTGATAGTCAATTCAATAAGCATCTAATATAACTAAATTACTTAGCCATTATTACCTTCCCTAGAAAATGTAAAGAAAAAGGGCCGCCAAACATTTTCCATGTTCAGAACATACGAGAAAGGATAAATCAAATTTAGAATACCTTAAGTTGTTGAATTTGAATTCTCATGGCAATGACATCTCCGGACGCATCCTCGTTTACAATTGCCTGGAGAAAAATCCATAATCCATAATTATTTAAATAGCAATTATTAGAAATGTCTACATAGATCACCCACATATCAAAACAGATTGATATGTTAAGATTGCACATAATTATTAAGCTTTTTAAATTAATAACAAACATAGAATACTACACAATGTGCTAGTCACTTGTTTTGGTAGATAATAGATGCACATCAATTATAAGCACAAAAAGTATGAAAAGACATACATTGTTCTTAATAAATTTGGCGCGTTGTGCAAACTTCAATGTGCTTAATGTCTCAAGTGAACAACTGCAAAAGTTACCAAATGTCACTCAAATATAAATATAAATATAAATGCACTTAACCATATACAGCAATGGAAAGTGATAAATAAAAGAAATTACAGTAAAGTTCATCAAGCAACAGTGAGGTTAAAAATCCATTTATGACAAACAAGCATTGAAACTTGCTTATTGCTGATTTCCCCAAATTCTTTAAAAGAAACCAAGTCCTCATGCAAAGATATTTAGTACAAGCATAGAGGAAGGAGGTTCACTGACCAAATGGAGGGGCTTATATTTGCAATTATGATTGTTTTTGAATTCCCTCCAAGAGAATCCTGTAAAGAAAAAAACAGAATACTGATCAGACTTAATTGATAATTTACAGCTCCTTATTTATAAAGAATTCAGACAAAATAATAACTTTTCCCTAACATCCATTTATAAATTATTAATTTTCCGGTTAAACACATGCTAGATGTTTCAATTTTCAAAATACTATTAGGCCAGAATATCACAAGGATCATCCAATCAGAATATTTATAAAGAATTCAGACAAAATAACAACTTTTCCCTAACATTCATTTATAAATTAATTTTCCGGTTAAACACATGCTAGATGTTTCAATTTTCAAAATACTATTA
This sequence comes from Glycine tomentella, assembly GCA_007407185.1. Lineage (NCBI taxonomy): Eukaryota > Viridiplantae > Streptophyta > Magnoliopsida > Fabales > Fabaceae > Glycine > Glycine tomentella. Next base: position 145,319 of record PYAF01004025.1, on the reverse strand, counting down.
GGCCAGAATATCACAAGGATCATCCAATCAGAATTTTAAGTAACAGACTAACTAATAAACTTGTGACTATTATAAATTGTACATCGAAAATATCCAAAAGATCTGTATTTCAGGTGCTTCCACCCTATAATGTTACATGCGCAGTTTTCAGTTCCACTTCCACAACCGATGCCTAATGTCTAGGTAGGAAAAACAACTACCGAGCATTAAGCTTCTGGCATATAGCTGAATCTAGAGCCCGTTTATTGATAATTAATAGGTTTCTCTGATGTAATTTTATGGCCAAAGAAACTTGCTATTGCAAAAAACAATGTCTCTTATATAGTAATTAGGTTAGGTGTGATAATTATTTTATGACCAAATTTATTATTTTCTAGTTAGTAGTTACTTCATACTTATAAAATTAGATAACTTTTTCTAGTTATTTCAGTACTTATAAAATTAGGTGTGATAATTATTTCATATCCACAAACGGTTTTGCAAGACAAATATTTCATTTTATAAGACTGATATCAGCTGCCACAAATGTCCAGAGTTCAGACACTAAAATCTAATTGGCAACTACAATTGATCACCTAAGCAACATGAATTTAGAAAATATTAGTGCCAACCTGAAGTAAAAATGTAAGCTTTGAATCACGGTATGGAACATGTTGCGACTTCCCATTAGATATGCTTACTAGGTTCATAATCACAAGCCTGCAAGTATAATATTATTATCAACTTCAATGCTATTATTTTAACATAATGCCACAACTAAAATAACTAGTAGGAACTATTGCATATTAATATAATATTTTAATAGTATTGTATATTAATATTCACAATGAGGATAACCAACCCTAAAGTTGAAAGAGATTTGTTGATATTAGTGGCTTCCTTGAGGCGTTCCCCTTCAGCACCAGAACTCTTCTGTCTATCATCAAAATGGATACATAATATTATATGAATGTTAAATGAGGTAAAATACTTCAGACTTCTTCTTTGCTCATCTAAATCATAAAAACAGAAATACACACTCTTAGGAATCAATTACCTCTCAGATCCAGCCAAATCAACAAGATTAAGTCGAGCATACCGAAAGTGAGTCACTCCTTGAGACTCCCACTAAAAAAGTAGTTAAATAAAATTGTATCATGATATACTTGGAAAACATAATAATAGTTTAGCATTTTTTTTCATGAAATAGGATAAAAAAACATCAATATTGACTCACCTGACTCTCAATGATGCAAGTAAATACACTATGAGAACGACTGCTAGCACAATTCATGTTAGTGGCAGCTACCTTTCTGTTTGCAGCTCCCTAAATAACATTGTTATTTTCAATTAGTGCCTATTAACTTAAATGTTGTACTGAAAAAGGGTAAGGTTCTGGGGGGGAAAAAGTGACAAATAATTTCATAATAGGCTATTTTCTTCCTCAATTTGAATGGAATTGCAAATGCCAAAAAATGAAATAAACTGATAGAGTTACAATCGCAAACTGAAAATCTCTTTAAAAAATAAAAAAATCAGATCAATTAATGTTAAAAAAATCAAGAGCAAAAATGAAGTATTGCGTACCTGAATAAGTAACTGAATGACTTCTCGAGCATAAGTAACTTCTGTTTCCTTAAGATTTTCCACATAAACTCCTTTCTTATTGTCTTCTCTTATCTGCCACACAGATTTATGATTTAAAATTGCCTTTTACAAACACACAGAGAAATAGTAGATCATACTATATTAAGCTTTAAGTAGCTTTTAGTGTTTTTTTAGTAGCTTCTAAAAGATGAACCCCCAAAGACATGGAAATCACTTTTGTTATTGATTAATTATTAGAGCTTTAGGGAACAAGCAAAAAGAGAAAAGATATCCAACAAAAAAAGGGCATGATTTTATATTTGAAGGAATTTCTGAAATATTCAATGAATGAATAGTTAGCCTTACCTGCAGATTGTTAGATGATGGGTCCAAAAGATCAAGGATCTGTTCATTGTATATCTCCAAGAAAGAGCATTTGCATGTAAATTTTATCTTTTCATCTCTTCGAGCCTCTTTTTCCTGGCATATTACAGCAATAACAGATTACAGACTTAAATTAGAATTTTGCAAATATAAATATACAAGAATAATTAGGCTGCAACATAAAATTATCTTAAATTGAGGCCGAACCCTAACACAGCGGTAAAATTGTGCCTTGGTGACTTGTTAGTCATGGGTTTGAATTCGGTTTACATATGCAAGGGTAAGCCTGCGTACAATATCCCTCCCCCTTGCCTTCACATAGTGAGGAGCCTCAATGGGGTATGTAGTTTTTTTATAAAACTATATCAAATTACCATCGTCCAAATTTATGCAGTACTTAACCAGTCCAATTTAAAATATGAATAAGTCAAAACCTCAAGTATTATACAACTGGCAAGGTAAACAATGATAATTTTAAAATATGACATTAGTAGAATCCTAAGGAACACCACTTGTAGGAACATTGGTTCAAGATAATCAACAATGTAATGGAAATGATAAAATTGCTTCATAACAATATAAGATATAATATAGTCAATAAATGGTGTTAAGAAAATGGAAATAGACAAATATTGGCATCAATATTTTAAGTAGAGAGTGCAAATCACATGATGGGCAAGCAATGCATTAATCTAAGGTGTAAATTCCTTAAAAAACAATTGAGTGTATAATCCAATAATAAGTTATACCTTTTGAATTCTAGTAAATAAGTACTCAAAAATTCTTGGTGTCATCCCACAGTTGACACTGTGTCTTCTAGTTCCCCCCTCAATGTCACCAAGCATGGTGTGTGTCTTCCCACTTCCAGTCTATTGAGCAAAACCAATTATTTTTAGTGACGACAACAAAAGTATTTCATTCTCATATTCTAAACAAGAAGAACAAGTCCAGATAAAACATAAAATTTACTATACAAAAAACTTTACAATCATTACTTTGCTAGAATATACTCTAATAATACAAAGCAATGCTAATCAAACTAACTAGAACAACAAGTCAACAAGAACAGGAGACCAATGACTCACTTGACCATAAGCAAACATGCAGCTGTTGTAGCCTCCCATGCAATTTTCTACCATTGGCAAACCAGCTACTTTAAAGAGATTCTCCTGTCATATCAGTCATGTGAAGCATGAAAACCCAACAAAGTTTGTACAACAATTCCAACAAAAAAACAGTTCTTAAAGAAACCACATTATGAATAAAATTATCCAAACAAATATACCTGGCTAACATTCTCGTCAGCAACAAGATCAAAAGTAAACCGCGACTCCGGATGCCCAGTCCAAGTAATCGCCTGACTACTCTCTTGCCTAACGCATTTTCCATACCCTTGCACTGATATTTCAGAGTTGCTAAGAGGACGCATTCTAATTATAACCTAGCTCACAAAAGTAAACCATATCAAACTCAATTCCCTTAAATCAAACTATTATAATAATAAAATAAAATAAAACAAAAACAAAGAAACGTAAACTTAATTTAATTAAAAACAACTTTTAAACAATAATTTTTGCGATTTCAGAGCCAAGCAACTTCCCTGCTATACAGCAATATAGTCTTCTAATCATACAATTTCACTACTCAAAGAAAAAAACAATTATAGACATGAATTTTGGTAATTAACAAACTCAGGAAAAATTATTTAACCAGCATTACTCTGAAAACACTAGAAAGCTTCAAATTAAATCTTGTGAACCTGTATTTGAGCAATGTACTGAATTATACCTGTACATTGTGATCTTTCCAGAAGGAAGGGTCCTCGGCGAATTCAAAGCTCTGAGCTGAGGAAACGGCGGCGCTACTTGGTCCAACCACAGTTTCATCGTCCCAGTCGCTTAGGTTTCGGACAATAGAGCTTTGCGAGAGAGTGTCTTTGAAGGCGGATTTGAAAAGATCCGGAGTGTTCTGAACCAGCGAAAGCGATTCGGAGGGATGGTCGTGGAACCCGAACCTGCTCTTAATTGCACTCGCAGCCTCCGATAGGAACGGCATTGTCAAGTAAACGGTGTCGATGGAGAACTTGCGGAAATGGATAGAGTTTGCGAGAACAGGAAAGGGAAGAGAGAGAGATAGTAAGAGAGATAACTGGGATGGGAAATGGGAAAATGGAGAAAGAAGGAGAAAGGAAATTGAGGAGAAGCGGAGGAGAGAGAAGAAGATTCTGTGATCGAACGCTGGATATGGATTTAAATTCAAAGTATACGACCGTTTGTTTGTTTGAGATCCGCGTTTCAAATTTTCGAAGATGGAGCCAAGAGAGCCTATTACTTCAATTATTTTCTTTCTTTCTTTACAATCTTTCACCATAAGAAAAATAAAAAGATATAAGACGTATTTTATTTGAATGGTAGTGTATTTTAATTTATTTGAATCTCATATTTTAGGTAAGATATCATTAAGTTAATTCTTATAAAAAAATGAGACTTAATTTGATTTTGTTACTACCTAATATTGTTACAATAGAAATTTTAAAGCAAAAGATAGATTATGTTTATTAATCAATATTATATTTATTATTATGTTTATTCTAACTTTTGCTTGTTTTTAATTTTTTTAAATATTTATTGTAATATTATGTTTACAACGATTAAAAAAAGATAAAGATTAAATTATATTTTAGGTAGAACGCTGACAAATCCATCCCTAATTGTGTAGAGCGCTGATAAATTCACGTAGATTTTTTCATTAACCAACGAAAGTCAACGGATTGATGAACTTGTCGCACTTTTTTCACTTTCAGGTACAAAAATTTGAATTTTCATATTTCAGGAACGAATTTGTTAGCATTGTACACATTTAGGGACGAAAATGACTATTACCTTTTTTATTAGCTTAAAAGCTAATTAAATCTCACATTTCCTATATTTTATTTTAATTGAAATATTTTTTTTTCATTTTTTTATTTTATCATCTCACCCAAACACAATATTAGTTTCTTGCATAGCAATGTTGATTTATGCTAATGCATTTTTTTAGTATATTAAATAAATCCGTCGGATTGACATAATGGTTAAGTTTATTATGCGCTCACACATTGTGCGAAAAATTTATTTAGTATACAATCTCATATTTGAAAATCATTTTGTGCAAAAACTCTTTATGTCAACGATAGTGCCACCACAAAATAGTTTATATATCCAAGTTCAATAGTTAGATACCAAGGCTACATATCACGACATAGGCTTTTCACATACTATCCAAAATATCAACTAATAGGGATATTGGTCATACATTCTAATAATCAAAGTGTCTCAAAAACATCACAATTACATCACAAGTATTTATATAAGATAGGATTATCTACGTCTCAAAATAAAGGAATTTTCTTTATATCTGCTCCTATCCAAATTCTTGTAGTTATATGATACTGGAGTTGCAAAAAAAATAGTCTCCATCAAAGGCAATGGAGGCCTATCAAAAAGATAAACAAATTCCTGAGTACGTCAACAAATCTCAAGAAGTCAGTTACTCAATTACCTCTAATCCAAGGGGGGGGGGGGGAATGAAAGAAAGGGGTAAGTCACTAAAACTTAGTGAGAGCATAAAATACAAAACGGACAAGACAACGGGCACGAATATAGCACGAGTATTTACATCCAAAAAGAATTTAAATGACATTAAATAAAAACGAAATAAATACAACTCACTTTTAGAAATTATTGTATACTCCTTTGAAAACTTTTAGAGTTACATATAAACTTGTATTCCAGAATAATAACTTTGTAAAAACTTCATTCTACTATGTGCACATAGACCACATTATCTGTTCATTGTGGCGAATGATAATTATAGAACTACGACATTTAGCTCGTAGACTGCATTATCTCTTTGTTGTTGCAAATAGATCTTTAGGAACTATAGATATTGAACCCATAGGCTGCATTCTCTCTTCGTCGTAGCAAACGAATATATATATAGGCCACGTTATCTCTTCATTATAGCAAATAGAAAACATATATACTATGAATATTCGACTCATAGGTTACGTTATCTCTTTGTTGTGAAAAACATATATATTATGAGTATTTGATTCATAAACTATACTATCTCTTCATTGTAGCAAACAATAATCAATCATAAACTCACAATAATAAAAGTAAAAGAAATCCAATATCCACTTTTAAATACCTTATCGGACCTATTAAGAATTTCAAATAATAAATTTCAATAAAGCGAAAATATATTTTACTTCACTCTCAAGTACTCCTATAATTCAAAGATCATAAAAGAGTATAGTTTAGAGTTTACGTGTTTCTCTTAAAAGGATTTAAAAATGTCAATAAGTAGATTAGTTACTCAAACCAAAAAGAACACAATCAACGGTTTTTAATGTCATTGGGAGGATCAACCACTAAATTTTCCACATGATCTAAGCATTTAAGATAAAAAGAATAAGAGATTAGACAAAATTTCCAAATTTAACATACATAGGATTGTTTTGAAGAAATTACAAAAATTCATAATACTTAGTTTTCTAACCTCTTTCACACAACCCATAACTAAACTATGCTATAAATATGCATCTAACTCCAACCACAACAATTTGCCTTAAAGATATCAAATAGAGAATTTTAAGGAGATGTGTGTTGTTCCCTTTTACTTCAACCACCTTTTCTTGCTTGAGAGTGCCATAAAGATGCAATAAATTTGATGATTTTTTGAATAATAGATGATAAAGAGTGGAAGGATGAGAGATGAAAAAAATGAAGATGAATGAAGAGGAAGAATTTGAGAAATGAGAATGGGTTTTTGAAAGGAAGGAATTGGAAAAGTCACATGGAGAATTATCGAGAGTTATAAGTTAGGAAGTTATTTTAATATATATATATATATATATATATATATATATATATATATATATATATATATATATATACATACAAAACCGTGAGTTTGAGTTTCAAACATCATTTTATCATTTTAATACTTTAAACCAATATATATATATATAACAATAATAAAAAATAAATGTTCTTGTTTTGTTTAATTCTTTTTGCTATCTTTCAACTCTTTTTACAAAAGATTTCATTAATTTGTTTAAGATAAATGTTATCAAAATATGATCCATCATCAATTTAGTGAAAATATTACATGAATGAGTTACTAATCAAATCAATTTTTCTTGGTCTTTTATTGGCGACACAAAAAATATATTTTGATATCATATGTGAATTTGATTCAATAATTGCTCTTGTTAAAAAACAGTAGGAGTGGAAAGGAAATGATGATAGGTAGGAGAGTGATAGAGATCGAAAACATGTTTGATCTAGATATATGATTTTTATTTTTATGCGTAAGAAATGAATACATAATTTACAACATAGACTTAACCAAATGAGCTTTTGTTACTGGTGTGTTGTTACAAAATCTAGAGGCTCAAAGGAATTTTGCAAGATTTGGATGATTGTCAAAAGGATACAAAGGGAGCAAATGAATAAATGTCTAAAATAATTTTAGTTACTGTAAATTAATATAAATGGTTTCAAATAATACATCTAGACTGTTCTATATTTTTTCAAATTATCTTAGCATAATTTTTTTTAAAAAACCATCATCATATATAAAATAAATGCAAATTAAACAGTAATAACATGAAACTGTTTTAAAAGTAATATTATGGATTGGTTGATAATGTAACATAATTTTTGCACGGCCTTTAATTTATTAAATAAAATATATTTTTATATTATATTATTTTATTTATATGATATTTTATTCATTCAAATAAATGATTTTTTTAATTTTATTATTACTTAAACTAAATAACCAGAGAAATATTTAATGATTTTTTTCGTAATTTTATATTTTGATAATATAATTATTTTATTTTCTCACGTCTCACTCGTTGTCTTTCATATTTTTCCCTAGTAATTTTCCCCTTGTGCCGCCATTCCACCCCACGACGAACCTGCGCATCGCTCTCTCTCTCTCGCGGGCGCCGCTTCTCCCTCAGCCAGCCCTGCAGGTACTCCTCCCTCTGCTCTCAGCCCCAAACGACTCTTCTAGTTTTCTCTGCTCCCAAGCTTTAGCTTCACCGTACATAAATTCTTTAGTTAATTCTTATTTTTTATTTTTTTTCCTGCTCGATTGATGCACTACCCATGTCCAGTTTCAACTTATATTATAAAGTTGATTTGATTGCCCAGAAGCATCACCTTCTTACCAACCTGCGAACATCATTCTTACTTCTATGTTGGATTCATTAAATTTGAATACTGCACTTGAATTCATCAAAAACCTTATGAATTCTGTTTTCTGAAGTGGAGTCATTCAATTTTGTTGCAATACTTGGAAACCCACTTTGCTGTATTGTACTCCCTGTATTTACCCTGTTGTAATATTTAAATTCAATTTTTTTAACAATTTGATGTTGTGAGATAATTTAGGCCAGGGTTATTGATTTCTGGTTCTGGCCAGGGTTTTGCATAATTTAGCTCTCTTTCTCCGCCCACAATGGGTAAAGCTAAAAAGGGACCAAAGTTTGCTGTTATGAAGAAGATTGTCACTTCCAAAGCAATCAAAAGGTGAGTATTTTACTTCTTCTTTTTAATTCCTAAAATCTGGTGCTTTTATTATGCTGCTTGGTTTTGCTCTATTTTTATTCCTTGAAATCCTGTCGAATTCAGCTACAAAGAAGAGGTTTTGAACCCAGAAAAGAAGAATCTTATGAAGGAAAAGTTACCCAGAAATGTGTAAGCTTCCATCCTCACTCTTTCCCCCCTTCTAATTGACTGTGAGTTTATTGCTTTTCCCCCTTGCTCTTTTGGTTTTAATCTTTGGTTTGGATTTGTATTATTCAGTCCAACCCATTCTTCGGCGCTTTTCTTTCAATACAACACTGCTCTGGGACCCCCTTATCGTGTTTTGGTGGACACTAACTTCATCAATTTCTCGATCCAGAATAAAGTGAGTTGCTTCTTTTTGATTTAATTTTATAGCTTTTTGTTTGGAAATGTTTGTTGGGGTAATATTTGTTTCCCTCTTTGAAGTAAACAAGTGACAGTTCTGGTTCTACATATATAACTTTACATGTAATGCTCTGTTCAAACTTGCAGTATGTGATATGGAATTGATAATGTTTGTGACTGTATGTCGATTAATTACATATGATGCTCATGATGTTTTCACAAAAGGATTGGAATGATAAATCTAACTTTAAACTCTATTACAGAATAAAAAAATCAAAAGTATGCTGAGCAAAAAAAAAAAAAAGAAAATCAAAAGTATTTTAGTGTGTGATAGATTTTTGAAGTTTCCTTGGTTGTGTGTCACAATTTTTTGGCTTTGTTTATGTAGTTGGATCTGGAGAAAGGGATGATGGACTGCTTATATGCAAAATGTGAGTTTGAAGTAGATGATTACTTGTCTTAATTTATGTATTTCTTGTTTTAGTTTAACTGAATGTCCTAGGTTCATTTTAATTTTATATATTATGTTGTGATATCCTTTGCCAAGTTTAAGAAGCTCGTCTTTGTAATGTGGCATTGGCATTGTATATTTGAATCAAACATCCCATATTCTATTATTACCTTTGTTCTGTTGATATTTTGGATTTTCAGGCACTCCTTGTATTACAGACTGTGTGATGGCAGAACTCGAGAAGTTAGGCCAAAAATATCGTGTAGCTTTAAGGTAGATCTTATTTCTTCTTGATTATTAGTTTATATTTTCAAACATTTGATATTTACATATAAAAAGGGCGAGCCAAGGCTCCCTTAAAGTGAGGTATGGGGAGGGTAGATGTATGTACCTATATAAAACCGAAAAATTCCTGGACTTTATTTTCCTTTGAAATATCATGGTTTTGTTGTTGCCATATCATTGGTCATATTTTTTTTTTTTTTTTGATCAGCAAAGATAATATATATATATATATATATATATATATATATATATATATATATAGGAGAACATACAAAAAGTGATACAAAAGGGATCTAAACAAGCAGGACCTATGGCGGCATAATTCATAAGGAAGGCATGAATTAAGCGGCCAGAAGTCTGGTTAGATCAAAAGAAACCCCCGAACCAGGGGAAAACTATACATACATTCCCCCCCCTGGGTACAAAAATGTTACCCAAATTAATAGACCATACATGGAAAGCGATGTTGAATCCTTTTTCTAGAGTCTTAACCCATGTCCAGCATGTGAAAATGGCTTCATCCATAATCTTATGACTATTAAAGCTGTCATTGTGGAAGATAATATTATTCCTATGACGCCATATGGTCCAATTTAAAGCTATCCACCATGTAATCCACCTCAATGAACAGATCCCCATGAGATAATAGTAGGAGTGTTGACAAAAGTGCTCCTTAGGAGTTACCGACCATGCGCCTATAATAGATCTCCAAGACATAGATTCCCACCAAAGCGGCTTGATTTTTTCGCAATTGTAAAAGAGATGAGCCGCATTTTCCTCAGCATTCCTACAAAATGGGCAAAGTGTGTCATTCAGGACTACATTCCTCCTACTAAGGTTTGTTTTAGTAGGCAATCTATCCCCAATTAGTCGCCATGCAAAAAAGCATTGTGCTTTCAGAGGGGCTTTTGTCTTCCAAAGGTCCTTATGCACCTGGCTTTGCTCCATTGGTGTTGTTTCCGAATATAGGAATGAGTAGGCACTTCGTACTGTATATAAGCCAGTAGGGTCGGCCTCCCACATCCAGACATCGGGTTGCTGTGGGTTTATACCCAAGTCACATATGTCTTCTAAGAATTTTACAGCAGCTGTTAATTCTGTATCCATAAAAAATCTCCTCCACTGAAACTGCCATTCCCATCCCAAATGTGATACTATTCCCATCTGCTGGATAAGCTGATGATGTTGTTTGGAGATCTGAAACATGCGTGGATGTTTATCCTTCATAGTGATCCCCTCATTTTTCCAATCGTCTTCCCAAAATAAGGTTTTTGACCCACAGCCCACCTTCCATAATATCCCACTTTTCAATCCACAGCCCCCATCAATAGGAAAACATGTTATACGAAGATCCCTCCACCATATAGATTCACCACCACCATCACCACTAACATCTGCCAAATTTCTCCAGCCACCATATTTGGATGTCAGGACTTTCACCCATAATTCTTCATGTTGATGATGCAAATTCCAGACCCATCTCCCAAGTAAAGCTTGGTTAAAAGTTGCAAGATCTTTAATGCCCAAACCTCCACATTCCACTGGTTGACATATCACTTTCCAGCTGGCCCAAGCAATTTCTTTCTGTTCTGCACCACCCCCCCAGAGAAAAGTTCTTTGGATTCGAACTAGTTTATTTAAAACCTTCTTTGGAACCCTCAAAAAGGAAAACAATAAAATAGGTATAGAATTAAGGACAGACTTAATGAGTATGACTCTCCCCCCAAAGGAAAGGTATTTCCTTTTCCATATAGCTAGCTTTCTCTCACACTTGGTCACCAAAGGATCCCACATCTCACACCTTCTAGGATTGGCCCCGATAGGTACTCCCAGGTATAAAAAAGGTACAGACAGGTGTCTGCAGTTAAGATATGAGGCTGCAGCGTTAGCCCAGTGATCATCCACCCCAAAAGCCATAAATCTGCTCTTGGCAAAATTAATTTTCAGTCCAGATACCATTTCAAAGCCCCTCAGCATAGCCTTCAGAGTTTTTATATTTTTGGTTGATCCTTTCCCGAAGAATATGGTGTCATCAGCATATTGCAGAATGCTGATGTCAACTAGGTTGTTCCCCACCTTATATCCATCAAACAAATCCTTTTGTATTGCTTCTCACATTAGCCCAGTAAGACCTTCAGCTACTATGTTGAACAATAAAGGAGCTAAGGGGTCTCCTTGTCTAAGTCCACGTTGTGGTGAGAATTCCGCAGTAGGGCTTCCATTCACCAGAACAGAAATAGTTGCAGATTTTAGACACCCTTCAATCCAAGTAATCCATTTTGGCGCAAAACCCATCCGTCGCATCATATAGAACAGAAAATCCCAATTGACTGAGTCATAGGCTTTTTCGTAGTCCACTTTAAATACCAGACAGCTTCTATTATTTCTTTTCGCCTCATCCACAACCTCATTGGCTATCAGCACACTGCTTAATAGCTGTCTGCCTTCAATAAATGCTGATTGACGATAATCAATGACTAGTGGCAGAACCTTCTTCAATCTGTTGGCCAGCAATTTAGCCACTATTTTGTGTACGCACCCAATGAGGGAAATAGGCCTGTAGTCATATAATTTCATCCATTATCACATTCTGTTAAAGATAGACATGTGGGGGCTCTATTACAAATGGATTAAGTCCCAAAGAGCGAATCATCTCTCTTTAAAAGACAAAATTACAAAGGTCAAAAAATATCATGGGACTCCTGGACTTTATTTTCCAATGGAATATCATGTTTTTTTGCTGCCATGTCATTGGTCACATTTCTTATATGATTTATCTCTCAATCTAGTAGAGAAGAGGAATTATATTATTCTTGCTTCAATTTCTGGGTGTATTTATTTATCCTTTTATACATAACAGGATTGCCAAGGATCCTCGATTTGAGAGAATACTATGTACTCATAAAGGGACCTATGCTGATGACTGCCTTGTTGAGAGAGTTACTCAGGTGTGATATATTTTTATAAGCTAAATGCTTAGGACCATCTGGGAGCAATTTGATTATTAAGATTAATTAATGAATTTTCAGGCTGGATGAGAAATAGTCTTTTCACTGTTTTTTTTAACCTGTATTGTGATCCTGGGGAATGGGAAAAGAAAACAATTTTTACATTTTTGTTTTGTTCAATAATGAAGGCAAGAACAATATAAGATGATGGTAAATTTTGTTGATTCGAAAACCTTGTAAATTGGTTGTACTTATTTCCTATTATATGGGACCATGATATTTTAACTTTCTTAGCAGTGTATGATCATGTAGATCAGTAAACAAGATTCTACCAATACTTTTGTGATGCATATTGAATAGAATATTGGAATACAATAGAATATCACCCCTCTCAAATTGTAATTTGGAACTATGAAAAATTTTAGCAATTTTTTCCCTCATTTTTAAATTCATGGCTAAGAGGTGGATATTTCTGACTATTGCTTGCTTCATTCCTGATGTTAAGGAACTCATTCCCAAATTCTTTGCTTTTGCAATTTATATTCGTCTATTAGATATTCATTTAGGTTAACAGTTTTATTAGAAATACTTTCAAATAAAAGTAATGATAACACATATTTGCTGCTTATTTATTTGTGTTTTTTCCCCTATATCCACATAAACCATTTTCTTGGAAACAGCACAAGTGCTACATTGTTGCAACATGTGATCGGGACTTGAAGAGGAGAATTCGGAAGGTAAAGTCATTATTAACTTTTCCATCTTCGGTTGTTTTAATATTGGACCCTGATGCCAGACCCATGATCTGGGTTTCTGTATTACAGATTCCCGGTGTTCCAATAATGTACATCACCAAACGCAAGTACTCGATTGAGCGATTGCCTGAAGCAACAATTGGTGGAGGTAGATACTCTTATTTAGTGAAATTTATAGCGACTAACATGAATTTGAACCTACTTTATTGGACAACGCAACATTGCATAGCTCTTTTTAGAAACTAGATGAATTAAGCTTCATTGACTTTGTCCCAATCTTTCTGTAAATATATAACGTACAATATATTACACATGAACATGACTTTGCCACCTGCATAGAGAAATACAATTTGAATTCATGTGCAAATGGATAATAACAGGGTTTTTTTTATGTATATAACCCTGGTCAGTATGATCCACTATTATCATAGAAGACATTTACAGATCTTATGTTGTCGTACCTTTGTTATAATGCTATGTTTCGGGTAAGTTTAAAGTCAATTCTTTTGTAAAGCTTAACAAAGTTTTGCCTTTTGCACCTTAAATTAGTTAATTTCTTTGTCCCTCCTTATAAATGTAATTTTTAGTTGTTGATAATGAAGTGTCATCAATTCATCATTGGGCAGTCATGACTGCACATGAATTATTAATTCTATTAGCAATTAGCAGTGCCAATACTGTACTGTTATATACTTACTCTTTCTTTGAGTCTTTTACTATATATATATATTTGAAAGGCAAAAGTAGTCTGTTACTATATATATCTGGCACTCAAACTGATGCACTTGTGATTCTCAATGCAGCTCCAAGAATTTGATGCAGTAAAACTAAAACAGGCAGAGCTGGCTATACCAATATTATTGATACTAATTTCTTGGTAGAGAAGTATGACATCCTGCTACAGTACCTATCATGTTCGGTCTTTTTGCTGGCTGGGCTGAATTCTAACGGAAGCTTGAGACTTAAACAAAAGCAGCACTTCAATGTTTTATACCTGAAATTTTCTTAGTGTAAGTTGGTAGATTTAGGTTTTGTCAAATTTTGTTTTCCTCATATTGCCTATCAAATGTATCATGGTAAATCTTGGAGAGTGTCTAAACTATGATGACATTTTCATAGTTTCTGGGCCTGTGGCAATTAAATCTCTTGAAACGATACATTTTTTGTTGCAAGAGAAAAACCTTATTTTCCTTGAATCTAAATTTTATTAGTTTCAAGCTTGACATGTCAGAAGACTGAGTTGGAACTGGAAATTTCAAAATCACTGTTTTTCTTCTTTAAAGGCCAGTGCTTGTACCAAAAGAATTTGTGTTTCAATTATTTTACATATTTTATTATAAAAATATATTTCATATTATTAGATGTAAATTATACTCAACAGGTCATTTATTCAACTTGTTTGCTCAAACTGTTAATCCGGTTGAACATAAAGACTAAAGAGGATGTTTAACCAATGTTGTACCATCTAATTATCATTGCCCAAAAGAAAATTCAAGCTATTTTGCGTATTAGTTTAACGTTTCACGCTCCACAAGGTTTAACAATTATTTTGCCTATATTTCCGTATTATGTGATCTGTATGCTGCTTCTTGGGGGTGTCTTGAATTAAGCAAATTACCAGTGTAAATTATAAAAAATTTATGTGTGCCGTGTGCGTTGGACTTGTATAAATGCAAGTTGTATTTTCAAAACAAAAGTTATTAAATTTAAACCTTGTCTATAGAATAAGCTCTTGTTGGGATTATTAAAAAAAAAAAAAAACAGAAGCTCTTGTTGGGAGATTGATTCCCATTAGACCGAATATTCATTTGTCTTTAACGGAGGACATATGTAGTTCTAAATAGTAATAAAAAAAAAATCAATTCCCAGCTTCACACTTTTTTTACTCACCTTATATTTTCTTTCCCTTTTTCTATTCACCTTATATTTTCTTTCCTTTTTTCTTATCATATATATTTGAAGAGTTTGCATTACTAATTTAATAAGGTGCTAATATTAAAAAAAAAAACTTTATCGAAAAACTAAAACTACTTCACATTTCTAGTATATGTTTATATAAGTAGTATGTAAAATGTATATTACTACTTATTTTCTTATTTATAAGAATAAGTAACTCATACCTAACATATGTTTGACTATATTTATTTAAAAAGTAAATAAATCACACATGCTAATTATATATAATTTCCTTTTTTCTATTAAATATCGTTACTCAAGTCAAATCTTGAATGTACAATTTCCATTAAAAAATCAATTTAGTAACTGATATTTTAGATCAAATAAAATAAAAGTAAAGATACATTTGTAAGATTCATAAAATGTTTTTTTTTTTTTAAACAAAAAGCAGAGAAGCGAAGAGGAGTGGAGTGCGGGCGAGGGTAACTAACTAATGCTAAGGAGTTGTTGAGTTTGGTACATGGGCGGAGAAGTGTTGACGATGGCGGACGTCACGGCCAACTTGCAAGCAGCAACCACCGCATCCACCCCTTACGCGCTCCCCACCAATCTCCCTCTCCTCTCCGCTTTTCTCTCCTTCGCTCTCGCTCAGTTCCTCAAGATCTTCACCTCCTGGTGCGTCGTCTCTCACACTTTCACCATCGCGTTTCCTTTCCGTTATGATTAGCTCACTTATCTTCCGTACAATCGTTGTTTCCCTCATCAGTTAGATCAAAACACTACGATGAGAAAAGCGCGCGTGTTTGTGTGTGTGTGTTTTTTTTTTTATGATCCAGCATGATACTTACTTTTTGGACGCTTCTGTCGCAAAAATTTTGTGTTTTCGTCGACAATTCGTGCTTCAGGCTGTATATTTGGTTAGGAATTTAGTGAGATTTGGGTTTTAGGGTTTGAAATTACAGTACGGTTCGGCCTTTTGGTTTTTGTTCTAGAAATTAGAGAATTGCGAATGAATGAATCTAGGGAGAAAACTCATTCTGCTATGCTTATAGTTTGAGCAATCAAATGTTTGGTTTAGTATTGTAGGAATTTAACTTTTAGTAGAAAAGTAGTGATATAAGCCGTTAGTTTTTCCAACGTGAAAATGGAATGAACATCATATTTAGTTCAAGTTGTGTGCACGTGTTTGCTGACATCTTCTCACGAGTGTAAGCAAATTTTTGGAGGTATGGATACACGATATTGCGTTTTTTTGTATCTAAAACTGAATAATTTCTTAGCGCAGACCTTTATGGGATTGGAAACATCAGCATAATTTTGTATGAGATTGAAAGTATGAGCTTAATTTTTTCCAAAATTTTTCTCCTAGATATTCAGGTATAAGGAGAAGAGATGGGATTCTAAAAGGTTGCTTGATTCGGGTGGAATGCCTTCGTCACATTCTGCAACGGTCTCGGCTCTGGCTGTTGCTATATTTCTCCAAGAAGGGGCAGGGTCACCTGCTTTTGCTATTGCAGTGGTCTTGGCGTGTATTGTATGTATTTTATATTTTTATTGACTTGTTTGTGTTAAAATATATGTTCCCTGATTTGCCAAAACTTTTACCCTTGTTGTTTTCGTGCATTTAATTTCATTTTCCTGGTTTTGATATATCTGGAAATATGTCCACACAGTACTTTGCTTTCTTTTGTTTTCTTTGGTATAGTGTTTTCTTTTGTGTTTAGTCTGAAAAAGTTTTATTAATTAATTATGATCTTATGTTTTAAGAAGGCATAATATGTTGTAGTATTAGGATCAAGATTAACATTTAACAATGACCTACATAAATTGGGAGTTAAAAGAGAAATAAAATATGACTTTGCTGTGATTTTCTTTCAGCTTCATGTACAATATTTATTTAGTGGGGATCTCTGCCTTTTGAATCCTCTGTTGCCATTATTCCAAGTTATTCCATATCCTCTGAAAAACAACTCCACTAGCAAATTTAACATTTCTATTATGATTGTCATGATTCTTCCATTGATGGAGTACTAAAGAATACATTGTATGCAAATGAAATTTACTATTATTACTTCTTTTATACATTGGTTTTAGTCTCGGAAAGTTACAGCTCTTATGTAGTAACATCTTTTTGTCTCATGTAAACTATGTCTACATTGGAAGATTCTACAATATGCTGATTGTTTTTTCCTTCATAATTATCTCTTTAGAAGAAATTAAGGAATCATTTGACAAATGTGTTGAGCTTCCTTATCTTTGGTACTATAATTTGTTTTAAGGAATCTTTACTATAATCGAGTGGGATGATTAGATTTTCTGTAACTTTTGTAGGTGATGTATGATGCCACGGGAGTTAGACTTCATGCAGGTAGACAAGCAGAAGTAAGTTTCTTTACATGATGGTAGTGTTATTGTTTTGCTTTACATTGTGCCCTTAGTTTATATACACTCACACATTTCATATGTTGTTTCTGTTACGTACTGCAGTTGCTTAATCAAATTGTGTGCGAACTACCTCCAGAACATCCTTGTTCCAATGTCAGACCTCTGCGTGATTCACTTGGTCATACTCCACTTCAGGTGCGTTGTGCTTTTTGCTGTGCTTAAGGTTGTTCCCTTGCTTCCTTGTTATGATGGATGTCTACTTTTTCTCTTCTCTTTGGTGACCTGCAATTTCCTTCAATTTTCATTGACAAGTAAAATCTGTTGGAGTATTTATATGTATTAGTAGAGATTCTACAGAAGCTCTTGCAATAGCATATTCCATGTTTGGCTGATCCTCATAATAGCTGCCCCTACTTTTCACAGTCCAATCGCCATCATATTTATGTTACATAGTTGCTAAGCATTATTGGTACATTACATTGGTTTCTCATGTGTGGTATGCGTGGTATAGTAGGATGCAGGAGCTGTATTATAAGAACCATTACTTTTGGGAAGCTTTGGGGTCCTCTGTTTTTGATTGTTGCATACCTATTTTAATAAATAATAACCAGAGTGAGGCAGTGACTACCGTTTTCTTTTGTACAGGTTGCTGCCGGTGGCACATTGGGATGCATCATAGCATTTTTGATGAGAAGATCAAGTTAAGATGCTATGTGATGTGACTGATACTAATCCTCTACCTTGTAAAAAATGTCGGTACATGGCCGAAATGAGATCATCATGGAAAGGGCATAAAAGCCTTCTGTTGCAAGTATGCAAGTGAGTAAAGTGCGTTGAAGGTTCACCTTGAAGATCCTGTGTCCTGACTTTTGGACATTCAGACTTCTCTTGTACACAGTAATTAATTGGTTTGTTATTTCTGTCTTTATTATCGTTCAACACAATTTGAGATCACACTTTGACTTATTTTTTCACCTATTGTTGCAAATCGAAAATTGGAAGGCACTTGACACTTGAATGGAGGTTGCATTTTGTGTTTCATCCTTAAGTAGATTAAGAAGATTCATGTTTCTCCATGGTTATGACAGTTTTGGCTTTCAAGCTTTTTAATTATACATTTTTGGTAAATCCATTTAATTGTTATTATTGGATAACTTCTTTAAGCAAACATTTTTTTAATAATAGATTAATAATTAAAAAATATTGTCAACAATTCTCTTTATTACGAAGTTCCATATGTTGATTTGAGAGTAAATAGAATTGTTATCACTATGTTCTTTATTGCATTTTCTGTAACACATTTTTCTCTTGAAATTTACGTGAAACTCATTTCCTTGTGACGGTGACCTGTCTAAAATTCTCCTTTTGATTTTGAATTAGGCAACATGGATGTTTCATTTAATTTTAACTATTGAGTATAAACTTTTGTTGAGTTAATTTTTTTTACTGGAAATATATTTATTTCATTTCATTCTAGCTGTTACGTTAATTATGAATCATATCCATGAATTTTATTTAATTTTCTAGCTTCACATTCTAGATTTAGCGTGTTAGGAACCTAATAAGCAATGCATGTCTCTACTCTTTCTACACACTAAATAAATATGCTTTTGAGTTATTTTTTAATAGTGATGAATTAACTCTATAGGCCAAATTATTTATTTGATTCCTCTATTTATTTAATTAGTTCAATTTAATTCCTTTATTATTAAAAAGTTAATTTGATTCTTAAATTTTAAACTATTGTAATGTTATTCTTTCTGGTAACATCATTTAAATTTCTAATAAATATGTCCTATGTCAGATGTCACGACTACATGTCTTTTTCTTTTTTATTATTGTGTCTCGTATAAAAAAGTTAATGCCGTTTCTCACTATTGGACAAATAAATAACATTATATCAATTTTAAAAATTAAGCCACAAAATTAATTTTTTAATAATAACAAAATCAAAATAAATAAATGCATCAAATTATTATTTGACCATTTTCGTATAAGAAGGACGGGTGGACTTGGACAAGACAATATGACATCCAGTAACAATTTATTAAATTAAAAATATATCCAAACTTATCCAAGAAGCTTGACCTGCATATACTCATTTGAGTTTCTTCTTCAATTTTGTTTTGTGGTAACTTTAATATTTTTTGTAGTCTCTATAGTGTTATGTTACTCATAAAAAATTCATACAATATTTTACTCAAATACAATAAATCATAAGATACTAAAAAAAAATCACATTTATATTTTTAAATAAAACTTTAACATTTTTCAATTTTAAATCCTAATACAATATCTAAGCCAAGTCTTGGGCAAAAGAACCCAATTAATACATTTTTAATAAAAAAATTACCAATTTAAGACTATTTGCAAACAAATTATACATTTGGGACAGTGAGTCACACTAAGAACAGGCATAACTGGTCACGCCCAGATTAGGCATGACCAGGGGGATCACGCTCATATTAGGCGTGACCAAGGGGGATCACGCCCAGATAGACATGTTCTACCACAGGATGACACGTGTCATGCATAAATAGAACGATATGTATATAAACTTTGGACAGTCATAACTTTTGACTGAAATGTCTGATTGAGACGTACTATATGTCAAAACGATCGTAATTGAGAGAATAAGGCCTAGACAATGGCCAAACTTTTTTTTTTCAAAAAATGCCTCTAAATGCATCAAAATTACAACTTAATCTTTGAACATCTAAAACCTCCCTTTGGAAAGCCAATTTTAAGGAGAAATAATCATTTTTCTTTATCTCAACAACCTGTTAAAAATGTTATTATTTTTCTATAATAAGCTAATATTTTGAATTAAGTTATTGTTTATATTTTTTTTTATCACTTGCACATGGACTTGCAAGTGTAAATATCAGTGTTGTTAAATAGTGGCCATGGCGCCGCCATGGTGGATTTTTCGCCAACAGCCATAGGGCAATTTGTGAAGGAAGGCCTGCCATGGCAGCACTGTAAGGCGCAATGGTGTGTTTATATGCCAGAATTTCGGCCTTTCGCCATCTGCCATTGATAACACTGGTAAATATACAATCAATGAGACATCTGCGACACTAAAAACAGATTCACCTATGCATTTTTGTTATATTCATTGGTTTTTTGTTTGGGCAGGCAAGCTGTACACTTGAAGATGGAGTCAAAATATATTGAAGAGTTAGATGCAGCTATTGATTGTGAACTTGCCACTTAAAAAGAATATGTGAACTTCACATCCTGGAGCAATGATACATGATAGCGAAGCATTTCCTGCTGAATGGGTCTCTGATGACGCAGACACAACTTTTCCAAGTTACCATCAGGTTTTGTAATGTTTCAGCCATATAACATCAATGCCTGTCTTGGAAGATATTTTAAAGTTGTTTTTTTGTTATTATATTAAGTGTTTGATGGGCCTTATGTAACATTGTAGGAAAAATAACCTTTTCATTCCCAAGACCCTCCTGATATGGATGACATATCTGAAAATGTTGATGGGTATTTGTTTTTGAGTTTGGGTTTGAGGTCAAAGAAAAATGCATGGGCAGGCCCTGATCATTGGAAGTATCGAAAAGCTAAAGGTGGGATATTGGAGGCCAGTTAGAGATTGTAATGCTTAGTTGTATATGCATTTAGAAGTTCAGTGTGTTAATCAATTCTGAATCTGTTTCTAGGCTCAGAGTCAGAGGTTCATGATACTTTGAGGGTGGGTTTGGTCCAGAAAACCAGGCAGCCAAGGACAAAGAGACAAGTCGAAGTTGATATGGATTCCACAAGTTTTGTCAAGAAAAAAATACTCGATATCTTTCTCCTCCCAGGAATTCCAAATCATTACAGCTACCGGAAAATATACCACCTTGCGTTACAAAATTTCCAGAGGACTGCCACTATGAACCAGAGGATCTTGTCAATTTATTTCTATTGCCTTACGTAAAGGTATTTATGAACGTATAGAAATTAGTTTCAAATATCTCTATCCGGAGTAATAATTATTTGTTTCTATGATGCTTGCTATTCTTTCTGCAGTGCATTGGGAGGAGGGCAAGAAAGCTCTCAGGAAAAATACTACTGTTATCTCAATAACTTTCTTTATATCGGCTGATTCTTTGTTTGTCAATACAGAAGACATTTTACAGTGTTTTCATTTATTACTGATTGCATTTAAAACTCAGGTGAATTTGCAGATGTATTAGGGGAACAATGCAATAACTATGAATCATTCCCTTCCTGGGACAATGGAAGTGTTTGTGATGGTGATGTTATTGATGTACATAGTGACATGGATGACTCTAGCTCACTTATTTCTCAGCCTCGTCAGATGGGTTTACTGTTTTTTATCGAATAATTTAACACTGTTGCTCTTGATATATGAATATTTCTGTATGGTTGTATCATAAATTCATAATTCATACATGCAGATTAAAGGATAATATCTTTCACGAGTTCTTCTATTCCTCTTCATTAATTTTACTTTCTAGACACAATTTTGCCAAAAATTATTGCAGTTTGAGCACAAGTATGAATGATTATTTCCAAATAACATATCAATAAAATTAAAGTCCAGTATGACAAAACTCCAAACAAGTCAATGTTCAGGCTCTGAAAACAACACTTTGGGACCATATTCAAGAATCCGTTCACATTCTGATTCAGGTATGCTAAGTTTCATCATTTCCTGAAAGGCTCTGCCTGGTACTGTATATTCCTTGTGTAGTTATAAACTTGAAATATCATCCCCTTTCGAACCTTCCCTCACTAAAATAAAATGCTTGCAGCAGTATGTTTCTTTCATAGTGTTATGTCAACCTTTTTCTCTATTACTCTTACATTGTTAATGCTGAATGTTTTGCCTTACTGTTCTATGTGCATAGATGATCAATTTTTTTCCCTGTTCTTTGAAGTTGAGTGATAAGTTCTAATTCTTTCATTGGTTGCTTAAAGGGTAAAAAAGAAGTGGTATCTTTCAAGCATATGTTGACCAACTTTCCTAGTAAATGACGTAGGGCCTGTTTGGATGTAAGCTTCTCTAAAAACACTTCTAGAGAAAGAAAATAAGAAGAAAAAAAGGAAACGAGCTTCTCCATAAGCTAAAATGAGCTTTTCATTAGCTCATTTGTAGATGTCATCTCATCTTTTAGAGAAGATATATTGGTGAGCTTCTAAAAATAGGTTAATGGACAACTTATTTTTACTTTTGGAGAAGCTCATTTCATTTTTTCCTTCTTATTTTTTTTTTTAGAAGTGTTTCTAAAAAAGTTTATCCAAACATACCCATATATCCACACTTGTGTTTCATATGCCTATTGCATTTGGCAGATGAGAAAGGGTGGAGCATCCAAAGCTGCCCCAACATGGATGATCTTGCCATATGCCTACTTGATGATGATGGCACTATCACCGGAACAGTTTAGATCTGCTTCACTCAATATATCTTCACTTCAGGAAGTAGGAAATATTTTGACTAGTCTTTATGTGCAGTTCGCTTGCTTGCTCTGATGCTTTTATTGTTTGCAAAAAATACTATATTTTCTATTTTTTGTTCATAGGCAAGATCTCGTTAGCGAACTTCTACAGCATATTTAGGATATTAGATAATCATAAGTTTCTTTTTTTTGAAAAGGGATAATCAGAAGATTGAACATAGAAGGTTTTGGATGTGCAACACTGATAGGTTGAAACATCGATAAAGTATGAGTGAATTTGAATTAACTTCTAAGTACATAAGATTAAGAGAGATTGGCCCATCACAAAGTAACAAACTCCTATTCGAATATTTTTCAAGAGACACTTATCTTTGTGTCTTTTATAGAAGATTAAGATTGACATAACAAAATTATCATGAAAAGGGTAAAATTTGTGCTTGCACGAATTGTACATGTACTTGTTAAGTCTGGACAATAATTAAGTAGGACCTTTGGGTCTAAAAGGCGATTAGCAATAGATGTGGCCCCAGTGACCTCGTGAAACTTTAGTTTGTAAACGTCTTCCTTCTTTATGAGCCTTTTGCAAGAATTGCTCCCGTTTCTCTTCAAATATTTTATACCAGCAACTTTCATCTGAAACTGCGTTCGCCTTCGCTGTTTTACTTAATTGGGCAAGAAGCCCGAAAACACTCAAAAAGAGAAAATGTGAAATTTATTTATTGATATCATAAGAAATACAGAATAATGATGTAAAAATATTTTCATATCATGTCAAGAAATAAGAACTGTTACATAAAAAAAAAAAAAAAAAAAAACTGATTCCAAGCTTTTAGTACACCCGAGAAGAGAAATACCATCCTACTTAGGGTGACACTTTGGCAAGACATTTGTAACGTGACTGACGTCTAACCGTTACGCAAACACTACGTGTCTGTAAAAAAAAAAAAAAGAGCTAAATACCAAAACAAAGGTCACCCCATTGATCCCAACCCTACCACATGGTCCGTGAAAGAGAGTTCTCCTCGAGTTTCAATTATTCACATTAGATTAGATTAGATTCATAGAATAAACCAAATCAAAAAATATTAGACAATAAGTATTTCCTTAACAATAAAAATTAATTTAATTGATAAAAATTAAATTCATATTTTACAAATATATATATATATATTTAAATTTTATTATAAATGTTAGAATTTTATTAATGAATGACATATAAATATTGAATAAATCTTGAGATATGACTGAATCCGCAAGATGTAATTCACCTAAATTTTTACAATAAAAATAGTATTTCTCGTAAGAATAATAGTATCTTTTTAACTCCTCATTCTTCCTCGTCACATATATTCACATCAAAGCACATACATCAGCACGCACTTCACTTCTTCCTCCTCCACCATGTCATTGCCACCGCCGTCGCTGGTAACGGCGGCGACTCCGACGGAGCTTCCGATCCGACAGATACCAGGAAGCTACGGGTTTCCCTTGCTGGGCCCCATGTTGGATCGGCTGGACTACTTCTGGTTCCAGAAGCCAGAGAGCTTCTTCCGAAAGCGAGTGGAGAAGTACAAGAGCACCGTGTTCCGTACAAATATTCCTCCCTCGTTTCCCTTCTTCGTTAACGTTAATCCCAACGTAATTGCCGTCCTGGACGTGAAATCCTTCTCCCACCTCTTCGACATGGACCTCGTTGACAAGAAGGATGTTCTTGTCGGAGACTTTGTCCCCAGCGTCGCCTTCACCGGAAACATGAGAGTCGGCGTTTACCAGGACACTACCGAGCCTCAACATTCAAAGGTACACTTCTTCATTTATTAATTTATTCCTTCAATTTTTTGTTCCTGAATTACGAACTTGCACAATTTAGGTTTAGATTGAAGAAATTGAAGCTTCATTGTTAGGGCACTGTTTTTTTGTTTTGGTAGGAAAACACTGTTTTCACTGTGGGGAAAGTAATTATTAATAATACCAACCAACAAAATAAAGGTTAGGAAATATGACTTTAACGTGCACCATAGGTTTTCCTATAATTGCTTTTTTTTTTTTTTTTTTTTGTATGGAAACAAATTGAAAAGAATCGTGTTAGAGGAAAACAAAAAATATGTACACACTTTCGGCACTGTAGGGACTGGGAATTGTGACGTCGTTTTCAAATCCTTTCTTCGAGTTACAATGCCTAGCACGGTAACTGTATTATTATTATGTGGTGTGCAATGAAGAAGTACCTGCATCTATGGATTGGATGAACATGATAAAATTGATTTTGAAAAAAATATTTTATAAAATTAATTTTGAAATATTATGATTTATGTTTGAATAATTTTATTATAAAATTAAGTAAGAAGTAAATTTTAGTATAAATTTTTTATTTAACATAAAAGTTATTTAAAATTAATTTTGGAATATTTTGTGACGTGAAATTAATCATATAAAAATTTATCTAAAATTAATTATGAATCCAAAATCAATTCTCGCACGAATGGAAAACGAAACATACACTCATTTTTATTTGTGAACTTTGGATTGGTATAGTTCCAACGTGGATTGCAATGAAAGAAAAAAAGAAGGAAGGAAAAATTGCACTTGCCTACTTCCTATAGGATAAAACATAATTAAATAGAGTTTCATAATCAATTAGAATTAAAGTTTCATCTCTGTAATTTTTGTAATTCTTTAATAGTACAAAGTTTTGAAGGAGTGTATGTGTAATTTTATTAAATAAAATAAAGTGTGTGTAACTTTATTAAATTGGAGGAGACGTGAATCTCATTTAATAACTAATAAGACTTTTGAAGAAGTGAGTGTAATTTTCCCAAAAATGGAAGCTAAGTTCAGGGTAATTGGTGGAGATAAATGTTAGTTGCATGTACATTTTAAAAAAAGAAATTCATATAAATTGAGTTAGACAAATTTCGCGATTTGAATTTCTAAGTTTAGGGGTAGGTAAGAAATTTTGTTTGTGTGAACTATATGTTCTAAAAAAGTTGAAGTTTGATTTTTTGAATGGTTTAAATTTTGTACAGTATTAGTGTAAAAAACTTATAATACTTTTTTTGTTAAGAACTTATATTGCTTTCTGATAATATGTTAACACATCAATAAGAAGGCAAGTGTTTTTTTAGATAAAAATTGAAATTGTTAACTTTTTAATATAAATTTAATTATGTAAAAGAAAGTCAATCATAAACTAAAAGAAAATTGTTTATAATGCATCAAAATTAAAACTAACTCTCTCTCTCTCCAAAAACCTTTCTTTAAAATATACGGAAAGACGACAGTATAATTTTGTTACACGAAAGACAGTACATTTTAAATGTATTTTTTCATCTTTCATAGATGAATAGAAGGCACGTTTTATTTTGAGAGCTAATATGATTATTCACTCTGTTGGCGCAAAGAATTTTAACAAGTTGAGTAAAGAAGGTAATTGATATTGAATTTATTTAGATCGAATTCCCCAAAATAATGAATGTCAGATATTGGTGTTTTTAGAAGGGTTTGCACTCTATATCCATGATGAAGAGCCACGAATGAATGAGTAATAAGCAATAACATAGATTGAAATTTGATTGTACGTAGGTGTAGTTGATTGATGCTGCATGCAGGTGAAGAGCTACATCATTGATATCCTGAAACGAAGCTCGGGCATATGGGTAGAGGAACTAGAGTCAAACCTAGACATATTGTGGGACAAGATCGAAGCATCACTCTCGAAATCCTCTTCGGTTTCCTACCTGTTCCCGCTACAACAATTTCTCTTCACCTTCCTGCAAAGCCCTTGCTGGTGCAGACCCTTCACGTGACTCCAAAATCGCAGAGTCAGGCTATTCCATGCTTAATAGTTGGCTCGCTCTTCAGCTTCTCCCCACAGTCAGCGTTGGCATCCTCCAACCCCTCGAAGAAATCTTCCTCCACTCTTTCGCCTACCCTTTCTTCCTCGTCAGTGGAAACTACAACAACCTCTACAACTTCATCAAGCAACTAGGTCATACTCATTTTATATCAAGTTTTATTTGTGTGTCGCTTATCAAAATAAAATTTCAATTTTAAAATAATTTAAAATAACCAATAATTTTTCATCTTTTCCTTGAACTATTGTAGTAGTACATCCCATCAAAACAAATCAAATTAAATCCAATCCTCAAGTATTAACCATGAATCCGTGCTTAAACAGGCAAGGACACTATAAACCGGGGCAAAATGGGGTTCGGGTTGACCGAAGAAGAAGCCATCCACAACTTGCTCTTCGTGCTGGGCTTCAACTCCTACGGTGGCTTCTCCATTTTCCTCCCCTCTCTTATAGAGGCCATAGCCAGCAACACCGCATTGCAGGAGAAGCTTAAAAAAGAAGCCAGATAAAAGGGAGGGTCAACGCTGACCTTTGACTCGGTCAAAGAGATGGACCTCATCCAATCCGTGGTCTACGAAACGCTGCGTCTGAACCCTCCGGTTCCGCTCCAGTTCGGTCGAGCCCGAAAGGACTTCCGGTTGTGTTCGCACGACTCGGTCTTCGACGTCAAAAAGGGCGAGTTGTTGTGCGGCTTTCAGAAGCTCGTCATGAGGGACTCCCTTATATTCGACGAACCTGAGCGGTTCAAGCCGGACCGGTTCACCCAGGAGAAAGGGGCCCAGTTGTTGAACTACTTGTATTGGTCCAATGGGCCTCAGACCGGGTCGCCCAGTGTGTCCAATAAACAGTGCGCGGGTAAGGACGTTGTGACGCTCACGGCGGCTTTGATTGTGGCTTACCTTTTTCGCAGGTATGATTCCATCCAAGGGGATAGAAGTTCCATCACTGCCCTTCAAAAGGCCATGTGAAGGAAGGGTAAATATGTATTTTCACTTTGGAGCTCGTATTTAATCTAAGGCATATTTGCTGAGAATGATGATCTATTTATACCAGAGGCTAGTTTATGCAAACTCTTTCATAAACTACAATTTTCAATTGGAACTAACTAAAAAAATCTTACTAACAACTAACAAATGACCGATACATTTTGTAATCATATGTGTACTAAAAAAAATCTTCAATTGGAGCTGAATTTCCTTCATAAATCACAGTAATTTAGAGGATTAAAAGCTTAATTTTTCATTTTTTTTTTTTACATTTTAATCCATATAACTAATATTTACTCGTTTTAATTCTTATAGATACTTTTTTAATCTGTTTTAGTAATTGCTGTCCAAAGTTATAGTGACTAAAATAGATTAAAAAATGTATTGTAGAGATCAAAACAAGTTTAAAATGTGTGTGTGGACTAAAATAATAATTTCAAAGTATAGGGAGTAAGTGAGTAACACAAGAAAGAAACCAGGAATTAGAACACATGAAAGAGGAGCAAATGAATCTGGTCAATTGGTAATGGAACTATTACACAGTTGAAGGAATAGGAAAGCTAGCACCATTGCCTTGCATATTGTGGATAAGGGGATTCCATACTTTCCTCTCCCGAACAATCCCTTCAACAAACGCAAGTAGCATATAACCAAATATGCACTGCAAAACACAAACACCTCACCTAGCCCATATGTATGCTCATATTGTTGCCACTTCCACCAGCTGGTAACTAGTGCTGTGAGTTGAATGTGCAAAATGGCTGTGCCGGGTACAAAAATCGGAGACTCTTTGAAAATGAACCTTCCCACATTTTCATCATTGGAAGATGGTTGGTCTTTCTTTGTTATTTCAAAGACAGTGTCAGATATCCTCAACCGCTTAAGGACGATATGCAAAAACCCGAAAAAGCATGAAGTCATGGTTGTTATTCTTCCCATTCTCTGGTTGTTCCACCATGTTTTCATATTAGCACTTCTTTTGTGGTACATACTAGTATTGTATAAAAATAAATCTAACATACAGAGGTTAGTCAGGTTAGTAAGTAAATAATTTTTTGCTCTCCCTTCATTTTCCTTTCCGTTATTTGATGTGATTCCATTTCTCTATTGGGTTATGTATCTACTGCATGAAACTTTCCTTTATGGATTTTAATATTGTTGGATTTGGGGTCTGGTCCCATTCCTTTCAGCAAAGAATAAGTTGTCCACTGATTATTTATTCTCAGTTTTGTTCATTCTAAACACTTTACAATGCTATTTTTTTAGCACAATTTGAGCAAACAGAGCGCAATGATTTGTGGTCGTCTTATCTTATTAGGCACTAAATTGGAGTTGGTCACTAAACGTGCAATAGACAGTGAGAGCAGTGGACATAATTCAGAGACAGATCACACAGTCCAACTAGTTTATCCATATATTGGTCCAGCAATCTCTGAAAACACTTTGGTTGTTAAATACTTAAATGAATTATAAAATAATCTTTAGAATATTTTTTTTGGAAAATTTATCAACGTTAATTATACACCCACACACCATACACACGTGATTGTATCTTAACTTAATATTGTTGCTATGAAACTTCTTAAACAAATTTGTTGGTTATATCGATTAATGATGATTTTATAAGAAGGTAAATCGTTGTATCTTTAGTTAAATCAGGATCAACTATCCCTTTTAACGTTGGCGGAAAGAATATTAAATTGAGAGCTTGCACTAAATAAGTAAGTCCGTAACA
Source organism: Glycine tomentella (assembly GCA_007407185.1). Classification (NCBI taxonomy): domain Eukaryota; kingdom Viridiplantae; phylum Streptophyta; class Magnoliopsida; order Fabales; family Fabaceae; genus Glycine; species Glycine tomentella. Next base: position 115,678 of record PYAF01004025.1, on the reverse strand, counting down.
ATTTCATGCTTTAGCACCTAATTACCTCTATTTTGCATTGGCAAAGTGAATACTAATTGCTTCAACTTACCTTCATTCTTAACTATTCTCATTTAAATTTTGTCAAATCTTCTCTTTCGCTCTCATTCCTCATCTATGGAGTATCCAAAGGGTGCACTAACTTGAGTGGTATCCTTCTTAAACGAAGGTATCCAAAACTTAGCAAATTATTTAGCTGAAAACGTAGCAAGCTAATACAAGTTCAGGAAAAAAAGAAAAAAAAGAAGAAGAGCCATTTAGCTTTTTACTAGAAATTTGACGATTCAAGCGTGTTGAGTGTTTGGCAATTTGGCATAAGCCATGTAACAAGTCTTCCCTTTCCTAAACGAGTTGTGCTAAAGCCTAATATAAAAATAATTGAGGACCGCAAAAAGTTTGGCACAGCACATTTTATGATATAAAATTATAAATAGAAGTGTAAATGGGAGTATGATACATCAATTAACATTTTTTATTCCTGGCTTAATAACTAATCCATCCTCACTTAAAGGAACAATGAGGTTATTTACTTACACTTAGATACATTGCACACCTTAGGCAGACAATAACGTTACGGTAAAATATGTATTTTATTCTTGTATTTTTAGTAAAATTTGGTTTTAGTCCTGTACTTTCAAAATGACTATTTTGGTCCTCAAACTTTCAAAAATATGTAAATTTAGTCTCTACATCCACCACTGTATTAAAGGAGAGGCCGAGAGGGACTAAATCCATGTATTTTTCAAAGTTTGAAGACCAAAATGGTTGATTTGAAAGTACATGGGTTAAAGCCAAACTTTACTGAATGTACATGAATTAAATATATTTTACCCAAAATGTTATCTCTGATGTTCAATGCTATTTATAGAATAAGCTACAATCAGAATCGACTTTCAAACCAGATCTTTTAGAAACTACGCACACAATTTTCTTATGTAAGAAGTTTGTCACAAAAACTAAACACTTTCCTGCTTTCAACAGCCTTTATAAATGTAATAAGTACCAAAAATGGAGGTTAGAAATACAATGACATCTGTATTGGCTTTTTACAATTTTGACTTTTTATGAATACCTTAACTATATGGACTATATATGATGATTTGCTACTACCAGTACTAATTACTAAATATCACTTCGCTGAAACTAGTATGCAATAACTAGATGGAGGCCACACCAAGTCTAAGCAGTCTGTACTTTCCCTTTAGACTGCTTTTTAGATTTGGCAAGCCCTTCATTCCATCCTTTCTGACAAGCTCTCAGTTCCCACAATGCAGTGAGCTTCTTCTGTGCCACTAGTGCCATCTCGGCCTTTTCCCTGGCTTCCTCGCATGTTTCCATTCCTGAATTACACTTGTCTGCTTCTTTTTGATACTGAGATGCAATCTTCTTAGACTCCAGCAGAGCCATGTCAGCACGATGCTGATTTTTCAAAGCTTCAGTTGCCCGTAAATTTAGTTCTTCCGACAGTAACTCCACAACATTGTTTTCAGTGTCTACATCCACCTTCGGATTGTGCTTTGCACATTCTAATGACAATTCAATTAATCAAGAAAAGAAATAGCAGTTGGTAAAAGGAGTTGGATATGAAAAACAGACATAGAAACAAGTATTTTTATGATGACACAACTGCAGGCAAAATAAAAATTCTGTCCTTAAGCTTTTATTGTATCTCCATGCAGACACTTATCTAGTAAAAGATTCATTTCTTATTAATGTTGAAAATGATACATCACACCCAAACCATGAAGTAACATTTAACTCAAGCAAGTTCATACCTTCAATTGAACACAACAGATTATATGTTGCCTCATAGAGCAAAATTTTTCAACACTAGCTAAGCACCAAAATTTTGTTTAGCACTGTAAAGTACTAGATTGACATACAACAAAATTCTATATTATATACTACACAATCCTCCATTAATAGATTTTTTCAAACACAAGAAAAATTGGCCAAATAATGAATTGGCTTTTATGAAAGGAACATGAGATTTCAGATCCTGATAGTCACCCAACCCAACCTAAGGAGGAACAAGCTAGCTTATTAGTTAAGTGAGAGTAATTATGTTACTTGAGCTCTTATCATCATACAACTACAAATGTGCTTCAAATTCAGTCATAGAGAGAGATTATGATAATAAAGAAAGCTTTACTCATGTACAGTACACCCAACTGAGATATTTCACTGGAGTTCATTCGGGAAACCAGAAACCAACCTTCAAATGAAGAGTTGCTGAGTCCTGCACAAATACAGATAAACAAACTGGAGTAAGCATGTTTGATTTGATGCTAGATCAAGAGAAACCAGCAACAATCTTCAATTGGAACTAGAATTGTTTTGAGTACAGAGATAAATAATTCCCAAATTTATTGGTGATAAGCAACCATAGGCTTAATAAAATTTCAAGGCTATTGTGCTTAGCTTATTATTTGCTTTAATTGAAAACACAAGCAGGGATATGTTGAAGGCAAGTCCCACATCGGTGGGAACAAGCCAAGGGAGGAAGGTTGGGGGTTATAAATAAAGACCCCCTTCCTTCATATTCTTCACCCCAAAAATTTAAGAGAGAATAAATACAAGAGTGATAAGTTCTCTTGTGAGGTTTCTCCTTGAGTGTATTTTTCTTAGTATAAGAGAGAGTGGTATAATTGTGCTCTCCTTATATTTAGAGAGAGGTGTGGAAATTTCTTCCACTTAGTAAAATTTCTTCTGTTCTTGCCCCGTGGTTTTTCCCTTATTTGTTGAGGATTTTCCACGTTAAATTTGTGTGTTCATTCCTCTTTTCTCATCTCTTATTTTAGCTGTGTGTTATCACTTCGGCACTCTGGTACCTAACAGGATACTCCGGCTCGTCGGTTTGCACTTTGCAGTGAATATGCTGCTTCATTCTCAATGCTACCTGACTATCTCACAAATGCACATTCCCAAGCAAAAGGGTGACACAGGTGATTAATTAGCAACATTTCATTTTCCATCATATTACTTAAGCAGAAGATTAGTGTTTAATTAAGGGAAGCTATAGCCCAACACCGTCACGTGATATAACATTCATGAATTACTGAAGCTAGTTTTATGATAGTAACAATAATTAATAAATAGACATTACAAAAAGCAGCATGGAAGCAGGTCTAAAGTGGAAGCACATGGCTTGATGAAAGCAGTAGTTATTCTGAGGAAAGAGGCAATTGAAAGATTTTGAACAGAAACACCGAAAGGGTAAAAGGGGGAATTGATGGAAAAAGTTGTGAAGTTACCTTGGGGAATAGTAATGATGGGTTGGGAAGAGCAATCGCAGACGCAAGGAGCGCAAGAAGAAGAAGAAGAAGAAACAGAGGAATGGTTGAGGAGTTCAATGAGGTGCCAGTAGAGAGGGGGGGCCACTATGTAGCCTGCAATGCACATCGCCACCACCCACAAACCAAACCGAACCACAACGCCACCGCAATTCATACCCATCTCTCTCAAACTCTACACTTTGCACTATGCACCGTATGTTATGGGGTTGTGCTGTGCACAGACACAAATTCAAGCCGCTTCTTCAAATTCTTGTTTGATTCCTTCTTCTGCATTTACTTCAAACGACGTTTTTATTCACCTGTCTATCTCATTAATTAAATACTTTAAAGTAGTACCAAATATTAATAATTAATCCTTTTTTATTTTTATTTTTTATGTAAGAATATTCAGACCATAAGCTAATCACATCTTGATGGTATGTTTTTTAATATACAATAAAGATTTTTTTTAATAAATATTTTACTTACCAAAATTTAGATTAAGACTAACCTCAGAATTGAGTAGTCAATATGGATTCCACAATTGATTATAGATTTAAGAGAGAACACAAGAGGAGATATGTAAAATAAAGAATTAAGACGCTCAAATAACTAAGTGAATAAGTTAAAAATGAATTGAAAGGAAAAGATAAAATTCGATATTTACAACATTAGGTTACTTGTCACTTGAATCCTAAACAATATAAATATATTCACATAATACATTTTATAATAAAAAATAAAAAAGCGTAAAATAATAAATCTATTTTAAAAATAATTTTAACATCTTATTTGTATCAAAATTTAACTAATCAAAAACTATATAAGGTGCAGTTTTAAAACTAATTATTAAAATAAAACAAAATTTGTTCTATAATTTAATGGTTTTGCAATATCTTCTAATTCAATATTATAAATAATTATATGAAATTTTATATTGCCCTTTTTTCTTAGCATTTTTTATTTTTTCCTTGTGTTCTCTCAGGTTGAATCTCTCTGTCTCTACTTAAAAAAAAAAAAAAAATCTCTGTCTCTCTCTTTGTTTATTTATTATGTTTTTGACTTTTGCTACACATAACAACATTGCTAGATCTGCCACACCGCTGGGCCTAATTCACTTTCTGCTACAATTGCATTTGGATATTAAGCTTTTAGAGGGATACGACTGTCTCGTTGATCATGATGCATCTAATGTCTATGCTTTTTGACCATATTTATCACATAATTGAATCCTAACTAACTTTTCAAATAGTATATAAAATAAGTTTAGTTTTCAAATGTTCAAAATTAAAATTTGTTCTATTCGCATTATCATTTTCTAACACTCAAATTCTTATCGTACCAAATCCTAATTTCCATTTTAAATTGGAAAATATTATTATCATATTACTTTTGCTACATAATATGTAATTCTTCTTTTTGTTTTACTACCAGCGGAATTTTAATGTAAAAACTGGAGTAAGTTAGCATTGACTTGTATATAAAGAAACACAGTTAGTAAAGTACATTAAAAGAAAAGTGTTAGGGTTGTTTAAGAAAAATCTTTCACTATTGACAAAAATCGTAATGACAAATATTAGATTAGAGAGTTACCTAAAATGGTAATAACACTAAAAGGTCCATAAGTTCAAGGACCCATTTAAATAAATATAAATTAATGTGGGAATATAGATAACTCATTGTTAACATTAGATAAAATACTTGTTTATTATTCTTGTTTGAGATTTAATTTGAACGTTGAAATGTCTTTAACAAATACCCCTTCCTTTCTTTTAATGACGGAGCAGAAGACTTTAGAGAAAGAATTACGAAAGAGGGAAATTACTTGATTAACCCTTTGCAAGTACACACGGTAACTAAGAAACAAGAGTAGGAGGACTAAAATCAAGGTGTCTATCACTCTTTAGAAATGTGCGCTTGAACCAATTTTTTTCAGAGGTAGAACTGAACCATGTCCTTGGTTGGCCATGGAGCAAATTTTAAGAGACTAGAGCAGTAGTACTTTTATTAATTGTTGCCAAGGGATTGGAGATTCCTCGATCGGAGTAGTGATTAATCATTTACAGAGAATTGAAAGGTTTGGTATGCATGCAATATGTGGCGTTGAGAGGATCTGAACTAGATTAGACTCGTTGTGGTTGGTGGGACAACGGGAGAATTATAAATGTAAAAACATAAAACTTTTTCATCCCTCACATTAGAGGTAAACTCCTTATTAACCTGTCTAATAGAGTAATAATAATAGAACTTCTATTTTATTTTCAAAATTTGAAAATAATTTCTTCCGGTCTCTTATCATAAAGGGTGTTAAACATAGGCGGACCCAAGTAGAGGAGAAGGGGGGCAAGTGCCCCCCCTTGAATTTATGAGTGAAAATACCTATATATCCTTAATTTTTTATAGTTTTCCAAAAATATCCTAGGTCACAAAATATTAAGCCTTTTTTTTATTCCCTTCTCTTCTCTATTCTCTCGCTCCCCTTGGCCCCTGTTGCAGCGCTTCTCTTCTTGGCTTCTTGCTCGCATCCTCCACAGACCACGGACCACGTTCACGGCTGACGGCTCCGACGTTCCGCCTGCTACCTGCGACTCCACTCCGCTCCGCTCACGGGAGTCACAGCCAGTGGCCCAGTGCCCAGTAGCAGCCTCCTCCTCGTCCTTGGGCTCGCCAGCTCGGGCCTTCCACTTCCACTTGCAATTCCAGCCTTCCAGAGTCACCTTTATTTTTCAATTTTCCCCAATCAAAACGAGAACCATTTATCTATCCTATGGCTGTATTATTATGTTTAACTGCTAGTTTTATGAAGAAGTTTGAAGTTTCGGTTGGCAAACCTATCAGCAAGTATAAACTAGAGATTGGCGTGAATAACTAATGTTTGAGAAAATTGTTGGAGAAAAAAATTTAGTAATATGAAACTGAAGTTGATTTAAGGGTATAAAGTTATGTACACAATTAATTCAATGACGAGCTTCATAGAAAAATAATTAATAACTTTAGGTATTTATAACAAAAATAACATTAGGTAATTGTAGGTTGTGTTTTGATAGACACCGTATGTATTATTTATGGTTAATAAGAAAGATAGCAAAGATAATAAAGAACAAATATACATAATAATATGTATTTTATTTTATTGAAGAACAATAAGAAAAAAAGGGGAAATAATTTATGGAACAAAATTTCAAATATCACTTTCAACTTCTCTATTAATATTATGATAGGCTGATTTTGCTTTGTATGTATTGACAGTGTATGTATTCAATAGTATTGTCCAAAATTCCAAATTAGATGGGAACTTTAGGATAAACAAATTGTTAATATTTTAGAGTATGACCATTTTGCTTTGTATTCGAATTATACTGAGATAATATTTTGGAGTTTGACCATTGTTTTTTGGGTATATATTGATTCATTTTTGTCATTTGTAATTTTTTAGGATGAAAAAGTATTTAGGCTCTTTTTTTACAAAGTCAAGTGGTACTTTTTTTACAAAGTCAAGTGGTAGTACTAGTAGTGCTAAACGTTCTCGATCTAAATCTTCATCTATTGATTTAGTTCAAGATAAACAAAATGATCAGTGTTCAAGAAAGGAAAATGATTTGTATGTTCCTGATCCGGGTAAAAGACTTCCTATTATGAGCATTGCAAAGAGTGGTCAAGAAAGGGAAATGATTCGAAGAATTTATCTAACGAATGGTCCTTGTCAACCAAAACTTGACAACTTTCCTCAATCCTTAATTGGGGGTAAGATGCGTAGATTTAATCCTCAATGGTACAATGAGTTTGGCACTTGGTTGGAGTATAGTGAATCAAAAGATGCTATATTTTGCTTGCATTGTTATCTATTTAATTGTGAGCATGGTGATGGAAAGGGTGGTCATGATTCATTTGCAGGAGAAGGATTTAGCAATTGGAAAGACAAACAACAACGACTTTTTAAACATATTGGAAAAGTTGGAAGCATTCATAAGTTGTGTTTTAGTGCTGCCAAAGATTTGATGAATCAAAAGCAACATATTGACATTGTTGTCTCTGGCATTTCTGACAAAGCCAAACAGGATTATCGTATTCGTCTGGATGGTTCTATTCGATGTGTTCGATATCTCATACAACAAGGTTTGGCTTTTCGGGGACATGATGAGACAGATGCTTCGATGAATCAGGGAAATTTTGTGGAGCTTGTTAAATTCCTCTGTGAAAGCAATGAGGAGATAAATAATGTATCTTTGAATAATGCCCCATAAAACCTCAAAATGATAGCTCCCTCAATTCAGAAAGATATTACTAATGTTGCTGCTAGTTTAGTTACCAGAACTATTATTTCAGATATTGGGGATAATTTCTTCTCTATACTAGTTGATGAAGCTCGTGATATATCAATTAAAGAACAGATGGCCATTGTTTTAAGATATGTGAATTGCAACGGTGACATTATTGAGCGTTTTCTTGGTCTTGTTCATGTTTCAGATACTACAGCTAGTTCACTTAAAGAAACGATTGAGTTAATTTTTGCCAAAAATGGCTTGAGTTTGACAAAGATTCGTGGTCAAGGTTATGATGGCGCAAGTAATATGAGTGGTCAATTTAGTGGTCTGAAAAGTTTGATATTAGTTGAAAATAATTCTGCTTACTATGTTCACTGCTTTGCACATCAACTTCAGTTAGCTCTAGTGGGTTGTGCAAAAAAGGTTTACGCACTGACTGACTTCTTTAATTTTATACCGTTGGTGTGTAATGCAATGAGTGCTTCTTCCAAAAGAGCAGATATTTTGAGAGAAAAACAATTTGATGAGATGGTCAAAGGTATTGCAAGCGATGATGTTCAATCAGGGAGGGGCTTGAATCAAGAAATGAGTTTATCACGACCAGGGGACACACGTTGGAGCTCACATTACCGATCATTAGTAAGTCTGTATACATTGTTTGATCCTGTGCTTGACGTGCTAGAAATTATAAAAGATGATACAACCCTTATGCATGCAAAAAGGTCTGAAGCCTCTGGCCTAATGATGCGTTTGCAAACATTTGAATTTGTATTACTTTTGAACATAATGATCAAGGTCTTAGCAATAACGAATGAGTTATCCCAAGCACTTCAGAGAAAAGATCAAGATATTGTGAATGCTATGAATCTTGTAAAAATTTCAAAGGTGTTATTACAGAAGACAAGAGATAATGAGTGGGATAATCTATTTCAGAAGACTTCTGCATTTTGTATCAAACATGATATAGATATCCCTGATATGGAAAGTGTATTTACATTACAAGGGAGAGCAAAACGTAGAGGACCAGTTACTCATTTGTATCACTTTAAGGTTGACATATTTTATGTAGTGATAGATACTCAACTTGAAGAGTTGAATGATCGTTTTAGTGAAGTTAGTTCGAATTTGCTGAAATGCATGGCATGTTTAAATCCGTGCAACTCTTTCTTGGCATTTGACAAGAATAAATTGTGTGAATTTGCTGGCTTTTATCCTTCAGATTTTGATTTGAATGATTTTGTCATGCTTGAATATCAGTTTGACACGTATATTGTTGATGTGCAAAGTGATCCTGATTTCTTGAATTTGCAAGGAATAACTAAGCTTGCCAAGAAGATGGTTGAAAAGAAAAAACATATTGTGTATCCTTTGGTTTATTTACTTGTAAAGTTAGCATTAACTTTGCCTGTAGCAACTGCATCTGTGGAAAGAGCATTTTCAGCTATGAAATACATCAAGACTGCACTTTGTAATCGGATGGGGGATGAATGGTTGAATGATTGTTTAGTGCCTTATATTGAAAAAGATGTATTTGAAAACATTGATAATAAGGTAATTATGGAGGAATTCCAAAAAATAAGACCTAGAAGGATGATATTGTAATTATTTTTCTATATATATATTTGAATTTTTTGAGTACCCCCTTAATTTAATTTCTGGATCCGCACCTGATGTTAAACTCGTTACCAACCTGTCTAATGATAGTCCCTTATCATATCTTGTAGTACCAAAAGAATGAATCTGGACAGTACTTAATATACCATAATCCATGTGCTTTGAATGAAAGACTAAGATGCATGTGGGTATATAAATTCAACCCAGGTAATTGAAAGTCTCATCAGCTTTATCTAATTATTCCACCAAGAATAGGAAGCATTAATTAATTGAATATATAATCTCTTTAGTCAAATGCAGTATCTAAGTTTCAATGATGAAAACGTGGTCCTTAATCCTTATGATATGAATTGGGACCAAACCAACCTATATAATTAACATGGTAATTTTGTATCAAAGTACAGAAACCAAGGAAGGGATTAAAATCACTAATATTGGAAGACAAATAATCGCATTTTTATAAGATAATAATGATATTTTAAAATTAACATTTATTTTTATAAAAATACAATTATGAATTTTAAATAAAAAATTACAGTCAAAATTATTTCATTAGGAAGGTCTATAATTAAATATCTATTTTTTATAAGAATAATGTACAAACTTTTTCTTACCAAAAATTTCAAAATAAAAGGTTCAAGTATTTTATTAATTTCAAAATGATTAACGATAAGAAGAAAAAACTTTGCTTTCGTATATTATTTTTTATTTTATTTTATTTTATTTGATCTATATGATTCTAATATTTATTTTCAGTATTCAAGATTAATTATTTAGCAATTATTCCAAACAAATATTGATGCTTGCCTGTTTTTGACTCAATAATGATTAGTTGAAATGAGAATGGATTGAGACTAGGTTAAATCTACTTGCAATACATCAAGATCACATTATAAATTACTAAGATTTATTTTCTTAACTACTATTTATAGCTAAATCTAAATTTAAATCACATTATAAATCTACTTGCAATCCTTCATGGTAGCTTTGCAAAAATAGAGAAAAAGGAAATCCAGCGCCATTGACATACATATCGTGGACAAGGGAATTCCATACTTTCCTTTCTCAAATAACCCTTTAAAAAATGGACAGTAGCATGCAACCAAATACGCATTACAGAACATTTCACCTACACCAGATCCATGCCCACCACTTCTAACTGTGCTGTGAGTTGAATAAGCAAAATAGTTGTGCCGGGTATAAAAATCGGAGAATTGTTAAAAATGAATCTACCATCGTTTTCATTATTAACACCCTCATTGGAAAATGTCTCGTCTTTCTTTGTAATTTCAAAGACAGTGTCATATATCCTTAATAGCTTAAAATAAAAAATAAATATAACTCAATTAATAATACATGTTTAAAATATGAAAAAAGATCGAGATTTGATCGATAGAATACATTGATAAAGAGGAACATGAGTCTGTGGAAGAACATTTGGGATTAATCCCATAATCAATCTAATAGAATACAAAAAAAATTTCTAATTATGGTAATTGAAAAAAAATATAGGTTCCATTGAAAAATAATAGTAATAAAAAAGAAACTTACCAAAAGAAAACATTACAAAATCCTAGAAATGATTGGTCTTTAAAATGTTTTTTTTTCTTCTTCCTAGAATTTTTTTTTGGGAAACCCTAGATATTTCAAAATGTCACCATCGTTTTGAATGTTTCTTCCATGTTTGTTTATACTATTTATATTTATATTCTTCCACGATAAATATTTTTATTTATCATGAATATTAATATTTTCTTAAATTTTTATAAGAAATATTTACAAAATATAATATTTTTAACTATTAATTTTTTTAGAGGATTATTAATTGTTGTAGTACATGATAGATATATAGTTAGATTATATATTTAATAGACTATGTTTTTAAAAATACAATGAATGATAAAAATAAAATTAATTATGTATTAAGTAAGATAGAAATACAATAATAAATTATATCGATATTTCTAAATTTCGTGAGATCTTACAAACCTTCTTTTGTATGATTGACACAATAATCAATCAAAGTACTCTCTCTAAGTCTTTATGAAATATCTGGCTCTAGAGTTCACATATATGAATATTTTATATCTCAACAACGGCAATTTTTCTTCTACCATAAAATTTGTAATGATTGATATTCATGTCACTTTAAGTTATATATCCCAAATTCTCACAATAATAAATTAATTAATATTTAATTATCTCACAAACAAAATTATCTCATATAAAAAGATATATGTAAAAAAGCAAAAATATCATCTTAAATTGTATTTTTTTTCCATCACTTCATTAATGTGTTTTCACAATTTTTTTAAACGAATAATATTTTTATAAAATTCTGTTAACTGATTAACCTCCACATTGCACATGGCACACCAAAAATCAACATGAAAGAATCAAAGAAAGGGACATTGGGTTTAGAGAACTTCGAGTGTCGTATCATTTGAAGATTCTCTAATAGGAATACCAGCTTACTGCACCTCAGATTGTGGCATGTGTTTCCTTGCAACTTGCAAGAACTAAGAAGAATTGGCATTTTCTCGTGCCAAAAAGTAATTTGTACAGGATGAATTATAGTTTACTATGGCAAGGTTTGATAAAATTACGATTGAGAGAAGGTAAACGGAACAAAAGAATTTCACCAATTCGGTTTTAAGTCGGTCTCTGCTTTTGCACTGTTGTTCTTTTTTGGCAAATTGCTTTCGTACTGAATAATTCTTCTTTTGTGCGATAAACTGGTACTGCGGTGGATTGGAAGGATAGACATTAATCCTCAAGAAAAGGATATGTATATATATATATATATATATATATATATAAAACTGTTATAAGGGAAAGCCATTTTTGGTCAGAAATTTCCAATTTGTATTGTTCAAGAAGGAGAGGTAGAAAGATAAGAATTAAGATATTCTCACAATCATTCATTCGATGAATAACTAATGGAAATAAGGCTACAAAGAAAGAGAACAAATTATACAAAGTAATTCTTATCACATTCTTTTTGGTAAGTAAATGGAAATTTTACAAACTAAAATTCACGACAGAAAATCATGGAAGAAGCATTCACTAAAAAAGGAAGAAAAATAAATCAGGAATAAGTTCTAAATTAAAACTTCACAAATAATGTTAAACTTTGCTAAAGAATCCACCACTTCACAATGAAATCAGGTTGTACTTGACCACTTTCCCTGCTGCTAATTTTGGAATATGCTACAAATGTCCGGTTTTGATATTTGGTTCTCAAAATGATAGTTGGATATTTTTGTTGTGATTCAAAACTACTACTATTGAGAGTGCGAAAAAGTCATTGACATCTCAACAGTGACATGTCCAAGTTTTTGGAGCTGTTAGTTGGGAAAACATCAAAGAAGGTTCTTTCTTCTTCACCTTTTAAGCCTAAAGGAGATGATCAGTTGATTTCTTTTTACCAAAATAAAAACAATAACGAAAATAAAGAGAAAGGGATGCTTGGAGAAAAAATTTCAAATCCATCCTTGTGTATTGTACAAACAGGAGTTGCAGAAAGTGATGTTATTCTCCAAAATTAATTAGCACCTTTCATTCATTAATAGCAAACAGATAATAAGCACATAATGCAAAGAAATATAAGAACACTATCAAGAGAAATTTCAAGTCATCAACTGATAACGTTACTTCTACAAAAGTGCACAAACGCTAATGCTAACACTGCTGATTTGCAAATAGTGTATAGGGGAATCCCATATTTTCCTCTAGCAAACAGCCCTTTCAAATATGGCCAGTAACACAGTATCACATACATACTAGAGATGAACTCCCCAAGTTCACACCCATTCCCACTATGAGTTGGTTGCAACCCCAAAAACTTGATCAACATTGCTGTCGTATGCACCAACAAAATGGTCGTGCCTACCACAAAAATTGGGGACTCCTCGAATGTGAACCTTCCAGCATCTGCATTGTTTCCATCAGCACCAGAAGTTGAGGGTTTCTTGTCTGTTATTTCAAAGACAGAATCCGATATCCCCGATAGCTTAAGCATAGCACTCAAAAATCCAAGAAAAAATGCAGTCGTGGTTCTAATTATGCACATTCTCTGATTATTCCACCAATGTCGTATTGACAACCCAATTGTAAGGTACTCCAATAGAGTATGTACATTGTAAATCACAAAAAGAGCAATTGGAATCCAAAGGCCTAGTCCCTGGAACAAAACCAAAGTGGATTGGAATTAAATCCTTTGTATTGTCTCTAGCATATAACCTTGCCATTAAAATTGGATAGGAATTTGATCTAACCTTAGGAAAGATATTGGTGTTGGTAATAATGCAAAATGCTAGTAGAGCAATGTAGCAAACTAGGAATAGGCCACGCAAGCCCCAGTTGGTAAGCCAAAAAAAAGACAAGCCTGCCCTGAACTGGGTCTTACCAAAGAGCATGCCCATAAGTGGAGAATGCTTTCCAAAGAAGACTACAGTGAGGCCTGAAGCCCATCTCTTTTGTTGTAACATTGTAGAGAGTATTCCTCCGGGAGCACATCCTGTGAAGGCAATTGGATCTGGTGTACAACACTCTGATCTCCAACCTTTTCTTTGAATATTCAACCCAGTTGGCACATCTTCTGAGATTGATCCATACAACCACCCCATCTAGAGAGTTCCCAAAAATATTCCTCAAAGCTAATTAACAAATTTCTGTTCTTGAGAAAATAGTTAATTTTCTTTGAAAAATATATTTGTTTCTGTTTTTGTTACCTGTTTACCCCAGCAAGTGTCATATTCATATTCACAATTAGAAACTTGGGTTGCTGCCTCAATAAAGTTGGAAGGAGTAATATCATTAGCAGAAAATGCACTCCCTCCCAAAGCTTGAGCTGATGATTTGATAAACTCCTTTGAACTTCCAAATTTCTCTATTAATATCTTTTCTTCTAATTTTCCTGCGGATGATACAAAATAATAAACGTGTCTTAGGTAAACTATAAAGGAATCAACAATTAATAATATTCTTCTTTTTATAACTATGTATTACTTTAATTGTATATGTTAAAATTTATGATAATTGAAGATTTTATATCATTTTCCTATCATTTATGTCAATTTTGATGTATATTGATTAAGAATTGAATCATCTGGGGTTAATATAAGATTTTATAAATATCAGCTATATAATAAGAATTTTCTCTCCAATGTAGATTTTGTTTTGAGATATAAAATAAAGAATCAGGGAATTTTGTGCATTCGAGTCTGAGAATGACTCAATGACCTTTTCTCTCGCTTTCAATTTCATCAGGATAAAGGCCATAAATAGCATTTCTTCTATGGAAAGCATTTGTTCCCCCATAGAAAGGTCCTTGAAGTCCTGCCATTCCCATTATAATGTTCTGCATTTAACAAAACAAGAAAATGTTAGTTTAGAGAGCTCCTTAGTTCATGACCTTTACCAATGAAGAGTAAACTTAGAAGTTAGAACTTTCATTTAAAGCAGAAAAACACCTCAAATGTAATCATCCACTGATTCCCAAAAGGGTCATCTTTTATTCCATCGTAGAATTGTTGGAAACATTGAACGAAAGCAACTTCTTTTCCTCTTTGTGAATCCATCAAAATGCTCAAAGCGTGCAGAACAATCTTCGGATTGTTCACAAACATGTCACAGTCTACGTTCAATATAAAGGGAGCATTGGTCATCAACCCAGAGACTCTTGTCTACACATATTAGTTATTGAGAAAGATGAGAATGAATTTGCTAGATATTAATTCAAAGAATGAGAATCAAGATTTCATGAACTATATATCAGTTAACAAACTTAATTACCAAGACATTCATAGCTCCAGCTTTGTAATTGTGATGATACTGTGGCCTCTTCTCTCTGGATATATAGATTAAGTGAGGCAACCCATCTAAAGGATCACCCTTGTTCTCCAATATAACCTGCTCATACATATTAAGTGCTTTCTTGTTCATACATAAAAGCTGTTGTTTAAACGAACAAAATAACAGGTTCGTATAATGGGAGATTTTTTCTACAAATCTGGAAGCAAGAAATAAATGGAAGGGAAGTAAAATAGGTAATCTAAATAAGAACAAAAGGAAGAGTATAATTGGTAATGTAAATAATTTATGGAAGAGGAGATGTAGCACTTCTTCTGTTTATTATTATAATAATTATGAAGATGTTACTTATTTTATTTTTTTTGCTATATATTTTTTAAAATTTGTTACCATGGAAGCAACATTTTTGTAAATATTATTTTAGAACAAAAAATAAAATCAATCAATTTTTTCAGGGACCAAATGAATCTAAATTGACTAGCAACTTAAATTGGTTGCACAGAAACAAAAGCATTACAGACACTCTGTAGGTGCATGCATCTTTTTTTACTGCAATATTTGTTACCTTAATTATGGTTGGATGATTTCTTTTGTCTGTATTTGAGAAAACAGCAAATTCTCCATCAAGTTGGAACGGAATTGTTTTGCCCGTCACCTCTTCAATTTTTTGGCAAAGATTGCCATACATATCCTGCAAAATGCAAAAGACAAACCATTTTGTAGTTCATGGTCAGAGCATTTGGAAGTTAGAGCATATCCCCTAATTTCCTTTGCCCTCATATTTAGAGCTTATCTCATTGTTAATGCTTGTTAATTAAGGAGACTGGAGACTATTTTGGAATGTTAACAATGCAGGGCAAGGTTGTTGTACTTGCCTTCATTTGTAACCATTCTTGTTTGAATTCAATTGAGTCTTCACTTTTGTTAGTGGCAATGTCAGAGAAGTATCTGAAGGGTGCTCTCACTTGTACACAGTTCTTCTTACAGAAAGGTACCCAAAACTTAGCGAATTTGGAAGCTTCCACAAGGGCATAGAAAGTAAGAGGGGAACAACCATCATCAGAAACATAGCAAGCTAGCTTGTTAGTAGGATAATCAAGTGCTAGAAGAGATAAGACAGTGTTGACTGTGATGATTGGTGGTTCAAGCACATGGTCTGCTGTTGTCACGAGCAAGTCAACTGGTGGAAACTCAGACTCAGGTACCCTATTGAGATATAAAACAAAATCTAAATGCACATGCATAATAATCATATGTCATGCCACTAAAAAGCAAGAGTAAACATTTAATAACTTACAACTTTAGCTAGTGCTACTAGTACAATTAGTGATGGAGTTTGTGATCATGGGAATAGGGAATCGAATTCAGAACCAGCTTGATTTATCAAAGGAGCTAACATCAATATCTTTATAACAGTGTTTTATTCTAATGTTGTGTTAAGGATGACCACACTAAGCCTTTATTTATAATGAGCAAATTGCACAAGATCAATCTAATTATGAGTAGTAAGGACTAAATTACTAATTATTATCTAATTATAAATAAATAACAGAATAATATGTAATATTCTTGTTATTATGTACCGTTGCAGGAGACGATTTAGGTGGGTTATGGTTACTGCAGGACTCCACTTGGTGTTAAGAATCACAATCCAAGTGAATGTAAACCAAGATTCACATATGAAAGCAAGGAACCATGGGAAAGTACAGTTGTTGGATGAGAAAAGTCGGTAACTAAGAAGCAAGAGAAGGAGGACTAAGATCAATGTGTCTATCACTCTTTGAAATTTGCGCTTGACCCGTATTTTTTCATAGAGAGGGAGGTCATGTCCTTGGTTGGCCATTGACCAAACCGTAAGAAACTAGGACAATTTGCAAAGAGTTTTGAGATGGTTGGAAATAGTGAATCTTTATCAGCAGAGACAGAAAAGTTGTGCAATATGTGGTGTTGAGAGGATTTGAAAAAATTGGACTCCTTAGTGTGGAAAAGTTTCCCAAACAAGTGGTAGCCAAATAAACACCCGCTGGTCCTTATTGATTGGTGGTACGATTGCTCAACTATGAATGTCACATGTCCACGATTAATTTTCAATGTAAGAACATTTAAATTCTTTGCAGCTAATTTTCATTTGCGAAAGGATCATGCAGCAAACTCGGGAGATATTAGTACCTCTACCTGGTCCCAGCAGTCCGGGACCATGTGATTATAACATAACTCTATGACATGTTGACTAGAAATCTAGAATGTGGTTACATTGTCAAGGTTTGTTGGGATTACATAATCTTGGAGCATGTAATAATTTTGTTTCTTTTTATATGCAAAACTTGGAGGTACATATTCTAGTACTGTAACCGTTATGATCCCTAATTATAAAAAAAATCATAATATATATGTATATGGAATACATTTTAATATTAAATTGATTTCTAAATTTTTTAATTAATATTAAATTAATTTTCAAAAATATAATTTATTATTAAATTGATCATTAAATACAAAATAATTTCACAAATTTAACGACATAATTTAATTTGTTGCATTTTTTCATATTTAAAAACTAAATTTTTATTTTTCATTTTTGAGAAACCAAATATAAAATGGTATTATAAATTTAACATATTATCAATTTATCCCATTTGTTTTTCATATTTAAATATTAAATTTATATTTTTCATCTATAAAAAAACTAATTTATTATTATATCACTTCGTGACAAATTTTACTATTGATCCTTTAAATAATTATTATAATTTATGTCTAGTTAGACCGAACAATGCTAAGGAGTGGAAGGAGTAACAAATGAGACATCGTTGGGTAGTAGTTGGGTATTTTCTCATATAAATTTGGCCACTATTCATCAGTGATGCTGCGAAAGTCCCCCATCTGCTTCTCGCTGAGCTCCATTTCCATACCATGGCTTCCACTGCATCATCCCCTTTCAAGAAAATTCAGATTCAAAGGGATGACACTGTGAGTGTACCCTCTTTCATTCCCATTGCACTTCTCTTTCTTTCTTTCTTTTTAGACTACATTTACTTATTTTTACTGATTTTGCTTATCATATATCAATTAATTCTTAATATAAAGCAGGATCGTCCGTGTTTTTTTCGGAATTGCAACAGCTAAATTCATCTTTGACTTGTTTATTTCACTCTTGATTGGATTCTATGAACTTCTTTAGCGAAGATTTTTAATTTGCCACATACCCAAAAATATAATATAGAAGTTGCAAGCTTTTTTTGATCAATGTGTTGTGATGATGAATTTTCATCATATATGTTAGGTTAGGCCTCTGTTAGTATCATCTTTTGTAACGGAATGCTACCTTCACTCCACTTACCCTTGTGGACCGTGCTTACTGTGTGGAAACTGTTATATAGGCTTATCTGTGCTTGACAAGTGAATTGTAGTTAGATCTGATTGTTTCATGCTATGCTAGTGATCCATCATGCGCAATAAGTTTGATGCATTTCGGCATAAAGTCGTGATTTAGACTGGAATGGTTTTAACAAGATATTGTTGCAGTCATGGTGTTGGACTTGTTTGATATCTGCACTGGAACTCAATTTTTAACTTTGTTATGCTATTTTTGTTAACAATGATCCGACATTTGACGCGTATGTGGTAGAAAAGAGGATGCTCTTGGAATTGTTGTGATTCAGGAGTGATGGGGTGTGGATTAAGAAATTAAGAACCATGCTGTGAAGATTTCTCAACTTGGTAGTGGGTTTAAAGCTCTTATCCCAGAGTAAGATAAGATAAAAAATATTACATTGTTTTCATTTTGTTTCTTGTTTTAAAAAGTTTATTCAGGAAACATTGTGTATTCATATTCTGTTTTCACTATTTCTTATACTGTTAGGAACTGGTTCAGAATTAGGGTTCAAGAATAGCTTCTTTATTGCAGAAAACAAGAATGTGTATACAATTGTGATTTTCGAGGATCACAGCCTCCACTCTTCTAACCGACCCTCACTAACTCTTCTTTCCAGCTTTTATACATTCCCTCCCTGTTAGTTGTGACTAACTGCAGTTAGTTACACTAACTGTTTACA
>PYAF01004025.1:39177-81667 GCA_007407185.1 Glycine tomentella | reverse complement strand
TTGTGTTTTATTTTAATTTTGGAACAATATATATTTAAATGATATTATATTTTGGGAGAAATTAAATATGTAGATCCATAATGGTTTTAATTAAATTGATTGATTTTGTTTAATAAATTTTAAATTATGATCTCATATTTTGAATGTGAGTTTGTTATTAATTTTTTTGTTACCTAGTCAACTTTTTTTCCGTTTTTTTTAAAAGAAAAATCATATTATTTTTTATTTTTATTTTTTTAATTAATAGTAGGGGTGGGACGGGGGCGGGGCGGGGAAAACCCGACCCCGACGGGGATGGGGATGGGTTTGGATTTTATAACCCGACAGGGAATGGGGGCGGGGGCGGGGGCGGGTTTTAAAGGCGGGGGCGGGGACGGGGAATACAATACCCGCACCCGCCTCGCTCTGTTGCCATGTCTATTAAATATGACTTTTAAAATTCGACTATAAAAGTCAACTTTACTGATAATTTACAATTTGATGAGAGGGAAATTTTTATTATTAGTATTAGTATATGAATTAGTTATTCTTCTATATTGCTGCATGTAATTATGTTCAGCTAGAAGCATAGATGTTCATTTTGATATTATTTATTTGAATATTTAATTTTAATTTTACCTTAAAATACCAGTTAAATAGCTCATTGACATTCTCTGAAGTTTAACTGATTTTAAAAATTATTTATAATTATAATTTTATAAAATTCCAAAAAAAAAAATCATACACTTGTCCAATAAAAATAAAATAAAATAAATATAATTGCAACAATTAAAGTGGAGGTGAATTACTCATAGGGGCATAGGGAGAATCAAGAAACGCTATGTATTGTGCTCTTGGGGACCTGCTCTTGAAGCTTCAAATAATGCGGCCCACGTTACTTTCTAATAAATCTTAAACTTGTTCACATCATCTATCAGTAGTTCAATATACACTCTATTGTTTATTTGTTTTTTCTTTGACCACTCAACTTTTTCTTTTTAATTTCTTTATCTCTTTGTGATGAAGAAAATTAAGGAAGACACCACACAGGACGAAATAATCTAACTTTAAATTTTAATACTTGATAAAAATAATTTTTAATCAAATTTTATTTATTTTTTTATCGAATTTTGAATTAATCAAAACTCACTCATTTTATCTAATGAACCAAAAAATTTTAAAAAGTCAACTTCCACATAACAGTCAAGTTGTAATATAATTTCCAGATGTGTGTATTTTGTTCTTCATTTATTCTTTAGGTGGATTTAAATAAATAATTTAATTAAGTATTTATTTAATAAATTCTTATCAAATTATAGTATAAATTTGATTCTAAAATATATTTAGATTATTAATTTGAAAATTTTATTTATTAGTAAATTTTATTAAAATATTCATTATAAAAAAATGATTTTTTTTTGTAAGTTCAAATAAACTATTTTTTTAACATCTCTTTAATTAGTTTGTCCCATATATAGATCATCATTTCATTTGCATGTTTACTCTTCAGCTCTTTGTCACTTCCCATTATTGCACGCATTTATGCTCTTGGTATTAATTTAAGCCACCTTTATGCTTCATCCATGAGTATTTCCCTTGACCATGAAATCATATACATGACAAAAAAGCAATGTTGATGGTGAAATAAATAAGACCTACTATTCCAAGTCAGAGACTCAGTCTTGGGTAAGCGTTGCACCTTGTGATTAGTTTTTTTATAGGCACCTTAAATTAATACGTGAAAAAATTATAGTCTGATCGATTTTATAAAAGAATATGACTTTTTTAATTGCAAAACTTATATATCAAAATTTTCATTTATTATTATTACTACTACTACTATTATTAAATTTTAATTAAATCAAATAATGACATGTAGATAACTTTTGTTTTTAATTCAATAACATATTATTATTTAATTTATTTAATATAAAAAATATTTGCATGTCATATATATATATATATATATATTTAAGAATTCGATAGTAAAAATATAAAGAATTCTATACAGAATGGAATATATCAGATACAAATTAGAATAAGTTAGGATTGTTTCATGGATTGTTGTATAATATTTAAAATTAGTTTCGGTTATGATACTAATTAAGTTACAACTTGTTAAAGGGTTTAGTTGATACTAAAAGTATAAGGGAATATTATATATATATAATTAGATTTTGATATTCAATGATTGATATTGAAATTAGAAGAAGATATAACACATGCACGTTGAAAGAGTGAAGTACATCATTATTTCATGAGAGAAAAATATTAAAATGAGAGTGAATGTGAGAGAAAGTGAGAAGAGTGGAATAATAAAAATAAAGATAGACTTATATGTTTATATTATATAAGGAGATTTCTCGATGCTTTTTTAACAGTTTTTAATTATTTGATTGTGTATTTGAAGCGGTGGTGCATCAAACCATTAAGTTTTCATGTAAAACCTGAAGCAACAATATATAATTGCCAATTTTTTTCTCTCCATATTTTATGTGATTTTACCACCAAACCAAACATACTATGGATATGTTTGATCGATGCATCTAAGTTATGATTGTTTCAAGGATTGTTGTATAATATTTTGGCTAGTGGTTATTGTTACAAAGCAATATTCACTGATATCTTATTTATATATTTATCTCTCCATATAACAAAACTTATTTAAGGTGTTGGAAAAAGTTCAGTGTGATGTGGAGAAAGCGAAAGAAAGGTCACAACATAAAAATATGTATAAAGGAAAATGGGGGTGTGTAACTTAACAGTAAATACTACTTAGAAGATAATTACAACTACTTAACAAATTTGAATAAAGCAAGAAAGAGATCCACTTCACTAGGGTCGACTGGGTCAATAATAATATATTCTTCTTGATCCGATTCTCACTATGTACGTGTCTAAGAGGATCCCACCGATTAGTTCCAACAACTCAGTCAAAGCCATTGACTCATATCTCACTTTTGAACTAGGCTCAGGCCACAACCCAAAAAGGGCAATAAATTTTTGGATCTCATATATACATACATACATATATATATATATATATATATATATATATATATATATATATATACACTAAAGTCACATATAGAGAAATAATAGAATAGTTTCTAATTGGTTCAGAGTACGAAAATTTCACAGTATACAAATTAAAATCTAATTAATGTCACTTTTGCTTCGATATCTTTCTTAATACCTTTTTTACGTCTTCATAATTCTGATTATTCAACGCCAATCAGATTAGAGTACATTTTTATATTTTTAAAGCAAGAATTTTATATATTAATATTTAATTATTTTATTAAATTCATAAATGTTTTGAAACGATTGAATGTTTCGGAACCTTATTAAAATTTCTTCCAAGTTTCATTTGACAAAACTTAAAAGTGACGCACAAGTACGCGCTTTCTCAGCGGCGCACGAAAGACTTGTTACCCCGTCTGATATGTTAAACAAAAAATTAAACTTTACAATAACCATATATGTCAAATTTAAGTTTATAAAGCTAAGTGAATATAAATATAAATCATAGTTTTTTCGCTAACCATGGTATTTACATCTTTGGTTATCTATTGAAATTCTAAGATATTTCTGTAAGTTTTAATTATTTCAACCTATTATAAGACTAATTTAGTAAGATTTAATTACATTCAAAATTTATTATTCCTGCTCAAGGATATATTCTGCAGGAGTGAATTATGTTCTTTTCTACTAATTTACTGTGCATTATCAATTGAATTATATTTATCAAATAATTATAAATTATAAATAAAGCTCTGCAAAATGTATTTTATATATAAAGTTCTAAATGATAAGCTGTATAAAAAAAAAATACAAGCTTCTTAAATGATACAAAAAAAAAGGAAGAAA
Organism: Glycine tomentella; assembly: GCA_007407185.1. Taxonomy (NCBI): domain Eukaryota; kingdom Viridiplantae; phylum Streptophyta; class Magnoliopsida; order Fabales; family Fabaceae; genus Glycine; species Glycine tomentella. The sequence continues at coordinate 77,818 of PYAF01004025.1, read as the reverse complement.
AAACACCTGTTTTTGAGTTTATTCCTACAATAATCTACCAAAAATTGTGAGGAAGCCAATATTTTAATTTATTTTCGGAATCATTAGCGAGGTCGAAGAAGTTTATACCCATACATTACGTGATAAACTCATATCAATGTGGGGTAAGAGGTTTCTCACTTTATCACTTAAGATTTGTTTTCACAGCTGTGCTATATTTCTGGAATGTTTTCTAAAAAATAACAGCTGCATTCTCTGATTTACCTTCTCTTATTTGTTAACAAAAAAGTATAACACACAGCCAGTGACCCACACAAAAAAGTATTTGACAAACATCACGGACTCATTCGAAGTCAGTTTCGCAGAAAGAAACTGTTTCATGAGAATCGGTATTTATTTTTTCTTTTTAAGAGTCCTTTTGTTGTATTTTTACTATTTTATTAAAAAATATATTCAATAATGAAGAACGTGCATACTGCAAACCCAGCACGAGTCAGAGCCAAACTTACTCTCATTAATAATCCCATCACCATTTTACTATAAAATTGAAAGAATATATAAATATATATATAAATAAATAAATAAAGTATTCATAATTCTTATTAATTACACATAACAGGTGGTGACATTGTATAGTAGTATTTATCTTTCTATCTATGACTATGTGCATTAAAAAATCAAATCCAATGGAATGCTACAATAATATTCAAGGAAAAATATAAAGGACACTTGTATTGTATTTCACTTTTGGTCTTGTTGTGAAGGCTCAACTCCCCTCTTTTATTGCCGAGTCCAATTGCATCATTTACTATGACTTGTATCTCTCTCTCCCTCCCTAGTCTCCATATCTTTCTCTCTCTCTCTCATTCCATTGAAATTGATGGCAAGAGGGGGTGGACTATCCATTGATTCAGATCCAATTGGGAGCTTCCTCCCTCACAAGCCAGTAGTCTTAAACTCTTTCCCTGAAGACAACAACAGTAGCCAACACAAGTGGAAACTTGGTCCAAACATGGATGCCACAATTAGCAGAAAGAGGTCTCCATCATCCACTTCTAACACCAAAACCACCACCACCTCCTCCACCATCCCCTTTCAAGTCAAACTTACCTCTGATGACAAGAGGCCCCTCCTCGACGAGATGGACTTCTTCCCTAACAAAACCAACCAGGATGATGATGACAACAACAACAACCTTGCCTCTGCCTCCACCTCTGCACCTCCCTCCCTTGACCACCTTCATCACACTCATGATCATTCCTCCACTCCTGCTATCTTGGAATTGAAAGTAAACGTGAGTCACCCTTTATCCTATAACAACAACAACTCATGTCTTTGATCATCACCATTCATTGTTATGTTATGTATCTATCTATGTATTTAAATTTATGATCTTGATCATGTGTTAGTTAACGAATCTGTGAATATTCTCTTAATAGACTGGTTTGAATCTTCTTACCACCAATACAAGCAGTGATCAATCCATGGTGGACGATGAGATATCCCCTAATTCAGAAGACAAAAGAGCTAAGAGTGAGGTAAATAGATTTGTATGTGACACCATATAATTGGGAGTTAAATCATTTGTTGTGTGTTTGATATGTGGCATCCAATTTTTTTTTCAGATGTCTGTTCTTCAAGATGAACTTGAGAGAATGAAGGTGGAGAATCATAGGCTGAAGAATATGCTTGATCATGTTAACACCAATTACAATGCCTTGCAGACGCATTTGTTGAGTTTGTTGCAGGAGCAGAAGAGCGAGGAGGATGGTGAACAACAACAACAGCATCAAGTGTTTGATGGAAAACTAGAAGAGAAGCAAGCTAGGAATGGTGGTGGAGCCTTGGTGCCAAGACAGTTTATGGATCTTGGATTGGCTACTAATGCTGATACCAATGAACCTTCCCTTTCTTCGTCCGTGGGAAGAAGTCAGGATCGGTCAAAGTCACCAACAAATAATGCAGAGGTGGCATCCAAGAAGAATGGGAGTGCTAGTGATGAAGGACTAATGTTTGATCAAGACAAGAAGGAATTTGGTAAGGGAATTGAGAGAGAGGATAGTCCCTCGGATCAAGGGGTAGCTGCTAATAACAATGTTCCAAAGTTTAGTCCTCCGAGAAATGTTGATCAAGCTGAGGCCACCATGAGGAAGGCTAGAGTTTCTGTTAGAGCTCGATCAGAGGCACCTATGGTAAGTTTTTCAATTTGTTAAGGCCAAATTGTTTTTTTTTTTTTTCCTTTCAACTGATACAAAATTGTTTATTTTTTCAGATCACTGATGGGTGTCAATGGCGAAAGTATGGGCAGAAGATGGCCAAAGGAAACCCATGTCCTCGTGCATATTATAGATGTACCATGGCAGCAGGTTGCCCAGTGAGAAAACAGGTATGTCATTTCGCTTCTCAACCTTAATTTCTTGCAAATTAATTAAGTTGAAGATCTCAACCAATAGGATCTAGTGGAAGAGACTAGTCGTCCAGAATATGAAAAACTAGGTTCGAATTATCACTAAGAGCGCTAGTCACATTTAGTGTCTGACAATGTTAGGATTGCCTTAGAAGGAGGATACCTGTGTGGAACAAAAACAAAAAAGTTGCACGTCTCATGTTCTTCTACTACAAAATATGTTGAGTTTGAGATTAATTTAACAAGAGTGATAACTAACAAGTATGAAATAAAATTGAATTATGGCTCATGGATAATTCTTCAACACTTCAACAGTAGGATAAAGTTAGCAAATTATTTGCATTGTTTGATATTTGTAACTAAAATATCTGCCATTATTTATGTGCAAACAGGTGCAAAGGTGTGCTGAAGACAGAACAATACTGATCACAACATATGAAGGGAATCACAACCACCCTTTGCCTCCAGCAGCTATGGCAATGGCACAAACCACTTCCTCCGCCGCAAGAATGCTGCTTTCAGGATCAATGTCAAGTGCTGATGGCCTAATGAATGCAAACTTCCTCACAAGGACACTCCTTCCTTGCTCTTCTAGCATGGCAACTATCTCAGCCTCAGCTCCATTCCCAACTGTTACATTGGACTTGACTCAGTCTCCAAACCCATTGCAGTTCCCAAAGCAACCAAGCCAATTCCAAATCCCCTTCCCTGGTGTCCCTCAGAACTTTGGCAATTCACAAGCCTCATTGCTGCCTCAGATATTTGGTCAGGCACTTTATAACCAATCCAAGTTTTCTGGCCTTCAAATGTCTCAAGATTTAGACCCTTCCCAATTGAGTAATCAATCTCAAAGGCCACCACCACACCTTGCTGACACAGTTAGTGCTGCCATTGCAGCTGATCCAAACTTCACTGCAGCTTTGGTAGCAGCCATCACTTCCATTATTGGGGGTGCACAGCCAAACAACAATAGTACTACCAGTACTAATTATAATGGCACCACATCGACCAACACCAGCAATGGCAATATTACATCAAGCAACAGCAAATAAAATCAACAATTATTCCAATTTCTCATGGAAATTGAACTAGTCATAGTTTTGTTTTATAATTCATATGTTACTCTCTTCCAATTTTTCTTCCCTTTAATTTTTTGCTAGATTAATTTGATTTTCCCCCCCATCAATTGAGCTCAAAATTTAAGTTGAGCTTAATACTGTTTTTCTCTGTTACATTTGTTCGACTCAGGATATATTATTATAAGAAGGATAGTTGATATTCTTTTTTTTTTATACATATATATGTCTCCTTAATATGCTCAAAATTGTATGTCATACATAAGTTTGAAAATAATGTTACATGTTTCATATAAGAGAAATTAGCAGATTAGTTTCCCATATTTTGTACGGATATGGAAATGAATCCAAAAGGGTTGGTTTCTCTTAAATAAATCTTTTAATGATGATGTTGATGCCCTTTTGTATTTTTGTTGGCTATGGAAGAGGCTAATTCCTAAAGGGAAAAGAACAAGAAATAGAAGATAAAAGAAGGGAGGGTAGTAGCTGTTGAATGTATGTTTTGTGTACCAAATGGCAGGAGGTAGTAGGGAAGGAAAAAGGGGGGGTCAAGAAAACCGTCTGTGAGTGATTGAAGGAGGAAGTCATTCCTGCATGGGACTGGTGAAGAAGAAATAAGATTGTATGGGAAAAGGATAAGAGACAAGGGGACATCATCAATTTGTCTTTTGCCATCCATAGCCCACTTGGCAGGTACCTAATATAAGACCAAATGGATCATCTCATTCATCTAATGATCTCCATGGCCAATTCTATTTTTCTTCTTTATTCTGTTCTATACAATAACATAGCATAACCTGATATTAAGTTTTTCTTTTTATTTCAAAATAAGATAAATAAAATAGATTATTTTTCAATTTAAAGTATGAAATGAAATCATTTTATTTATTTTTCATAAAATATTCAAATTCTTTTTCGAACTAAAATCCATTGTATTGTTAAACTTATCATTCAAGACGTGTTCAACTTCAACGACAAAATTGTAAAGTCAATGTTAACCAAAACAGGTATTATCTCATAGACCGTTAGCCTAACAATACAATGGACCTGCAGTCGGAATAATTTTATTTTATTACATTTCATTCTGTTTTCTATTATGATTTAGTTTGAGCAACATTATTTAATTCTGTTTCTTATATTTACAAAATATGCGCCTTATTTTTATTTTATCTTCTCTTTTAAAAAATTTGTATAAGAAAGTAAAAACAACAAAATCTTGATTTAACTATTTTATCAAGTATTTTAAAATATAAAATAAAATAAAATAAGATACTACTTTATAATCATTTGTAAAATAAAAGAAAGTAAATTATATTTCTATTTCCTAGGATTATGTTTAAATTGGCAGAAGGGGATGAAAGTAAATCTATATTTTTTTAAAGGAAAAAGTTAATAGATTTAAAGTTTTATACTTTGAGATGCAAAATAAAATATGGAATATATATAATAAAAGCTCATAAATTCCACTCCGTCTAATCTCATCATTTTCAGAAATGGAATTGATCCAATTACCAAACTTCGCAGTTTTTTTTTTTTTATGATAAAACGGTTTAAAAAAAATTATCAACAGAATAACAACAAAAACCACATTTAAAATATGAATTGGTCAATTTTTATTTTTTATTTTTGAAGAGAAAGCGAAATGGTCAATTTTTATTTAACAATTTCAAAGTTGCAATCATATAAATTGATTTAATAAAAATTTACCAATTCATGTTTTAAGTGTGTTTTTTGTTGTTTTGTTTTTGATAATATAATTTGAACCGTGCCATGTTAATATAAAGATTTCAATATTGGTGACTGCATGGATTAATACATGATATGCTGAATCTAACAAATTAAAATTCATCATTTTTTTGGCACTTGTCTTGTTCCTCTGGGTCTCAAATTAATGTATGTGATAAATGATATGAAGGATCGTGTGTTTTATTTTTGTTTAATTTTAATATAAGAAATGATATTTATACAATAAAATTTTATAATTTATACACACTAGAGAGATAAAGATAAGAAAAAGAAATGGAATAAAATAACGAAGAAAGAATTAAAAATTGTTGTGAAAATATTAGCACCTTCGTCGGTTTCTCGACAGTCTCCAGTTTTCTCTTGTGGTTGCGTCTTCTATGATTATACTTAAATTAAAATCTGCGTTGAAATTAGGAGCATGGATTAGAAAAAGAAACGTATGACAAAGGCCAAGTGAAGTGGCGGGCCATGCACTTGCTGCAGTACTGAGGGTGGATAGGGGCGCAAACCTCCATATGTGCTTCATGTTCATCCCTTCTTTATAACTAACTAATATCTTCTAATAACTCTACTATAATTCCTAACACAACCTTATTTTAATCAAATACATTTTTATAAAAATTTGGGCTTAATTTGTTTCTTAGAGAATGTTATAGTCTAAGCTTAATATAGGTTAAATAATCATGATTCTATGTCAAGTGGCTTGACATATTTTTACTCCTACTCATGAATGCAATACAATTTAATTATGAAAGATTAAAGTTAATTAACCTTTTTAATGAAAATTATATATCAACAAAATTAATAGATATTTCACACCACCTATAATATGACAAGAAAAATAAGAAGCTGACAATATATATAACCCAATTACGAAAAAAATTGTGAAACTAAACATAAGTATTTTCTTCCTATTATTTTGTGGATGATAATTTTTTTTTTTTGGTGGGTGTGTGTGTGTGTGGAACAGTCATCTACGAAAGAACAGATGAAGGAACGTTGGTATAGTAATCTTTAATCCGTCCTGACCTAGTGACCATGTTAAAAGTCTAAACAATGCGAACTTAATAAATTCTTATAATCAAACCTTCTGTAGTTCTGTTGGCGGCGAATGCATGCCAAGGAGACACGGTGATTCTGCAAAATCTTTCGTTGACTTTTCCGATTGTTCACGTTTAATCAATACTCTTCAAGTTTCACCACTGATAGCTAGTAGCTTTAAAATTTAATGAACTGTATCTACCTAAATAAAACACAACTCGTTGAAGGTCTTTTAGTTTTTTCTTGATCAGTAATCAACGTGACCACGTTTGGTGATTTGACATTTCTTTTTATCTTAATGGCCTGTGCCGCCTCAATTATAATACTACATACTAAATTTTTTATCAAACACATCATTTATTAAACTTATATTATTTTTCTAACTATAAGGCTTTGATAAAACTAATATTATTGAAGCATATTTTTGCATACTTGTATTGATTGATAAGTACTTTTTCCTTTCCTAAACATTATTTGGTCACTCTTGATTGAAACTCAATTTGAATGCCTTATAGTTTATCTTAAGGCCAAAGCCTAACAGTAGCAACGTACTCCACCCACGGCAGTAAAGTAAAAAGGTAGCTGAAATGTGTAGCTTTTGAGTTGAGTTTGCAACAGATATGTTAGCACTTGTGTGGGAAAGTCCTGATGGTTTTGGCCGTAGCCTTGTGGGCTTCATCATTTATTTTCTGCATGCCTTCACTGTCAACTTGAAAGCTCAAGTAAGTAATATATAGGCTATGATTCATGAATACTCAGCCTAATTGACTATTCCCGTGCTTCTGACTCATATGTTATCCAGCAAAAAAAGCACGAATCATATTGCTCTACAAAATTTTCTGTAATCATCATGAGTGACCAAAGATTATAATTCTCTGCTGCACGAGCCCTCCATGATCGCTCAATTAAAGTTTGATTTTTCACGCTAACTGCATGAAGCATTGTTGCTTTTGCTTCATCAAATAAGGCATTCAATTAATTGTATTGGGTCTATGACCTTCCAATTGGATTGTTTGGATTATATTAACCTTCTAATCCCGTACGTTTTCGGAGTTGGAGAATGCATTTTATATATATTTTCGTTTTCATACCAGCTTCTTCATAAATAATGATTTTTGTTGAGGATCACACACTTTGGTAGTTAGATTTTTTATGAGATTTAGTCTGATTTTTAAGATACTTTATTACGATCTTACTTTGTTTCAGAAAGAAGAAACATTTCAAACCGTTGGCTACTCGGTTGATAAAATACAATCAACAACATTATGTAACCAGAAATATATATATATATATATATATATATATATATATATATATAAAACAAACTGAATCCATGGTTAGTACCAAAAACCACTATTATGCGTTTACATTTATTACCTTTTGTATATTGCTTACTTTTTATTTGGCCGCCAATTGGAATACTGATTACTGAATATCGGTGCATGCGTTTCAATTTTATTTTATTATGCAATATGAAAAACATGTTAGGTAGCAAATATTTAAAAAAAAATATTTAAAATATGACATTTAATATTAATATGTTGAAAAATTTTGAAAAACGTGACTTGTTATTACTCGCTATCTATAACTTGTTTTATAATATATTCGTGTGACTATCAAGTTTACTATAAAAATTCAGGAAAAAAAATTAAAGTTTACTATAACGCATGCATTCACCGTGGTTAATGGCTATAATGTTACAACTTACAAGTTCGATTGGAGGGGTCAGTTTTACTATTTTAGGCAGTTACTTTCTCCATTCCATGAATTGCTTCCAACACAAATTCAAAATATAAAATTACAGTTAGATTAGCCTTTTTAAGCGGAAGAAACAGACCTATCAATTTGACCCGACCCACAGTACTTGGATTAGGTCCACTTGGGTCCAAGGCCCACAAAGCCTTGTGGGCTACATGCCTACATAAGCCTTAAGTTTTAATATTTTCATATATTGTTTTAATATTCAGGCCGAATAAAAATAGTCTCGATTAAGATAGTCCAAAAAGTAATCTTAACTGGTAGCAATCTAAAATAGTCCCGACCGAGGACGATGAAAATAAGATTCAATCAAAGTCAGCTAAAAGCCTTGGTCAAAATTAGCTAAAAATAACACTAAATAACCCCTATCAAGGTCAATTGAAAATTATCTTGATCTCGGTTGACCAAAAATGTCATAGACTAAGTCGACTAAAAATGTCTAGGATGAGGTCAATCCAAAATATCCTGACTAATATTTGTAAAAAAATAATCATTATTGATGGCAAAAAATAACCATGACTAAGACCAGTAGAAAATTCCTTTGACTAAGGTCAAGGCCAAAAATAGACCACGACCAAGTTAAAACTATTTTTTTTTACAGTTGAAAAAATCATTTTTAAAATAACATAATCCATTGATTAATTTTTTCTAGGTGGGCTAAAACCCTCTAGCACTATTATGGTGGGCCAAATGGAGTGGCCCTAGGACCAAAGTGAGGAGATGGCACTGGGACCAAAGTGAGGAGAAAACAACTGGGGATAAGCTTTATGCATCAGCCCATTTTCTAATACATCCAGATTCAACAGTGCACTCCCGAATACCATTTGCATTATTATAATCCATACTAATATGTAAGGTTCTTACGCGTTATTAACACAATCCTCTAACCATTTGAACTAATAGATCAATTATAATAAAAAATAATTAATGTTTCTACATATTTCTACATATAATACTAAATTTTTTAATTTATATTCAATACACATAAGTTTACATGATAAATTTTGTAACAATTAATTTTGATTTAATAATTAAAGTATTTTTTTACATATAAAAATCATAGATTTAAATAAAAATTATAGTTTTATATTAAAATTTATGTTTATGATTTTTATATGTTTAATTAAATACTTTAATTAATAAAAAATTACAGATTTAATAAAATTATATTTGTATTTACAGGTTAAATTAAAAATTATATATGTATTTACAGGTCTAATATTTTAAATAAACTCGTAAATTTTTATTTAAAATTATAATTTTTATTTAAATTTATGATTTTTATATGTGAAAAAATACTTTAATTATTAGATCAAAATTAATTATGTAAACTTATATGTGTATTAAATATATATTAAAAAATTTAGTGTTATATGTATAAAAATTAATTATTTTTTAACATAATTAATCTATTAACTTAATTGATTGGAACATTGAGTTAATAACGCAAAGGTTTTGCGAATCCGTATAAAGGTTTCAGAATACAGATTGCGTAATCTGTATTGATTATAATAACATGAAAGTATTTTCAGAAATTCACTATTTTAGAAAATGGGCTGGTATATAAAGCTTATCCCAAACAACTGCCCAGGATTACGGCCTACCTTGTCCTATATTACTTGCAACATTTGGGCTAAGTTTTACGGGCTAGATTGATGGACCTAAATAAGGCCTTGAGTTGAAAAGTAGAAAGAGTGTCCAACGCCACATGTGAATTTGAATGGTAGTTGATGGTGGGAAGAAGAAGTAATATAGAATATGAACGTATTTTCTGGTTGTGTGAATGTATGTTACGTGCTATTCTTTCCACATCACTCTGTTTACTCTCGTCGCTGTGACACTGTTCAGCTCAGGTGGGTGACTCAACTTCTTCCTTTCATTTTATTGTAATTATATATCACGAAACTAACTCATGTAATAAAATAATTACGTCCCGTTGTAGTGGCTTTACCTAAAAGTAGAGGAAGGAAGTTGAAATACATATTTAGTTGATGTAAGTGTTTAGATTGTTGTTTATCAAGTGAAGGCTTAAGTATAATGAGAATCTTTTTTCATCGGAAGTGCATAGTTTTTTCAAAATGATCAGTCTAGTAGTCTACAAGTCCAAAGGATTTTCAACATAGGGATAAGATTAATATTACATTCTGAAATTTATTTGTCCAAATATCATCAACATATACTAAGTTTTTTCACATACTTGTTTAACTCTTCTAAAAAAAAGACTTATTCAACTAAATATGTTGACCTTTTGAGAAAATTTCCAATTTTTGACGTTATTTTAACAAATTTATTTAGTAACTAGGAATTGTGAAATACTCGAATTTTTTTTACAAGTCTTGTGGCTTATACCAAATAGCCAAGAGTTTTGAATTCAGGGGAATGAGAATGGGGTAGTTATTTATTACTTTGACACAATAGCCTATACCAAAGAAGAATGGAAATAAAATTATGTATTATTGATACAAAAGCTTCCTCTCTGGCAACAATTGTATGTTTCATGCAAAAGTTTTAAAAAACTTACAAAATATTACGTTGGATAATAAACTTGTATACGCTGAGATTGATTTGTGTTTTTCTGACTAGAATATGCATTATCGACTTCACAGCACCAAAAATGGGTTCCAAATATAGTTTGGTCGCGCTTCTCCTGTTCCTTCTCCACCCTGTGGTTCTCTCGGGGCCTAGTAATGGGATAAGTAGAGCTGGGTTGAAAAAGAACAAATTTGATCAAAGAAAAATGCTCAAAAGAAATATTGATTCAGAAGAAGCAACATTGAGAGAGGCCAGGCCTTTTCGTGGCTACGAAAATTCTGATGACACAAGTATTATTCGGTTAAAGAACTACATGAATGCTCAGTATTTTGGGGAGATTGGTATTGGTACTCCTCCTCAGAAATTTACTGTAATATTTGACACTGGAAGTTCCAATCTTTGGGTGCGTTCCTCCAAGTGTTACTTTTCAGGAAGTCTTCAAAATTTTCTCCTTGTTTATATATATTTGCTGAAAGCTTTCCACAAAATTTGTTTGTTTTTCATTAAAATGGGTGAAAAGAATAAAAGCTATGATTCCATGTTGTGTGCAGGTTGCTTGCTATTTGCACTCAAGATACAAGTCAAGCTAATCTAGCACTCGCAATAAAAATGGTACAATCCCTCATTCTTGGTAGTTGGTCCATGGAACTTACTTCTCCGAAATTTCCACTTCAAAATTTACCGCATGCCTTTTTTCTTGCTTATCCTTTGTTCATTTTATTTAATTATTAAACAAAGACTAAAAGCTATCAAGAGGATTGCTAATCATTAATTAATGGTTTTCTTAAATGCGGTCAGATTTAGACTTCAGAAATAGAAAGATAGAAAAGAAAATACAAACTTTAGACATCCATTCATTTTTGTACTATTAGGTTCATACTCTACCGTTGAGGTTGGGTTTAGCAAAAGGGATTAGTCCTTACAAAGTGGAAAACCACGATTTAAATTTCACTAACACATTTAGTGTCCAACCATATCTTTAGCAGGATTGTCTTCTAATACATATGGGAAATTAAAAGAAATCATACTCTTTTATTTTTTAGTATCAAGGTACATTATTAATTGCAATGAAAATTTGTGGAGAAATAAAAATGTACATTAAAATATTAAAAATAATAGCTACCTGTGAATTTCTTTTGCATGTAATTGCAAAAGATAGATAAAAATATCAAGTTTACTTTAACTAAGCAAAACCTAATGCTTACCATGGTTCAATCCGTATTTTCTTCCAAATAGATTTTTACATACTACAGCTCGTCAAATTCTTAGATCGGTTGTTGATCTGTTTACTTCGCATGTCCATATGATGATGTTTTGAAACATTTCTTTTTTTTTTTTGCAGGGTCATCAGCTGAAATCTGCGAGGGTGTTTGGATAGAAAAATTTATTGGAGGAAAGTAATTTATCAGAAAATTTAAAATTCTTTAATTTAAAATTCATTATTTGGATGTTTTTATATAAAGAATTTAAATTTTTAAAATTTTAAAATAAAATTTTAAACAACTAAAAATGTAAAATTTTAATTTTCTTTTAAAAGTTAAAAAATTGAAATTATCTTCTTCTATAGAAGCACCCACAGCACCACTCTTTGCTCGGTCTTCATAGTCGATGAGTACTCCGAGCTCATCTACTCCTAGGACACCCATCTCACGCACCTCTCGCATGAGGTTCAAAATTTTAAAAATGAAGAGATTTAATTTCTTTATCCAAACACATAAATTTGAAAATGAAAGAATTTCAATTAAAATTTTTAAAATTTTAAATTATTTTATCCAAACATTTATCGAATAGAAACAAAGAAGTAATATTTCTATTTTAAAGAAGAATAGAAATATTGTTGATATTTGGATCAGGACTATATCAAGGTTGGAGACTTGATTGTCTTGACCAGGCCAATTTTGCTAAATGAACACTTTTGTGTTATTCTTCAATTTAGTTCTGTTTCATGAGTCTATTTTTTTTAATCTACATGGCTTTAGGATTTTATTGAAGCAACTAGAGAGCCTAGCATCACATTTTTAGCAGCCAAATTTGATGGCATTTTGGGATTAGGATTTCAAGAGATATCTGTTGGGAAGTTTTCCGCTATCTGGTAAGTTCATGGATGCTTGCTGTTATGTGATGGAGAATTTGACTAAAATTTGAAGCATACATATGAAATTTTCAACTACTCAATTGCAACACCTTATCATCCTAGTAGAATCATTATTATCTCTATTTCTCTCCTAAAACTACATACTCCATTGTCCAGAGATGTCATGCTATGTGCTACCTTTGCATATGCAAAGAGACTATTTCCGGACCAAGACAACATTTTACCGTGGTCCTCATATCTATTTCTCTCTAAATTGAAAAAAAATGCTTTGTTTTTTTTATTGATGGTTGTGATAGGTATAATATGTTCAATCAATATCTTCTGGCACAACCGGTATTTTCATTCTGGTTAAACCGCAATACCGACGAGAAGCAAGGCCGTCAGTTTGTATTTGGCGGAGTTGATTCAGATCATTACAAGGGTGACCACACATATGTTCCAGTTACTCATAAAGGCTATTGGCAGGTAATCCATAATGAAACTTTAATAATGTTTTGCAGTGACATATGTTACAGGTATTTTATTTTTTTTTTACTATTTTCCCTTTCAATTGCAGATTGAAATAGGAGATGTACTAATTGATCGCAAAACAACTGGTATCCATGACATATGAACATGTATAGTTAATGATATTTTTGCTAATTACTGGTTTAGCCTTAATGATTGATAAATCATATAAGATTTATGCTTTCATTTTTCAGGATTTTGTGCTTCCAAGTGCTCAGCGATTGTTGATTCTGGAACCTTTGTTAGCTGGCCCAACGGTAAGAAAAGAAATTCCTTTTAATGCGTTAATCAAAATCAAACGTAATTTTTGGAATAAATAGTTATCTGATTGATCTATTTCTGATCAAAACATATATATCCAGCAACTGATGTAATGAGATGTGAAATTAATTCAACTTTAAACCGTTGCATATTTTAGGGTGTTATTGCTCAAATCAATCATGCAATTGGAGCGGTTGGTGTGAACCAAGAATGCAAAGCAGTGGTTGCTCAGTATGGAAAAACCATATTGGATAAGCTGATAAATGAGGTATTATTATTAAGTTTTATATCCATTCCATCCATATATTTTCTACTTTCAACAACTTCTAATTTTCCTACTATTTCATAGGCTTTGCCACAACAGATCTGCTCTCAAATTGGATTATGTACTTTTGATGGTACTCAAGGTGTAAGGTATGATTTGATCAACCTATTGTGTTCTGATAAATGTACTTGGATGATCAATTGTGTTGCATTAAAATAAAGTAGTCGTAAACTCTCCTAAAATTTTTAGTATGCGCATCCAGAGTGTGGTTGATAAAACCATAGAGAAGACATCTTATAGTTGGAATGATGCCGGATGCACAGCTTGTGAGATGGCTGTGGTATGGATAAAAAATCGTCTACTATTAAATGAGACAGAAGATCAAATCTTAGACTATGCCAATGCGGTAAATCATTCATCGTATTCATATTTCTGGAAAATAATCAATGTTCTTTCAAGAATCTCATATTGTGTAATCTCTATTGCATTTACAGCTCTGTGATATGCTTCCCAGTCCAAATGGAGAATCAGTTCTTGAATGCAGTACTTTATCAGTTTATCTGAAATGCCTAATGTTTCATTCACCATAGGGGGAAAAGTATTTGAGCTTTCCCCAGAGCAGGTATAATCACTTCCAAGGTGTAGCATGTGCCATGATGCCATCTAATTGAAATTTTATTTCCTGGTTCGCCATAGTGTCTCAATTAGTTTTTATCGAGAGATACTAGTAACTTCCTAACACGGCATATTGTATTTAATTTATCTTTCCCTACCCTCCAAAAATCACACCCTCCATATTCAAGTCTTTTCTACTGTCCTATCTTAACTTCCTAGTGTTAAGCCTTACTTATTTGGCACAAATTTTTTTAATGAATGCTTGTTACATGAACCAGTATGTTCTTAAAGTGGGAAAAGGAGCCACAGCACAATGCATTAGCGGATTTATAGCTTTCGACATTGCTCCTCCTCGTGGACCTTTATGGTACGGTTTTTTGTTTTAGCTTGTACTTGTAATATCTTCTGGCTACTATCTGATTTATAACGACTTATTGTAGTTTTACTCCTTAATTAGTTTGCCATCTTAATAACAATTTGAAGAATCTCGTCTTCATGACTGTTCTAGTCTCGCAAAGCATGCATCTCCATTCATTGAAGGAACACCAAAAATATATGTATGACTCCGATTAATATGCATGTTACATACACTGGAAAAGGCCAACTTTTTGGTAGTAGTTTTGAGATAGAAATATAGTTTTTATGGATGCACCAATGTTCCTTCAAATTTTTGAAATATTTATGCCCATATTCATCTGTCACCTTATGAATGTTGCTTCTGAAATACAGGATTTTGGGGGATATTTTCATGGGTCGCTATCATACATTGTTCGATTATGGATGGCAATAAGAAAGTTGGATTTGCTGAATCAGCATGAGACTGTTATATGTATTGTAAATTAATTGCTTGTTTGGGAAGAGACTGTTGGTGATTTATTTCCCTAAAATATGATAAATAGCAAAGTGGGGGTAATGTATTATTTACATTATAAAGTACAGTCTTGTCCAATACATTGTGGCATTGTGCATTAGCCAGACACTATAACATGTGATAAACGTTTGTAAATACACTCAATATTGTCGTATATGTTATGTAATCAAGACCTTAAAAAATAAAAGCTTGTTGCTTCCATGGTATTTATTCTGTTCATGTGCTAGAGATCATGGTTGGTGACTTTAGCTAGAAAAGGTTGTTTTAATAGGATAGAAATAATCTGATTTTGCGATTTTTTTTCATGTAGGGGAGTTAGGGTAAAAAGATAGCCTTATTCTTAGATAACCGAATAAAAAGAGAAAATGGGAATCCGGTGATTTTTACCTATTACTAAGAACTCAATAGATGGTTATAAGAGCATCTCTAATAGGGAGTTCTTCCTTGAGTTTCTTAATCCACACATTTATATTTTTTATTAAAACTTATCATTTTTCAGTTTTTATGAATATAAATAATAAATATGAATAATTGAAGAAAATATTAAATATCAATTAAAAAAAAATTGTGCCACAGTCCACTACCACAGCCCATGCATGCCTTCTTTCACTCTTCTCCACTTCTCCATAACGTTTCATGCGTGCCTTTCTGTCTTCTTCACGCGTGCCTTTCTCTCTTCTCCAGGCGTGGTTCTTTCTGTCTTCTCCACTCCCCTTCTTTCTCTCTTCTCAACTCCCCTTCTTTCTCTCTTCTCCACGTCTTCTCTGGAACCTTTTGTCTTCTTCTTCTCCAAATCGTTTCCCCTTCTTTGTTTCTTAATCACCCCTCACACCACACCACACCATCGCGACCCTTCACTCCCGCAACCACCATCGCGGCCACTTCCTTGCGCCACCACCATCGTGATCCTTCACTTGCGCAGCCACCTTCGCAGCCCCTTCCTACCACCACCACCATCGCCACCCTTCAACCTTCGTCGCCGGTTGATCCACTTAACCTGGTTTGTTTTGTTTTTGTTGATTCTTTATTTTTTTATATTTCATTCTTGGATTAAATTTCTTTTCATTATTTTTCCTCTTTTTTTAGATGAATGATTGATGCTAGATAATAATATTTTATTATTAAGAACTGGTTGCTTAGATAGGATGTGTTTTTTTTTTTTTTTAAGAAATCATTCCGCCACGGAGATAGTCTCCCCAAAATTTCTTAAAAAAATGATTTATTTAAATGAAGGAACCATAAAAAAACTCTCTATTAAAGATGCTCTATATTATAAGTAAACTAAACTCCATTTTGTGGAAACAGTATCTCTAATAACTCCACAACAAATAACTTCCACATTTTAATAACATTTACACCAATTGCAACCTGAATACAATCAAGTTATCACTTAAGCTTGGACAATAGATAATGCTTATCATGCGTCATTGTTTTTTTTTCATGGAGGTTTTCCACTTTGTCACACTAGGTGACCGAATATTTTACGAGGCTCAAGGACAACGCTCTTTCGTTGTGTAGACAAAAATTGTTCAACTTTTGAAAAAGTAATGAGAACATGTAATTAGAGATCGCATATAATTGGCTAGTCACACTTGGACATCAAATAACTTAAGAGTGTCTACTATAATTTTCTATGTTGGATCCCAGAAAGATGTTGAACTATTGGAAGGACAGAGAGAAGATGAAAGTAGAGATCTCAGTGAGGAAAACGTTGAGGTGAAGGAAATAATACATTAAGACAACATTAGTTGTGTGGAATAACATAATTAGTTATAGACTTGCACACATATTGCTTAGATTTGCACATAATTAAGATACGTTTCACGTTTATAATATAGTTTTTTGTAATAAATATTGTTTTCATATAAGCCACCGGTTTATGCAAAAATCTGCTGGAGACCCAGTAAAGTTTAGGTGAGCCAATGTCTTTTAAAGATTTAAAGCACTTAAACTTTTATTTTTTTTTTATCTAAAACAAGTATTACTTTTTTTCTAAAGTTAAATATGACTATTATAGTGATAATTTTTCTCCAAATATTTAAAGAAATTATGTATCTAAAACTTAAATTCGAAATCATTGATTAAACTAAAACAATCCTAAATTAATTCATTCATGCGTTTGGTAGTAAGATAATTATTCAAATATTAAAATTTTAAATATTTCTGATTAAAAAATTCTTTTAAAAAAAAAGATATAGCTAATATTACTTGATTCTATAATTTCCACTGTCCTAATGCTAATATATGAGAGGAGTGACGTGGTCACAAACTTGCAACAAGTGACGTTATACTTCAGGTGCCGCCTAGTTTGCAAAGCCCCATTTTCTCTTTAAGAGGAATATAGAGAAAGCAATGAAGGCAGGGTGATATATTATTATTCGTACTCATTTGAATCATTCCACTTTACTTTGTCAGAAAGAGAGAGACAGAATTACCACTTTGAAGCAATTTAAGGTCCATGGCCATTGAGGAAGGGACAAAAGGAGAAACCTTTTTACTTTTGGGTTTCGATCGATGTTGTTTAATAACCGCACTTGGCACCACCTCACATACCATAACGGAACGTCAAAGCAAACATATATGAAACATTTATTTATATTTTTGTTGGCTAACCAAGTCCATCATTGGACGAGAGCAAAGTGCCACACTTTTTCTTCTTCTTTTTGGCCTTTTTTTGAGTCTCGCAAACAAAGCAACAATGTTCAAACTTCAAATCAAAACAACGCCCCCATTATCTATATTTCTCTTTAGTTTTTGTATATTTGAATCATTCTTTTCTTTTTTCCAGTTAAAGTTATGTAATGAGATTTAAGTGAAAAGGAGTTTGGTTTTTTTTTTTTTTTTTTAATGTTTTGGATTTGAAGAAGCTTTGTCTTTTAGGTGATATTTGGTACAAAAAGTCTTTTAACCTTCTAAGAAAAGTGAATGGAAATAAAATTTTCTCATTCTTTAAAAGAATTTTTTTTTCAAGTATAAAAGATTTGAAAAATGTTAGTTTATAAAGAAAAATGAATAATTCTTCTCATTAATTTCATATGTATAGTAAAACTTTTCCCTAAATAATTAATGTAAAATTATTAAACTATTTTATGTAATAATAATTGGTTGTAAAGCTAATATTCTTATGAAAGTTGAATATCAATCAAACAAATTTCAGAAATTCTCAAGAATTTATTCCTGAAAATAGTGTTCCCGAAAAGTTATTTAAATTCAAAATGAATGATTGTTTGTATCAAAAGCTATTTCAAATGAGTTTGCTCAAATCGACTTAAACTAAGGTCCATAGTGACTTTTGAAAGGCTAGAAGATGTTTCTTCCTTTTATTTTATTCTGCTTTTTTCTTATTAAAGTGAAATATGAATTTAACTTCTTTTAAATTCATTTTTTTTATTCAAGCTTCTCAAGTATATACTTTCCATTTTGAAATAATTATCATTTTAAAAAGTGTTATTTTAGTCTAATATTTTGAAAACTCAAGAAAATAATATTACTTTGAATTCAAATTTATTTTTGATATTTTTACTGAATAAAGTTATAATCATTAATAAAAAAAATATTCAAATATATTTATGAATATAATATAAATTAAAAACAATAATTATTATGAAACTAAAAAGGAGTATTTAGAGAGTACCTTATCGGCGTTGCACCAAACACATGGGACGTTGGTGTCCTCATATATAAAACGTGTTGTTTTAATTCACACGTGTTCCCCTACGTGTTCAGAAGTGACCCTACTTTTGTTCTTTATCCCGTAACTACGCCAAAACCCTTTTCATACAAACCAAAAAGAAAAAGGAAAAAATAAACGAAGAAAATAGGACCACGTGACTTGCGTGTGATCCAAGCATCTTTCCACACTAAAACCATTCTTCATTTCTTCCAACCTTCCACCTCACATCACTCGCATTTGATTCTTTCTTCTGTTTTTTCTCTCGTATTAAAGTACATCTTTTTTTTTTTAAGATGTAAAAATTATTTAAATAAATTTTATTTCTCATAGTCTTTTGTGGAACTGTGAAAATTGCACGAGCCAAAGCGTGGAAAGTGGTCCAGCTTGGCCAAATTTTGTTTGGACAAAATTAGCACATCTACTTTTTTATTTAAACTTATTTGAATTTTAAGACCAACATTGTATAAACTAGTCCGAATTCGTCTGGTTCTATCGGTTCACTAATTTTATAACAGGTCTACCAAACCATCAGATCATCCCATTGAGCTTGATCATTTTTAACAACTCTAATTTTTTATATAAATAACATATATTTTTCACCAAAAGTGATAATCTTACTTGAATAAAATAGATTGCTTGATTAGGATAAATATGAGTAATAAAGATATACTTTATGACAGAGTTTTAAAAACTGGTCCGATCCAGCTGTCGAACTGCAATTTGGTAATTGGATCAAGTCGAGTTATAAGTTGGATCGATTATGTTATTGATTCGAAGCGACCCAGATTGACTCGACCGGGTTTGTGATCGAATCAGTAACCGTTGACCCAGATCAGGTCACTTGTCTTTTTTTTTTAATTTTTTAGTTTTTTTTCATTTTGTTTTATTTTATTTGTTTTTATTTTGAGTTAAATTGATTTTGTCATTCATTGGTGAATATTTTTTGTGATTGCAATTGCATTTTTTATTGAGTTAAATTGATTTAGAACTGAGCGCACTTGTAGTTGAGTTATAGGTGAAATTGTGATTCTGAATCATTTTCTAAAAATGTGGTTTGAAACTTTGGATTGATTTTTTTTTTAATTTTATAATCTATATTGATATAATATGGCTATGTTTCATTTTAGTGTAAATATTGATATATATTGTCATTGATGTCTTTGATGTTAAATGTTAGAGATAATAATCATTTTTTAACTTATGTTCTTTATATTTTATTTGTATTTTTATAACTTTTGAATTTTAATACACCATAAGAAAGATTTTAAAATATGTATAATTTTTTTATATTTTTTTTATTACAGACTGGATCATGCGAATCAATTAATAACACACCGATACGACCATTAATTTAATATACTATCATGACGGGGTCAATCAACGGGTGAGTTTTTAAAATTATCCTATAAACAGTTATTGAGTAACTGTAGCGAATTTAGTTGGCTTTATGCTTTTGCTTGCTGCGTAAATAAGTAACACAGAAATCCATACTTCTCACTCCTAACCCCTCTTCCAACCTCCTATCCCCACCTGCTTAGTTTCTCTGATTTGCACTTTCAACCTCTAAGTACCCTCTCCCCCTTTAGCTTCTATCTCACACCACCCAACCAAATGATCAAACCCCCCCAACTTTAATAATACTACGTGCTTAATTAAACTATCATATTAATATATCTAATAATAAAATAAATATCCTATTAACATCGCTCGTAATCAATTTTGTGGAATTGAAAGAAGTTTAATGAATGTCAATGCCACACCCACCTTGCAATGATTTTTGATTGTTTTTGAAATGACACTTTTTTACCATAATTGATTAGTAAAGCGAAATCAGATACATTCATCCAATTATCGCATGCCATATGATGATTATTAGCTTCAAACTGAAAAACAAAAACAAAATTGATGGTATTTAGCGGGGGGGAAACCTGAAAAGGAAAACTGATTGTACTTCATTTTATTACTATGTGTCATTCTGAAAATTATCATGATTGCTTTACTTGGGAGATAATAACCACCCATTACAAGGGTTGTTTCTAGATTAACCAATCCACATTGCTTCTAGAAGTAAGCGTGGAGTAAAGCGACAGTTGGTACTTTGGGGGTTAAATATTTTGGGCACGGCCAATAAAGCTTGAAAATTCATAAAAGTTTTCAACAACTTATTAAAGTACGTTGCACTTTTTCATGAATAAATTATCATGGCAAATGATTGAAATGCAAACGGGGTTGTTCATAAAAAAGGAAAAATGGAAATGGTGTTAATTTCACAATGTATTGGCCAATCCAAATTCTTAAGAGTACTCAGCTTTCAATGAGTTTCGTATATGTTGAACCCTTTAGTTTTTTAAAGCTGCAAAATATCCACCGGAAATATCATCCCCAGTCCAACATTAATTCATAGGCACTTTTGCATGACCATGCTGTGAAGTTTCTTAATTATAGATTTGCAATATAGAAATATAAAAATAAAACATTTATAGATAGAGATCAATTTATTCCTATGGTCAAATAATCACCTACTCTCTAACTGATTTGTTATTAATTGATTTCTGTTAATGGGAAATCAACCACGAAAGTATATGTAATTGTAACTCTAACCATGTCGGTATCAACAAAAGACTTATGGGAAAAAATAGCAATATAACTTAGGATAAGGCAAGCAAACCAATAACTTATTTGACATCGAACAGGGCAAAACTATGAATCTTTCTATCCGACTTTTGACTTCTAACAAAACCCCACACATGTTGACCAATACTTTTTCCTCAGGCTATATAATTGTAATTTGTCAACCTTAAATGTTTATATTACCATTATAAAAACAAAACACCTTCCATAAAAAACTGATGAAAAAAAATATACTGAGAGATACTAAACTTCAACCACATTGGTGGTTGAACCCACCCCATTCACCTTGCCCCTAAAACCTCCCATGTTCACTTTTTCAAAGTCTAGCTAAGTATGATACAAAACAATGAATCCCTTCTTGAAAGCCCCTCTTATCCACCTAACCCAAACTCTTAACCTCTCTCCTCCTTCCCTTGCACCAAAGTAATTCCAAATCCAAGTATTAATTCAGGCCAGCGCACTCAAAGACTTCATGCTAACATCTTGTCCTCACCAAGCCATCACCACTAAAAAAGTCACAGCCACCCAAATTAGGCCACGTCTGTATACTCCCGTTGAAGGGATACTTACCTTTACAAGAGAGAGAGAAATGGCATTCAACCAATTAAGTATACCAATCAATAAAATAATAATAAATAATATATGTAGCTATAATATAAATATTTAGTCATATGTGATGCTTGAGTGCTATAAATTTTTTAATATCATTTTTAATTTTTATCAAGTTTACATAAGATTCTCCTCCTATCTTAACTATTAATATTAGACTCAAGACCTGATAATTGGTATATAATTATATTAAATATTAGTATTGTTACTCATAACACTTTTATCTTATTTCAATATAATTTATCTTCCGTGAAATAAACCAAAGTCTTTTAAATAATATAATAATTTTTTTTATATATAAAAAATTTGTTGGCTACAATTTCAGATTAATTGAATATGCAAAATTTTGATACACTTACCAAATAAAATGATAAAATAAACCCTTTAACTCAAACTCAGAAGTGCGTCCTTGTATTATATAAAGGCCGCAATTACAAACCGAAGACTCTGCACTGTGATAAAGCCATAGCACAAAAAAATGGAGTGGACTAGAGGCTTCATCATAGGACGTGGTTCATCGGCCACCGTTTACACTGCCACCTCTTCTCACTCCTCCACCGTCGTGGCCGTCAAGTCGGCGGAGCTAATACTGACAAATTCAGAGCAGCTGCAGAGAGAACAAAGGATTCTGTCTTGTCTGTTTTCTCCTCGCATAGTTACCTACAAAGGCTGTAACATTACAGAGGACCAGAACAACACCATTTGGTTCAACCTCTTCATGGAGTACATGCCCTTTGGCACTCTCTCAAAGGAAATTCACCGGCACAGTGGTGGCCACCTCAGCGAGCCGGCCACTGTGCACTACACGCGACAAGTCCTGCAGGGTTTAGAGTACTTGCACAATAATGGTGTTGTGCATTGCGATATTAAAGGTGCCAACATTTTGATTGGTGAAGATGGGGCTAAGATTGGGGACTTTGGATGTGCCAAGTTTGCAAATGATTCATCGGCGGTGATCGGTGGCACGCCGATGTTCATGGCGCCGGAGGTGGCCCGTGGGGAGGAGCAGGGGTACCCTGCTGATGTGTGGGCACTTGGGTGCACTGTGCTTGAAATGGCCACTGGGTTTGCACCATGGCCTAATGTGGAAGACCCTGTGACAGTGTTGTACCGTGTTGCATATTCCGATGATGTTCCTGAGATTCCTTGTTTTCTGTCTGAAGACGCAAAGGATTTCTTGGGGAAGTGTTTTAGGAGGAATCCTAAGGAAAGGTGGAGTTGCAGTCAGCTTCTGAAGCATCCATTTCTTGCGGAATTCAGTTCCAATGATAAGGAAATTCAAGAATCTAATTCATGTTCTCCAACAAGTATTCTTGAGCAGCGCTTTTGGAATTCTGTGGAAGAGGCAGAGGCAGAGTGTGTCTCTGTCTCTGGCAATGTGGTTCAGATTAAACGTTTTGAGGATTCTCCGAAGGGCAGGATCAGAAGTCTTGCTTTGAGCTCAGGGGATCCATTTTGGGAACTGGATGATGAAAATTGGATCACAACAAGAGGCAGTAAAGCAGGGACTTCAAGTTGTGATGAGTTGAATTTGGATGTTAATAGTAGAATTAGTGGTTATTTGTGTGATGATTATTTTAAATGCAGGGATGTTAGTGTTGTAGTTGATAGTTTCAATTTTGAGAGAGGCAATTCTGAGATGCTTCTCCCTTTAACATTTGATTTTTTTTTATAATTCAATTATTGGAGAACTTTTTTTTCTTCCCATCACTGTTGCAGTTATATTGCAGGGTTTTAAACCTATTAGATGTCAGTGTTGCAGTTAATGTCCAATGACCTTTCTCGGCCACTGGCCTAACTCGGTTTATTGTTTTGTGGGCTCGTTTCACGTTTGGTTCAATTGACAAACCCTTTGCAAAATTGAACCCTTTTTTTTCATTGGGTGAAATAGGTGAATTCAAAAATAAATTAATAAATAAAGGCAGAGAAATAGAACATGCAAGGCATGGCAGGCCCCAGTTTGGTGGTTCTGTGTTTTAAGTTGTAACTCTCAACCCCTGTATGTTCTTTATTTAAGTTTTAAGTTTGATGGGAACTAAAGTTAGTGAATGTTCTCTCTCTGTGTTGGTGGCTATGCCATCTATTTTGCCAACTATTTGTCCGTCAATGGTATTTGGTAGGTCCAGAAATAAAATTCCAAAGCCTTCCAATTAGTTAGAAGGTTAAACTACTGATCAAATTCTACTCTACCGTACCGAACCTATATAATAAAACAGGTCGTAGTTTTAAAAGCAAAGCGAATATGCAACAAATATTACGTTAGTTGGGTGAGGGTTAATGTCAAAACCAGTACATCATGATAAATACTAATTCATCAAATACAAATAGTTATAGCACACACATGACAAGTTGAAATATATTTGGAGTCGCAAAATTTGGTCAATGCCCACTAGGTTGATTTATCTTGTATGAATGAATATTCAGTGCCCAGAGCCTAGTCACCCCAAATATAATTCAAACTTTAATCTTTTATGGTTAGAGAATATATACAGTAGTAGGGCCCTCCCTAAATTGTGCTAGTAAAGAAAATTTGGTCAATCAAGGGACCGGCTGCGTTCAAAATTCGAATTCATTAGTTTATTACCAAAAAGTTGTACTGTTGTCAAAGCCCCATCCATTCACACTTTCCCCCCTATAGGATTCTAATGACATTATTGTGATGCCCTCCTTCTGAAGCATCTATGCTACTTAGGCCTCAAGAGTTGTTCAGAATTATGATTTGTCTTTGCCTTTTTCTCTTTTAAGCCCATCCGCACAAATCATCTTGAGCTTAATTGTTTTGTAAATTGCTTTAGTATTGGTTCTCAAAAAAAATACTCCATTATGGTTAATTTGATATGGATATTGGAATTATAGGCCTAGGTGCCTGATATGGCTAGGTTCTTGATTCTTGAAAGGTTACGCAATAGAAAAAGTATAAGAAAAGAGGACAACTTTGAACCACTAGTAGAAAGAGATGGGGGAAGAACAGTTGGAATATGATTCAAGTATTGTCGAACATTATGGGTTTCTAGCCATAAAAAATACTTACCGTGTATAACAGTAAATATTTCATTAAAGAAAAAGTCTATGATGAAGTCTCATGTTTTATATAGTTTACATAGTAAAAAAATCTAAAAATGTGGCGGTAATTCCATTGAATTGGTTTGGCTTTTGAAGGGTTAGGTGATATGTATGCATGTAAAAACAACACGCCAAGATGAGGTCTAAGTTTGTTTCCAATTCAGCCCAGTTACTAGTTAGTGAACCGACAGAAAATAGCATACTTTGGGTCCAAATATTCACCTCAATCAAATGTATCCAAGACAATGAACCAAAACGAAAACTTGAACCCGAGAGGCCGCTACAATCTTCACAATTTTTTATTCGTGTTAGACGAAGTTTAGTGTTGAGAAAAATGATAGAGACACCAAGACAATCTTCACATTTCCTTAAAATCTCTCTCTTTTAGTTATATTCATTGATTGATCTTAAATAAGGGAAATTAACAGCAACATGCAGAGGAAGAACATCATCTGGGACCATATGAACAAACTTGATGCAATCGCCATAAACAGAAGAAACCTCTGCCATTAATTAAATATAATAACCCTTTTGATATTTCACTCAATTGCATCCATTCATTTGATAGCACATCTAGCATGAATGTTAACCTTTGTGTCCCAAATTCACGGATTAAGGCATATGCAATAATGCAACGATGAAAGTAATCTTAAATCCATCTTAAGCTATATAAACCCATTCTTTGAGTGTGTTACTTAGCATAACTCCCGTTTGTCTGGTCCATGGCCCAATGCCCCATCCCCTCCACAAAACATAAAACAAAAGAACACCGATCAGAATTTAAGTTGAAAGAAATTTTACCAGATTTCTATGCTTTTAGATTAGCTGTGAGAGAATCAAGAGAGCAAAAACCATGGGAGATTTTTATTTGTATTCTTTACTCAACTTTTTACATAAAGGGATAACTTCATAAAATTTATATTTGTATACACAAAAAGTCTATACGTTAATAACACCAAACATTTGATAGTATAATTTTTACACTAATAGCCCATTCTATTCTCTTATCCTCATCATATATGCTGCCAACATGGCCTAATAGCATTCATGTATGTCTTAATCATAAGAATAATCAACTCACTCAATCCGCATAACATCTCTCTCCTCTTTCTATTGTGACCTGGTTAACTCATTCAAACACGCACCACCCAAGCAGAAACATCTGAATCAAAGGAGAAAATTGCTCTGCATATCTGAACCTTCACATGCTCTTTTTGTTAGCAGAATGGGGAGAGCTGTGGTCAATAGCCTGCACTTGATTCCGAAGATTCTGATTGTCTGCCAAGAGGCGATCATATTCCATAAGAAACCCCTCAGATTGCTTTCTAAGAGCCTCCACCTCAGTTTCCAAAGCCTTAGCGTTGCTTGCTTCCACCTCACACTCAGATTCTACTTTCTCAATTTTGGTTTTCAACATGGCGATTTCTTCCACCAATGCCTTGTGCTCAGCTGCACTGACACTTTTTCCGTCCTCAAAACTTCGACTCTGTTTCTTAGCAGCCTCCATGGACTTCCTCAGTAACCGAAGCTCTCTTATGTAATGGTGAAATCTATCTATCATCAGAGACAGGAATAGCACAAACCCTGCCCACATCTTTATATGTCAACAAATCAAATGCCACAACTATTATACAAGAAATAAACCCTTCAAATCAAATAACTTGGTCCATAGGAAAAAAATTTAGCGTGCATTTCAGCATTTGGTTCAATTTATCGTAGATAAAAATTATTTTCTCCTTAAAAATGAAGAATTTAATTAAAATGCATTGACTGAGTATCAGTTTTTACTTTTTACCCTGTCATCTAATCACATATCGCTAAAGAAAAATTATTGGCTTTTATATTTCAAAAATAATTTTGATATACATTGATAGTGTATGATAATTAAATAAAAAATGATAGACATTGATACTATGATAGTGTATGATATTATTTTGCTGATAAAAAAATGATAGTTAAACTAAAAAATGAATATATGTTTAATGGTAGTTTGATTTGAGAAAAAAATTATTCTTTGAATTTAATTTTCATACACTGTAATAAATTTTACACAATGAAGCAGTAGAAATCTATCTATTGGTATGAATTTCAAAATAGTTATGAGAAAAAGTCAAACAAACATGTGTAAATAATGGTTTATTACTGGATTTAGAAACTCTTTACACGCATACACTTATCTCTATTATTCTATTTCATGTTTGGTTGTTTACTAATAATATAAAAGACGACTATTTCAAAAATAAACTAAACTTATAGCTTAAAAGATTTTTCATTCTATAATCTTTTAAGAGATTTTTTTTACTGTTAATAAGTAGGTAATACATAAGTAAATAATAAATATCTGTAATATGATATCACAAAGCTCTAGCCCTAGGGTATCACAGTCACCATCAATTCATTCTTCAGATATACACTTGGAATTCGAAATCATTGCTTAGTGCATAGTTTGAGAGCATCGAATATCCCCCGAATTAACAGAAACGAGAGAGAAACTAGATTTACCCATAAGAGAAGCTTCGAGCATGTGCTTGTACAAGAGGACTTGGTCAGTGGGGTTAGCGACGGGAGGGTCGAGGTTCCGACGCCGGATCTTTGCGATGCTGTAGAGGGAGGAAGCGAGCACCAGCAGCAGCGTGGCGGTGACGGTCTTGACTACAACGGGGCCGCGACCGCGCTTGACCCGATCCAATGTGACGATCACCAGCTTCCTCGCCGGAGTTTTGAAGAGGAAGCTCGCGATGACGAACATTTCCGCAAATATCAGCGCGTACAGAAGCTGCAACATTTTGTTTTTCTATTTGTTCGTTAACGAAAACCCTAGAATGGAGTGAGGGATATTAAGAGGGTGAGATTTGAGCGCGTGGGTTCAGTGTGAGAGTGCGTGTAGAGCACAACTCGGAGGAGTCGACATAATGCCGGTGGAGGTGGGTAGGGAAAAAGGGTATAGCCGTCATTTCAACACTGAGTTTTCCTTATTTCCCTCTCTTTTCTCTCTTTATTGCCTAACGGTCAACACTCATCTTCCCACCTTCCTCCTTTCTTCTTCTACATCCATAATCCATTTACTTGCTATTTATTATGCTTCATAAATCATGCACTTTTCTTTTCTCATTTTGATACTCTACTTAATTTTTTTATTTTATTACGTGCATCAAATTGGAAGGATTATGAAATTAAACATGCAAATGGTAACAAAAGGCATGAAAATTAAATAAGTGTAACTTTTAACAAATAAACAAAGGAAAGAGAAAATCGGCACAGTTATTTAACATTATTTTTCTAATGCATTCTTTTAGTGGTTAAAATATTCATGTAAGAAATTAATAATTTGAAAATAAAACTTACAAAAAGATATATTGCTAGCATTTCCCATGAAACAACAAAATAATAACCTGAAAAATATTAACCTACACATTGCTAGCATTTTAGAAATAAAAATACACCATTTTAAAAAATATATGATACAACTCTCGTTCCTCATTCAATAAATCTCATCCATGATTTAGTGAATTTATACTAATTTGGACTAAAATACTATTATTTCCAACTATTTCAATGCAAAATTCACCAGAAACCTATGAAGTACGGACATTCCTTTTTTTGTCCAAAATGCTTGTCGAACACGTGTCGGACACCAACACGTTGCGACACACATCTGACACATGGTCAACTTTTTAGAACACATTGGCTAGGGGAACATGCAAGTTTGACCGAGTCAGATACGCAGTCAACTTTTTCGACACATTTCGACATGTTTTTTTTTTAAATTATATATTTTAAAAAAAATTAAAAAAATTAAAAAAAAATTTATAAAAATTTATATTCTTTTGTACATTCCATGAAGAGGAATAAGATCACCCCAAAAAGTGCTAAAAACTTGATTTATGTGCATGGCAACCTTCGACTTTTATCAAGAAAGAGTCCAAATTATGAACAAGAAGCAAATCAAATGTAGAACATTGTTGAAGATATATTTGATTCACTTGATAACGTTGGAGATCTTCAAGTTTCCAGTCTTTCACTTGATAAGCCAGAGATAGAGGCTATGATTCTTCGAGATGGAGATGAAATTGATTAAACTTGTTAATAACACTTTATGGATATTTTATTATTTTTGTTTTATATTTATGTTATGAAATTTGAATACTTGAATGATTATATGACTTGTTTTAAGCTGTTATATGTATTAAATATAAATTATATTATATATATTAACAATATTTAATATCAAAACGTGTCCTAATGTGTCGGTATTTTTTAGAATTTACGTGTCCGAGTATCGTGTCGTATCACGTGCATCATAGCCAAAAATTGATGTTGCATAAAGAACTTTGTAAACACAACTTTAATAAATAATCAATTATATATGTAAAGGTATAAAATGCAATTACATAGAAATTCTAAAATAATTATAACCAAGTTCAGCATAATGATAAAATGCTAAAACAACTAAATGAAGGAGCTTAAATAAAAGGAGAGAAGGAAATACCAAAATTGCGTAGCTTAACTTAAAAGTAATCAAGCGGGACTGAAGGTTGTTGCAAATGAATACAAAGACCAAATTCGACCAACACCTTTCCACTCCATAAATATACCATGTTCTGCATTCTCACTTATCCGCATGAATGAGTCATTTATTCGAACTTTAAAAAGTTTCTCCAATAAACCATAAAACGAAAAAAAAAAACTACATCATCTGGCATCTTTATATCTCGCATGAAGTTTACTATAAATTTTCTAACAGTACAGTGCTGGGTTTCTTGGGCTGTGGCAACTGGTGGGCCAATAATTTACAGCTAATACAATTCTTCTATATAAACAAAAAATATTGTTCTGCAAAATGAATGACCAGAAGCATCGAGAAATTTCTGGTCGAGATAACAAGCCTCCTGCTTAGGTAACAAATAAAAACCTCAAGTCAGCCTCTGTCAATTTCCCCAGAGCATCAGAAGAGCCACCTATAGTCCTGTTAAGAGAAAAAAATTATTAATAAAGAAGCAACATAACACAAGATACTCAGCATCTTTCAACACTGTTCTACATCACAGGGATCGCACTTACCCTTCAAACACTAGTTCCTTCTTCTCTTGCAGTTTCAGAATTCTCTCCTCGATTGTGTTCTCAATGACAAACCTCACAATTCTGTGCATAAAAGAAGGGTCAGATCATGAAGAAAGGACCAATCTGTATTTTTTACTCTACTT
This sequence comes from Glycine tomentella, assembly GCA_007407185.1. NCBI lineage: Eukaryota > Viridiplantae > Streptophyta > Magnoliopsida > Fabales > Fabaceae > Glycine > Glycine tomentella. The sequence continues at coordinate 47,485 of PYAF01004025.1, read as the reverse complement.
TTCCATTTCTTAATTGTTCTGATTTGAAAGTGCTAGAGAGCAAGAACTAAAACCTTATAGGCTTGTATTGCCCTATTCGGTGAATTCTGTCTTGAGCCTGGCGCTCCACAGCCGGGTTCCACCAAGGGTCCATAAGGAAGACCTAACCATGACCAAGAAACAAGGCCGCAAAATTAACCGACTAAAGCTTAACAATGTTGATAGATGAGTAAGAAAAATGTTTGCCACAAACATTAAGAATATAACAAGTCAAATAGCTTTATTGCAAGCAAATTTAGGTACAACTATTTTCGTTTTCAAATAAAAGTAGCTCCCATGAAGATTGGAGGTTAACCTCTAGAAAATTCAACGCAAGACGTAAATAACCAGCGTATTTGTCAATTTAAAATTCCAAACAGCAGAATACCAAACGACTGACAATTAAAATAGGATTGCTTACATGTGAAGCTACTGTCAAATTCAGTGCAACACCCCCAGCTTTCAAGCTCATGAGAAAAATTTTGCAGTCTGGGTCTTCAGTGAATCTCTTAATGGCAGCATCCCGAGCAGCCAATGACATGCTTCCATTCAACTGAACACAAGATACTCCAGACTGCAACAAGCACAAAACATATCAGCCCAATGCAATTTGGTATTAATCAAACAGAAGCTGACAATTAATTTACCTTGTGCAAAGAGTAGTTTATAAGATCCAGGAATGATGTGAATTGGCTAAAAACAATCCCTTTGGCAGAGCCGTCCCTTTCAACCATGAATCTTATTTCTTCCCTCTACAACCATTCAACACATTCAGGTAGAAATCAAGCAAGATAGTAAAAGGTAAGCATAGAAAAGAAGATATTGAAGTAAAGAACTAATTAATAGCATTATTTTCATTCACAGCTATAGCATTTTTTCACCTTACTATTTAGCCTAATGTTAGTTTCTCACACCTTCCCTTTGCCTCCCAAGCAACAACAAAATTCTCAATGTTCACCTTCCTATCAATTGCTGGATCTTTCAGTAAATAAGCCAGTTATGGGAATCTTTAAGAAGCTAAAAATCATATTTACTAACTATTTTTATCCTCCTATCAAGCCATCTTCATTTGAAACTCCAAGAATACACAATACATTTCAACCTTTACAGATTGTCAACTCCATTTATCAACATTTTTTAATATTTGTTCTCAAACAAATTTGGCATGCCTGTATAATTCTCAATTCGCCATCCATCACATTGTCCCCATTATCACTCTAAAACTAAAGCTTTAGAAAACTAAAGGAAAAGCATTGACTAAAGAAATCAAAAGCTAGCTGAAGTACTTGTGCTTTTAGACCCACGGAAAAAACAGAAAACATGTCACTAACCACTTTGTGATACATACCAGAGCCTCTATTTTAGTACTTGTCTGAAAGTTCTCAAGGCGAATTCTATTCAAAATGCTTGATGATCTGAAACCCTTAATTGTTGTTTTATTAGCCTGATCCCCAACATCCTTGTTGGATGTTAAATCAACAGTAAGTAACTTAGAGCATGTGGGGCATGAAACTTGTCCCAAGGAAGCAGAGAAGTCAATCAAGCATGCCTTGCAAAATGCATGTTCACAGGAGGTAACCTGAAACAATAATGACTTGATACTTAACACACTAAAATTAGGTAAAAAAACACAGTATTGGGAAACATAAAACTAGATAGAAAACGAAGAAAATAAAATGAAATGAATCAATTCAATCAGAAAAATTGTTTAACAAAAGATATAAAACAAAAACTTACCACAACATCTTCAACTGACTCATGGCAAATGCCACAAACTGGTTCAACAGTAACATTATTTGTCAGAACTCCACTTCTTGATGCTGCACTTTGAGAATATACCACAAGGTATGGATGATCAACCGCCTGTATATTTAGGCATGACGAAAATACAAATCTGGAATGTTTTAGCAAATAAGGGAAATTTCCCAGTTCTTACATCAAAAGGCAAGGGCTGCACTATACTTAAAATATCTGATAAGAAGCTTCAAACAAACTAATTGGTTTTAAAAGAAAAGTATTCCACAACAATTTTTTAGCTGGTCATTATGATGTGCACAAAAATTTACTAATAGCAGTAATACATGAGTTTTTTTCACAAGATTTGAAAGTTATATGTTATTTGAGTTTGAGATGATTACAGTTAAGCCAATATTTTCAACATGTCTGTGATCATTAAGAAGATCTCCATCAACATTTATCCAAACTTGAAAGCGAAAAGATGGATTGCAGAAAAAAATGTTTTATTTCCAATAGAACAATTACCTGACGCAGTCGTGTGAGGAGGTCAAATATATGAGCATAATTATTCATCAGAGTATTTGCTTCAATATATCTGTAAATAAGAAAGGATATCAATGAAACCAAGCCAGGATAAATGTAATCATTAAATAATAAAAGTCTTAGCACACAACTTTTGAAATTGTACAAAGCCCAAATCAGAATGGATGGATTGCAATGTCAACAACTCTTCAACTGCCTCCTTCGAAATAAAAAGAGGGGGAAAAAATTCCGAAACAATTTTTCATACAATGAATAGTTCTACAATGTCAACACTACCATATGAATGCACATCATGTTGGCAATGATCCATTGAGTCAAGGCAAGGTAAAACAAATACAACTAGCCACATGTTTGGCTAAAATTTTCAAATGGAACACTATGGCCTACAAAGTTTTGACTCATCAAACTACCTACGTTAACAAAAGGGAATGACTACGGATGATTAATTTTACTTTCATGATCTTTTCATGAATAACGTGATTAAGTCCTGGAATTCATACCTACCAATAGCTTTTTTTATGAAGAATATGCTTGACAATATTTTCATTGTATGTAAGGAAAAGAATGTGACATACGTATTAAATTGTGCCTGACTTTCATTGTATAACGATTCATAATAATCTTGCTCTTTAATATCCAAGCAATCCCTTCTCAAAGAAACCTGCAAGAATGTATATAAAATAAGCATGTATTCTTTCAATATTTGAAATTGAACACAACCACATAGAAAACAACTTACAATTCTAGGTGGAAGTGCAAGATCAGCAGCCCTGCCTATTTTAGTGCGCCTTAATACTATGTTCTTCAAAACTTTGTGTTTAAGCAATATCATAGCTCTTTTCCCAGCATCACCATTTCCATAAGATTGAATTGGTGTGGCAACATACTAATCAAGATTTAAAAAATAGTAAAAAACATAAACATATCAGCTGAAACGCTTTCCACAAAGTTGCAGTATGCAGATTTGGTTCCTCTTTGTATCTCCCCTTTAACAAGATGAACACAAAAAAGCACTAACAAACTGCAGAACTTACTTTATTCCACCAACAGAAATGCCGAACAGAACTGTGGGTGCAAACTGAACATTCTTTAGTGCTGTACAAACGAATCAACATAAAGAAATAATTAAAAAGTCAAGAACACAACCATTTTGGAAATGTATGACAACATGTGCATGTATGCTCAAGTCCATGTATGTTATTACAATGATAACTCCTACACTATATAATATGCTACTAACCAGTAGCCACCTCATCCATATCTAGAATCTTCTTTTATTAACTTTTCCAAGAGAAATCAGAAAGAAATGGGCATACCAAAAACTACACCCTATTATACTACAACACACAAACAACACACATCATGATTATACAATATTTGAAATATGCCAAAAGAAGAATCAAATGTTATGGAAACCACAAAAACTGCTTATAGGTATAACAATATCTTCAAAAAAAATAGCAAATGGTCTGTTCCAAATTAGTGGCAGTCACTAGAGAATAGGCTCTGCAAGAAATCACTGAAACAGTTATCTAATTGACATAAATAACATGAGGAAAGAATGAAATATTCCATACATTCAAGATGGGTAAAAAGATAATAAAAATATTAATGATTGATTTATATATCAATCATCAAATCCATATGCACGACTAGTGCCTACTAATCCACACAGCTTCATTGATATAATGAATTATCATACCTATGATCAAGAATCCTGCAGTCACAGTCCTTGCACAAGTAATAGGAATAAGGAGTTATTTGCAGGAACCGTATCTGCAAACAAAGAATTGTAATCAAAATATTTTAAAATACAAACCTGATATGTTACGAATTTTCAGTAAAAAATGGGGTTATGGGGGTGGGGGGGACTGCAAAGTTACCAGAGAATACAGCTCTCCAACTCGGTTCTGAAGGGGAGTGCCACTTAATGCCCATTTGTAGGTAGACACTAAAGCAAGAACTGCCTTAGCAGTGTTACAATGTCTAGATTTTATATAGTGTGCCTGACAAAGAAAAACTGGTCAATAGAATAGCAGGCATGAACCAATTTTAGTAAATTACAAATTTACAACCATTACTTCATAAACCCATATGGTCATACTCATACCCTCAATAAAGTAAACTATCAGTCATAAGATAAGTACTAGCTATAGTCAAACAAGAAAGGAAACTTGTGTTGATAGAAATACAGAAAGTAATACCGATAAAAACAATGGAAAGATATAAAACGCCTAATCTAATATTACAACTGACCTCATCCAATATGATCCGCTGCCATTTCACAGCATGAAGAATTGACCTATCGCTACACACAGGTGCATCTAAATCTTCTTCGTCCATCCACATTTTCTCTTCCTTTTTCGTGTTCGAACTCTTTGACATCTTCTTACTGTCAGATTTCTTGGTCTTCCCTATGGTAACTTCTCTTCTCTTTTTCTTAGCTTGCTTTGATTGTTTTTCTGTTCTAACAGCATCAGGACCACAAAAGTAGTTCTGATGATACATCAACTTATTCGGCAAAAATAATTTTCCACAATATGGGCATCTCTCTTTTGGAGGCAACATATGCTTCCTGTACTCACTCTCAACAACAGAGTACGTAGTTATCACAAAATCATAATCTGCAAACCGATTCCCACTCCTCCCTCTATTTGCCCCATGATAAATCAGCACCTTGGTGCTTCCTTTTAAAGTAAAGCGATCAATCTCACTAACCCACTGAGTGACAGCAACCACAGGACATATAACAAGTGTTCCTTTGATCACAGGCTTCAGGCTGGATGAACATGGTATGGATTGATCTGGTTCACAACTTAGTTCGAGTTCACGTTTGGCAAGGACAAGAGCAATTGCTTGAACAGTCTTCCCCATTCCCATTTCATCTGCAAGTATTCCACCTTTACTTGCAGAACTTTCCTGTTTCAAAGCCCAGGCTAACCATTCCTTTTGATATCTAAGTAAAGGCATAGTCAGATCAGAGGGTACGTCAGCAGTTTCATTCATTACCTCACTCTGATTATCCAAGTCAACATTTTCTAACATATCAATCCATTTCTCTTGCTCCTCTTCCCATGCATTCCACAACAACACAGGCTTTGAATCTCCTTTTCTTCCTTTTCTTGAATATTTCCTCCTCTTAGTACCCTTAGAAACAGGCGGAACTGATAGTTGCTGAAAGATTGCTAATTGAGCATCATCATCTTTGAACTCCGCCACTCTAACCACGCCACTCGGTTCCCCATATTCAGTGTTGAAACTTTTTCTTTTCCCTCTTGACAGCAGTGCCTTTCCTCTTTTGTACAAAGGCTTGCCACCATTAGATGAATCAGAAGCATAATCTTCTCCACTAGAAACATTAATGCTTGAAGGATCTTGATTCAAGTCAGGTAAGGAGCCACCACCAAATTCTTCATCTATAAGGAATTTTATTTAATTTTCAGACATACCACCAGGACAAAATTCACAGTTAAAAATCCGCAGTAAAAATTAGGTTCCTAAGTTCTTCCAAATATGAAAGGTAAAAAAAAGATCTCCAGGCTATTTTACTCTACAACTTTCTTCTCATCCCTAGTCCAATAACAAGGGTTAAAATAAAATCATACATATCAACACACACTAGCTCTTGAAATTTCCTCAACTCAGATACTCAAACATTTCAAGAAACATCCTTTTGCTTCAAAATACAGGATGCAAGGAAGCATAAATCCAAAATCTTGCAACCAAGCCACATAGAATGCCATAAAAACGAAAACATTCACTGATTTTAAAACCATAGAGTAGAAAATTTACCTTCGTAATCAGAATCTGAATCAGGACCACAAACTATATCTGAATCTGAAGATATAACAGCAACACCTTTATCTTTATTGTTACTGCCCTTACCAGTGGTAGTTTCATCTTCCCCCACAGCATCATCCCCAGGTTGCTGCTCCTTCCCTGTTTTTCCAATTCTCACTCAATGTTTATGCCTTGTTTGCTAAAATAAATATAAAAAAAGGAAACGTAACCGATAAAACCACAAGACTCAGTGGCTTCATCAACACAATTAACCGTTAACATCGCACGCCACTCTTCTTGTTTTCAAATCTTCCACCGCTCAAACTATTCACACACACATTTCGCGTAAAACAAAAAAAAAAAAGCGCAATAAAAAAAATAGATTCAAGTATCGAACAAGAAAGAGATTTCAAAATGTCTGCATCCAAACCATAGAGTAAAGAAGAAGAAAAAAATTGTGAAACTGACAAAAAAAAAAAAAGAAAAGAAAAAGACAATCGGAATGATTACAAGTACCGGAAACTGAAGGATTGGAGAGGCGTCGACGAGAACGAAGCTCCATTGACGGACGTAAGCGAAAGTTAGGGTTACCGATCGAAGCACCGTTTGGAAGAATCGAGAGAGACACGAAGATAATTGGTCAGTGAAAACAGTGTTTTCCCCTTTCTTTCTCTTTCTCTATTTATGAAGAGTGGATGTAATTTGTGCCTAGGTTCGGTTATGTGACTGAAACGGCGGGAAGTGAGTGCCCTTTTGTACACACTGGAAGCGCCACGCACGAAGTTCAACGTCAGGGGCTTCTAATCCTCTACGGTGCCGATCATCATACACTAGAAAATAAAGTCATAGACCAACGGATACCAGATGCTCAAATATTTTTATGACACGAGTATATACAATCAACGGTGCATATATCTTGATGTCAACGATGGGTTGCTCTTGTAACTTTTCTCTCGCGACGCCTCGTTTTGGATCCATAAGCGATTTTTTCTCCACACCAACTTTTTCCTGATTGAAATTTGAATACCGGCATTCAAATAGCGTGACTACTTGTGTCCTGTATGCACAGTATTTTATGAATACAGTGGTAAAGATTGTTATGTAAGTTTCATTTTTTAAAATTGATAAATTCATTATCTTCCAAAAAAATTAAAACTTTTTAAAATTAATTTCACCTAATCTAGCAAAAACTTGAAAGGATTTTCAGGAACTAAATACAGATAAATAGTTAATCATCTCATTTGATATACATATTTATTATTTTAATTTATCTTTTACTATTTTTTCATTATTACCTACCAGAAAAAAAACAAAAGTAAAAATAAATATTATCACTCTCAAAATGTTTACAACATATTTAACTGTCTCAATATTGCATGAATCTCAATTATTTTATAATTAGTGAAACACTAAATGTCTCATTTGATCCTAGTATTAATAAGAATATTGACAACGGACAAATATTTATATTTTAAAGTATGATGTACCTGCAAAAGTAGTCTTTCACTAAGATGTGATAGCATGTGCCGTCGTTGTTCGTGTTTAGATTGTTTGATCTCCGTGAAATAGAGGGCGGTGGTAAAGGTGGACACACGTCTAATTTTTTCGGTTTAGAAGATATTTAGACTTAAATTAAACTAATTAGGAATTCAGGATGAAAAGGGATTTTTTAAAAGAAAAATGGCAACCAAATCAAAACAATTCATTCACATTGGGGCTTGGGTTGTGGACTGGCACAAAGCCACGTACACGTGAGCTCAAAATCAAATAGTAAATTTTGTTTTATGATAAATATTAATTTATTAAAATGTTAAAGTTATTAGTAAAAAAAATTAAGTCTAACTTTTTTCCTTTTTCTTAATTATTTAATTCATCTTATATTTCCAAATCGAATAATCAAGTTATAAATTTGATTCATTTTTGTCTATTAAAAGACTTTAAATGAGTTAGATCTATGAGATGAGACATTTACTATAATTAAATTCACTTATTTTGAAATATGAATTTATTTTTTATCAACTAAATCAATAATCATTGATTCTTTTTATCATTAAAGTATACTTTTTTTGTGTATAACCCTCATAATAATATCTATTTTGAACACTAGACATGAAATATTTTCAAAATAGAGAAAATAAATATAAGAATTTTTTTAAAGAACTAAAATAGAATCCAAATTAATTTTTTTTACAAAAATAAGAAAAACATATTCTACCTTTAATTATTTTAA
>PYAF01004025.1:1130-39077 GCA_007407185.1 Glycine tomentella | reverse complement strand
TAATCAAAATAAAGAACTAAAAAATCAAAGATAATAGTAAAACAATATTATAACATTCAAAATCAAAGAATATATTAAAACAATACTATAACAGTCAAACTAATATAAAAAATATTTAATATAATAGAAGTAGCACAACTATTATGGAATTAAAAAATTATAAAATCAATGATGCAACACAAAATTAAAATTGACAATATATTTATGAAAACAGGAAATAGTAAATTGAAACTTTAGAAATATTAAATGACTGTAATTTAATGAATTAAAAATTAAAATAAATTCAGATAAAAAGGAAATTCAATCATTATATAATAATAATAATTTACAATTATTATAGATTAAATTATAGTAAATAGCTGCATAAATATTTTTTGCTACTTCTTAAATAGCTGCATAAATTATAATGGACATCCTTATTATTCAGTAAAAAGTCATCAATATTACAACAAAATTTTTAGCCTTGCTAAAAAAAACAAGTAATACTCCAACAGTGAAGTAAATAAACCCAACAACAATATTTTAATGTCGTTGTCCCATCTTGCTTGCCTGACAAGAAATTCAAAGTAGTTGCTTTAGTTATATTCTAATACTCAAGAAGTTGGAATTTTTTTATTGTTGATGGTAGTCATATGATTTTGTTCTAAAATTGATAATCTAAGTAATTCACTGGTGCGAACGAAATTGGTTCGAGTGAAGCCTTTTGAGTGGAAATGAATGACTCTTGTTGAACAAAGATCTCAATCTTCGTGGCTTTGTGAAGACCGAATTCAATGGCCTATAGCCTGGCCACACAACAAAGCATTACTTGGTTTTGGGTACTCATCTCTCCATGAATTGGCAGGGGAATAAACACGAAGATAAAATTGTTGCCCTAAATACTGATAAACCCAGTTCTCTGATCTCACATTCCACATTCCTACATTGTCCAAAGGCATGTACACTGCAGTCCATGACTTGGGATACACCTGTGAATCAAAACACAAGACAAATGCATATTTTTTCACTCACAATTTCACCACATGGCAAAAGTTTAATTAATCATTTAGTCCTTGTGTAAACCTTTTATTTTAGTTTTTATACATAAAAATTCTACTTTTTAATCCTATACAAACAATTTTTTAAGTTTTATTAGTTCCTATTAATATTTTTAATATTAAGACTGGCCACAAAATAGTGACAGAAGAACTAAAACGTAATAAAAAAAGAAACGTTTATACAGAAACTAAAACATAGAATATTTAGGAATAGGGACTAAAAGAAATGCCCAATTATAGGAATAAAATGATTAACTAAACCACACTATTTTTCTTTTTATATTTATTATCAATATGCATATACCTGAACAGTGCAACGAGAGATTGTGTCTCTCAAATTGTAATTGGACCTGCTTGCAGCTGACCATTGGCCTCCATCCATTCTGAAAATATAGATAGATATCATAAACAAGTGACAGAACTCTTCATTAGCACCACACTGCACATACAGGTGAAACATTTTTATTGTGAAGGGAAAATTAATGAATTCTATATTTTCCTGCGGAATTGGATGAACTTACCCAACAACATAGAAGTGGTGGCCATCAACGTGCCATGACTGGACAGTGTCTTGAGGATTCTCAAACACGAACTCCGCGTAGCCTCGGAAATCAGCAGCCATGACAGAAGTCTGGAGGTAACCGCCACTGCCAGTAGGGTTGTCTGGGATGCTTCCAAGGTTGAACACCCCTGGGATCTTGAAGTAATCAGCAAGTTTAAGCGGTGTATCAGCGGATATGAAGGAAACACCATTGACAGCATATCTCTGCTTGCCATTGATAATTGGTGCAGAATTTTGAAGCCTAACTGTACGAGTTGTGTTTATCAAGCCATAGTGGTATGATCCTTGGGGATTAGGCCTTGGTCCACTGGCTGTCAGATTCCTCCTAATTTAATTTGTTCCATGCTATAGTAAGTATGAGATATTTGAGGTTTTTAAAAATAATACGAACTTTATTTAAATAATACACCAATTATACAAATATTTTTACTCTATCATCCGATTACATATTATGTATGATAAGGTAGTTGACTTTTATAATAACCACTTTGCAAGTTATATTTAAGATGATTTCTAATTGATTAAGGGTATAAAAATCTTTACACCGGAATCGTATAGATAAATTTTGCTTCACAACCACATAATCTTGTCATCTGACTATAGTTCTTTGCCATTGAATTAAACGATTGGATTTCAAATACAATATCTATATAATTTGGTTGTGAAGCTAGAGAGAATTTATGTCAAATGACTACCACATGAATATGAATATGAATCAAAGTAGTACCTGAGAGAGCGAGCTTGTTCAATAGACCATTCAATTTGAGTGGTTGGACCTCCTGGGGGAGGACCAGAAACACTTGTAGCTGAGTTACTGTAATGAAGAATGGAGGTAGCAGTCAACACTTGGGTGGTGAATCGTGTTGAGACCACAATATAATAGTCTTGGGGTGGTTGATCAGCAGTTACCAACACAGAGTAACTCTGCCCCAAATGAATGTCAAGGGAATCATAAGTGTTTTGGAGAGTATGGATTCCTTCCACCTCAACTAGCAGCATATTATGCCCTTGGATTCTGAAATTGATGGAAGTTGTGAGCCCAACATTTGATATCCGGAATCTGTAAGTCTTGCCTGCACAACAAGCAAGTACATTGTAATTGACATTCCCTATTATAGCTTCAGCTTTTAAGTTAACAAAATGCTTGTAGTTGTAGTTTTACTATACCTTGATCAACTGTGAATGTGCAAGCATTGGAACCACGACCATTGATGATAAGGCCATCCGGGAAAGGAAGATCACTTCCCCCATCTAGAATGGCCCTCAGATCCTGCAAGAATAAATACAAATATACTCATAGTTTAGGTTCCTGAGGCTTGGAAGATGACTTCCTTCTTTCAGGTTGTAACAATTGGCCAAGAAAAAAAGATTTCCTTTTGATTGTTACATCACCCCAAACATAGGAATATGTCTTTTTTCTTACAATGTTTTCCACTAGAAGTCTAAAATACCTTCCACACCAAACCCTATAAAATACAGAAAGAGTAGCCCCATCCATTATACACCTCTCATTTTTCTTTCTTTCTCTTCTTTGTCATATGATCACATCACCGATTGTATCAATCACTTGTCTCTCTTTTCATCCTCTATCTCTAATAGTTGTACATCCAAGTGATGTGAGCCCATTTTTCTTTTTTGCTAAAACAAATGTAACCTTATTACAACACATGCAACAAAAAACCATGCAAAGCAAAGTACTTACAGTGTGATTTCTCTTGTACCAGTCTCCAGCCAATACAGTGAAATCTCCTGCTGGAGGAGGAAAAGGCACAGGAATCACTGAGCGGCTTGCAATTTTGAATCCACCATAACCCCCTGCTGCCTTGTGGAATGAAAGGGAAGGAAAGTAGAAGTAGCTACCAATCTGATCCTTCACTTGAAGAACATAAGTGAAGTTCTTCCCCGGTGGAATTGGACAGTTAGTACCATACACTCCATCCTGCCATGAATTCCTCCTCTGCTGCACCCCATTCCTATAAAGAATGCCATAATCTTACTATCAGTTTAGCATTAATTCAGGACTCAAATAATATTGAACCAAGCAAGAAAGTCACCACAAAAAGAAACTAACCAAGAGATAAGGAAAGGCTCATCCAAGCTATTGAAAATACTAATGATCAAGTTATCATTGGTCACAGATTCGATCTGTGGCCCTGGAAACTGGCCGTTTATCAATATTCCCTGCCATTTCATTCACCAAATATTCATTACATTCATTTGCAAAACAAAAAAGTGAAGAAGAAGAGCAAGGGGAAAGTATTAGAACAATACATTATACATAAAGGAAAAGAAAACAAAGTACCTGTTGTTTGATCCCAAGAGGATAGATGTCTCCATAGGTGACATTCCAAGTGTAGAATCTATAAGGGTCCTCCCCACTTGCACATGTCACCAACAACACTACTAACAGTAGAGAGTTCATTCTCCTGGAGTAACTCATTCTTCCAATCTCTCTCTTAACTCTAAGCTAAGATGTAGTATGGGAAAATGATCCTCCGTTTTTCACCTTTTTCTAAGTATTTGAAACGAAACTAAAGAAGTTGGCAACTTCTTCTCCTTTTTGTTTGAATAATAAAAAGTAATAACTTCTAGCTTTTTTTTCTTTGTGCAAAGTGGTAACTTGCTGACACGGCTACACTTTCTTTTACACCTGCTTTGGAGCTTTCTCTACCCAGATAAGATGAGGTAATGCTGTGTCGGTGCAGGGATTTCTTCAACAGAAAGAAAAGATCAGTTACTACCTCTTTTCATGGATGTTTGTGAAATAGTGTTATCTAATGCAAAATGCATGAGCTGTATCCATTTCAGTAGCCTCAAAAAGAGTGTCAGTGTGTCTCTCGCACTGCCAAGTTATTGACACGTTGATGGGTTGTCAAAATTTACTGCATAAATAAATAAATAATTGAAACTTGCTACAAAAATAAGTCATGTTCTCTACCAACCTAATGGAATGGGTCTATATTATAGATTAGCCAAAATTCATAAACCAATCATGTAAATGAATTGAGATATTTTTAAACTATTAAAAGTTGATTTATTAAATATTCAATCATGCTATTTGTTCAATTAAATAAATAAATTTAAGCTTGGGATTAAAATTATTTAAATGAAATAAATTTAAATTTTACAAAACTCAACAATAACGGGTTATTAATAGTTTGTTTATTTAAATTGATGATGAGAGTTTTACTGATATTTATAATTCATATATGCATTGTGAAAATATATAGAATTTTATTGAGAGTGTTAAAGTTACTTTTGAATTTCATTTTTGTAGTAATAAAAAACTCATTATTTTTTATTTAGTGAAGGCTTAAATATGATTTTAATTCTTATAAATAAAATATTTTTTTATTTTGTCCTAAATAAAAAAATTCTTTATTTTTCATTCTTTTAAATTTGAAATCATTATGTTTAGTCCCTATAAAATCAATGAATTTTGGTTTTGGGCCTACAATTTTTTTTATCCATCTAAAATAAAAAAATCCATATATATTGTCTATTCACCTCCCCCCCAAAAAAAATCGGTCTCTACTATTCATATTAAGGTAGATAAATACATTCAATTTAGGGATATCAATTTTTTTTATAGGTATCATATGTTGACATGGTACCAAAAATGGTTGTATATATTACCTAGAATGGTCACTTAACCTTTCATTTTCTTTTTAGAGGTTGACCTTTCGTTAAAAAATAAATAGTTAACGAATGTCACATGAAAACAAAAATTAATGATTTTATATTTTTGAAGGATGAAAACCAAAATATGTTATATGGATCAAAAATTAAAATTCTTTCATTGTATACAAATTAAATATATATTTAAGCTTTTATTGAATTATGAAAATGTAATAACTTAGAATTTTTGAATTTTGTATACCACATATTGATAGGTAAGTCACACCATCAAGGAACTGACACAAAATTAACATATAATACTTTCGTAAATTATATTTTTTAATTTTTAGTTATTTAAAATAATTGATCACTTCATACTTCTTGTTTTTAAAAATATAATTAGATACAATTTTTTCAACTCAAATTTTTAGAAGTATCTTCAGAACGGGGTCCAATTGTCATGTGCACCCCTTATTGGTGAGTTGAACCCAATATTCACTGGTGTTATTAGTGATTTAGTGGCCACTTTTTTCTTTTTTGATAATTAGTGGCCACTTTTCTGTGTGGTTGATTGACCTAATGACTCGTATTAAATTAAAAAGGTCAAGGAAAATGGAGGTTCTTGTCCATTCATAGCCGATAACAAATCCATATGACAATAATGACCGTATAGATTGGTACGTACATTTATTCCATGGATATATACTAGTTTTTTGTTTTCACCCGTGTAATTCACGGATTATATTTAAAAAGTATAATTTATAATTAAATTAATTACTATAAAAGATGTATAAAAAATTAGTGAAATGCATAATTAACAATAAAGAATTATGTGTTTTAAACAAAACATACAAGTAACCCGTGTAATGCACCGATTATATTTAAAACCTAAATTTTGTAATTAATTACTATAAAAGATGTATAAAAAATTAATGAAATGCTTAATTAACAATAAAGAGTCATAAGTGTTATTAATGAAATGCAATCTTCTTAGAAAAGCATACCAACAAATGAAATTTCATGTAAAAAATTAATTACAATTACTTATAAACAAAACATACAAGTAAATACTAACAAAAGTCAAATACATTTTCTTAATAAAAATTAGCTATCATTATCATCTTTTAAATTCAAGTCTTCTTTATCATTTTCACTATTATTACATCTATAGATTACACTGTTGGAAATTAAAATCCCAAAAATAACCCTCCTAAACCCATATATATACCCAATAAGAATATCTTCCGCAAATGCTTTCTTTTATATCAACCCCCACTCCACCTGTACATTTGGTATTTTCATTGAGCATTCTAAAATGTTTTATAATAATTAAATCATTAACTTTATTAAATATCAGTTTCTTTTATCTCATCGGTGGCAAGTCAAAACTAATATTTTTCAAGACGTAAAAATCATTCAAATAAACCTTATCTTTTTGTTAACAGTTTTTTTCATACTATTTTTTTTATTAAAGTTCTCAAATTTATATCTTTCAAAATGTATAAATCATTTAAATAAACTTTATCTTTGTTAATAATTTTCTCCATAAACACTTATTGAATTAAATATTAATTGATTAACAGTATCTATAATGATGATAGAGTTACTTAATGAGTTGTTTGTAAAATATATTATTTTAATATGTTATATATGATTTTAAGTTGTTTAAAATTAAAGAAAGAAATGTTTATATAAGAAATTATAATTCATGAATTCCTTAATTTTGTATTAAAAATAGGAAAGAAAAAAAATATACTTGTGAGCTAAACAACTTATTATTAGAGAAAAAATTAATTGAATTACTTCAGATTTAACCAATTTAACGACATAAATTGAATTACTACTAATTAAATCAAGATTATTGGAGTGCTTTAAGTGCCATTTATATTGTTACGTAAAACATCTTAATCACTTTAATATTGGAAATGGGGTTTCTCATTTCTGTGCCTCAAGCCCTCAACGCTGAGGATTCTCTCTGCAGCTAAGCTAGCCGTTTATCTTGGTCTTGTAGTTGTCTCACTTGCTCTTATATATTCATCACAGCACCATCATCAACTAGCTTCATTGGCATGACCTTTGGGTTTAAAATGGAGGCATCCATTCAGAGGCGAAAAACAATTAATGGAGATGAATAGATCTTCCAGTGCCTCCTCAAAGGAATCAATTATCTGCTATTCTATCTGAAAGAGGGTTATTGGAGGACATTTTCCAGTATCTAATTCAATGTGAACCTTCTTTGAAATTAGTGTTTATGATAAAGACCTACTTAGTTAGGGTGAAAATGAAACTAATAATATGTATATAAAGTTATAATATTTTTTTTATATACAATTCATATTGTCTTGCTCATGTCCATGAAAATAGTCCTTATCTCAACAAATATTACATGTTTTGTACGTGAAGATTAAACTAGATAATCTTCCCCAAATATCTAGCAATAATTTTCACTATACAAATCCAATATCTCCCCACTTAAAGAGTTTGTAAGGAATGATAAATAGTTACTCACTTTACAAGAGATTCTCCGCTACTCAAATAACGTTTGCCACTTGTGTATTAATTCCTCATTTCCTCACTACGCTTAAATGCACCAACTCTTCACGAGACCTCCTTTATATAATCCTAGAATGAGACTTTTTCTAAAAACAGATAGAGTAAGTGCATATTAGTGCATGGCTTCTCACCCTTGATTGTGAGCTCGTCCATTAGTCAAAAAGTAATCAATAACTTAGCGCAGTTGCCCCTGCATTGAAAGTATGAACATGAATTATCTTTCTTTATTTTATTTTGAAAATTTAAATTGATAGTCCCTACAGATCTATTGATGTGTGCGTGTGAAAGAAAAAGAGAAAGCAATAAAATAACATTGAATCATGTTTGAAGTGAACAATACAGAAATCACATGACTCATAATATTATATTACTAAAACACAAACAAGAATTTCGACGTTCATCAAACTTTCTCACAACATCTTAATTAAAAATCTCTCACATTACAAGCACATAAACTTCAAATTATTACATTCTTCTGTAAAGCTAAAACTCATCGATCGGTACTATTACATTGACGGAATGCAAAACAAAGAGACATAAGCTGTAATCAGTGAATTAAATGATTAAAATAGTGTCAAATTTTTGAAGTTGGCAAGGGAAACTCTCTTCAGCAGTACAAGAACTCAGATCTCATAGGCTATAACAGGAAATTAAATGATTAAAATAGTGGTAAAATTTTTGAAGTATTCAAGGGGAACTCTCTTCAGCAATACAAGAACTCAGGATCTCATACTTATGCTATAACAGCATTTGCTTAAAATAGTGTAAATTTTGAAGTATCAAAGGGGAACTCTCTTCAGCAGTGTACAAGAACTCAGGACCTCACTGAAGCACGTACACTTTTTTAGGAAGCAGCAACAAGTCACTTGATGGTTTAAGATCCTTGTCCCTGACAAAGAGGGTGCATTAATTTGATTATATATATGACCAACATCTTTGAGGAGCATAAAGCCATGCATCAATGAGGTCTGTGCTGTGTCAAAGTAACATATCTGTGAAAATAACAGTTTTGTGCAACAAGGGTGCTCCCATTTTCTGGGTGTTCAGCTCCTTATTCATTTCAACTGTGGCCTTCCCTGCCATGACCAAACTATCCATCAGCTTCACAACTTGTTCAGCATAAGACACTGCCTCAGCCTGTGTATATAGCAAAATTGTACAATAAAGTTAGGTTGCCGACAAAAGATGAATCACCAGAAAACTAAAAGCTCATATATGTAGTTGACTTAAATGTGTGTGTTCATGCAATATAATAAACATTTTATGGGTTTAGTCCTTATAGCTTCTTTTGTTGGTTTTGATCTCTACAAAATTCTGTGTAAAAATTTAGTATAGGCCATTAAACTCATTTTAATGTTTATACATTAATAATATAAAATAATTTTATATTATTATTTAATTATAAATTATTATTTGAATTATTTAAGATAATTATTTTAAAAATTAATAAATTTATGATATATAGTGAATGTAATTGAATGTCTGTTACAATCTAAATATATAACCTTTTTTTTTCTCTTAAATGATATTCATTTTAGTCCTTATTATTTAAGAAACATGATGTTTGTTCTTCAATACAGGATTACCATGTCAGCCAACAACTAGGTGGACTAAAACAATAAAACAAAGTTTTAAAGAAACAAAAACAGACAATTTTTTTTTTTATAAAGACTAACTAAAACCATAAAACAGATATATTATAGAATCAAAAACATATTTAAATAAGAAGTGAAACACTGGTTGATAATTGCATTACATGCAGCTCCATAGTTTTGAGCATGAACAAGATGCATTTTCAACTTCAGCTTAATATGGCCTTTGTGAGTGGCAGGGTCCTCATCATTGAAATACTTGGTGCTTTGGGGATCTTTAAGTCGTCTGAAATGTCTAGTATTAGGACAGCATTCAATTGTAACATTTTTTGCGAGTGAACAAACTACAGAAGAACACATACATGGCTTGTAGGAAGTGCCAATAACTCAATTAATTAGCACGCCTAAATGGCTGAACCTGAACATCATGAACGATAAAGGGCTTTTGTATTGGACTACTACTAGTGGCTACCTGTGTTTGAACCCAAAGCTCATCATGATGGCATTTCCGTTTCCTAATGAGTTACGTCTTCATTCCAAAGCACAAATGACCAACCCACATGTAAATTGCTACTCAAATTCTTGAGAAACGGCATTAATGCTGATTTCCCCATGTTTTTTATTTTTCTATTTTTTTTTCAAAGCACTAATAAATTATGCCAGTGCACAACACATTTTCTTCTTTAAGAAGCAAACATCCCTTTCATAGTTGAAAACAGTCCAAATTATAAACTATTATATTATTGCCACCGGTTAGGTATGTTTTGTTACCACTAGATTATATAAAAAGACCAATTATTAATTGGAGGTAACGTGTCACCGCCAATAAAGCTGCCAGTGGCATTAGAAATTTTGAAGATTCGGTATAACATATATTTACTAAAAAAAAAAAACATATAACATATGTTATACACTTGTCACAAAGTAATTGGAAAGGGGGGTTTTCAGTTTCCATCTGTAGAAGTTGAAAGCTTCTAAATTTCAACGAGTTGTATTCTACTATACATGTTCTGCTCAGTTTACATTGGCTAATTTATGATAATAAATCAGTCTTGGAGACTTTAAACTTGAAAAACATTAGTCAATAGAGTTTCCGTACGCAAAATCTACAACCCACCGTGGTGATTGTTGATGGATCTTTTAATTAAAAACTACCATTTAAATTATGGGACCATCTCTTGGTTTATTTACTGCTTTATTTCATTATTTCCGACATAGATTATATATCTAGTGTAACTAGCCGCAGATCATAACAAATAAAGTAATGAAAGGTAATAATATTCTTTAAAAGGAATACTTGGTGTATGATTTTGAACCAAAAACACAATATGAAAAACGTTTTTCATTGCATACACACGCAAACGAAGGAATAGAAAAGACCTTCCTTGAGGTCCATTTAATATATACTAACACACCATCCAATTGCATGGATTTAGCATATGAAAAAGAATATTATAGAATCATAGAAAAAGTATCATATAAAAGTACCTGAAAAGCAACGGATATTAGGTTGTCTATATTGTAATGGATTGAGATCAAAATCTTGGAGGAACACTGCAAACTATAATGGAACAAAAACGGTTTTTTCCCTCATCTACACTCATTTGCATTGATTTATTCCTAATCTACACCACTTTTGTTTTTAATTCTGAAAGTGCGTGTCTTTTCTAATATATTGAGAAGTTGTGATACCGTTCCCCGACTTTTCATCATAGTAAAAAAGACATACACTTTGGAAATTAAAAACAAGAGTGATGTAAATTGGAAATAAACCGATGCAAAGTAGTGTAGATGGAAAAAAAAAACACCAAAAAGAGAACCTATCCAACAAGCCGTACCAATAGATCAATCAAGGTTATTTCTTCCATCAAAACATGCACTTCCCAAGAACAATAACTAAATTATACCCATCAACACCAACAGATAAAGTTTGCAACTTTGGAGTTCTAATACGTCTAATAAAGTATTGTGATGAAAAGATCTGTCATTTTTTCTCCAAGCTATGAAAAGAAAGCAGAAAACAGCTTAAAACATACTATTTCAGGTAAACACAAAATTAATTAGTTCCTTGCACTAGTTAGATAATAAGAACCAAAAAAGGAAAGTTCCTTTAAGTTTAAAGGATGAAGCTACCATATGTGCACATGAATGATCATAGATTATAGAATAGTGAAGAAGAAGAGAGAAGCATACCAATGAACTGGAATTGATCAGAATGAGGGAAGTGGGTGGAAGGAAAAGCCACAGCCAAAGTTTATGAGCAGGGAAATAAAGTGGTTGTTGGCACTTGTTAAATCGAGATCTATTGCATTGTTCCCCTCACTCTTATAAAAGAGACTTAGGACTTAAAATAATCATAATGTCGGAAAATGAAAAAAAGAAAAATAAAATATAGAGGGAAAGGTGTTAGTGTATTACGCTCACTGAACCTGGACGAATACACGGGAACATTACAAGCAGTAAAAAAGGTTTGGTATAGGCACGCCGCATCTGTTTAATGTTTTTAGGAAAAGAACAAAGCAAAAAAAGTAGAGAGCATCACCATCATTCACAATGCATCTTTCTTCAATAATGTTCCCTTTTTAATTTCCCCTTATCATAGTTCACGATGCATTTTTTTTAACTAGGAAGTATATATACGACTTTTATTCGATTCATTTTAGGCTTTATTTGGAAGAGGAATTTTAGAGGAGAAGGAAGGAAAAAGAAAGATTTAGATAATGACATTTCTTTGTTTGAGAGTTTTAATTTTTGAGTAAAAGGATTTGAGGATTTTTAAAACTCCTCTGAAATCCTCCAAAGCCTAAAAATTGTTATCCTCCCTATTTGGGAGTTTTTAGAAGGAAAAGTAATAAAATTATTATCCTAACCAGTGTTAATAAAATTACTATCCTATCTCGGGCCAATGTTAATAAAACACAAAAATACAAAGCACTGAATCACAATTTAAGGATAAAATTGTAAAAATATCTTATTAACTTTCTATTTCTCTCTTAATATATTTTTAACTTCCAAACAAGGAGGAAGAAATTTCTCTCATTTTCCTCCATTTCTTTCCCTTCCCTTCCTCTTGAATCTCTTTCCTTCCCTTTTTCTCTTAACTCCCAAACAAAGCCTTAGAGTAAAATAATATTTTTCAATTTCCGACTTTATTCTCAAACAGGAGATCCAACCCTAAATTTTGATCAAGAATTCAAGTGTCAACTACTTTTGGTAATGTTTACCAAGGTTTTTTTTTATTAATTATTTTCCTTGTGTAAAAGAATACTTCGATATTTCAATGGTTGCGCCTTTTCTGTTTTCCTATTCTTTGGATGACACCAAGGGTTCAAGTAATAAAGTATACTTGCATATGTATTTTTTGGGGGCTCCATAAAGATATAGGAATATTTATAAAACATTATGAGAATATTTCAAGGGTAAAATGAAATTAATTGCAAATCAATTATTCTACCAAAATAATATGTTATTAGTTTTTCTCAGTATATTAACGAGCTATTGTTAGTTGTTTTACATCAATACGGATAATATTAAGTTATGTGTTGCTAGAGCGTCAGAGACATGTACGGATTTCATAAAAATATAAAGATTGATTCCCTCGTACATACTGTATTCATTTTATTTGTTGAAGAACTATAAAGTCTTAGACTTACAAATTTATACAATTAAACTGTATAAAATATAGAAAGGTTAAGTGTAATTTGTTTGAATCTCCTTTGAATGAAACATTTCTTATATATACAATACACATTTAACCGAATCAACACTCCTATTGGACTTGTGTTAAAAATATGAACCCATAAAAAAGAAATGCATCTTAAGATGGGGTTATTCACAACTAATATAACGTAACATAATTGATAAATAACGGTTTCATTTAGGCATGGGGTTAAAAGTTAAATATTTAAACTTCTGATAATAAAAGAATCTTTGTCGGAATTAATTTCCACTCTAGATTGAGGAATATCCTGGATTTTTAAAAAATAATAAAGCTATTCGCATAGCCGATTAGATTGTCACGAACATGTTTACTATTCGAACTTGTAATATTTGTTCCCCATCTGCTACAGGAGGATCCAACTTGTTCAAATCAAATTTAATACGTAGATCTCCACGATGGAGTCCACAAGGACGACATACAAATTGAGCAAGTTTGTTTCTTTATGTCAGATTTTGTTGTGGGAATAATGAGGTGGGTTGATGTCAGAAAAAAAAAAACTATGGGAAAAAGTTAAACTTTTCCTTGAAAAATATTAAGATAAAAAAGCTACAATGTCACAGCAGGGATCACAGCTACTATGCAAATTCTTTTATATAATTGAAGAGAAAAGAAATAGAAGAAAAGAACTGACTTCTAATCACAAATTTTCAGTTTAAATTTAAGATTTTTATTTGCTTTCATTTTCCCTTCAATCTAAACCTCTAATTTTTTTCTCCACAATAAGTTTCAATGAATCCTCCTCCCCTTGAGTTTCCATGAATTCAAAGAAGAGATTTGTTGGAGACATGTTCAATTGCCTACTTGCTCAGGTTTCTGCGGTCTTCAATGATGACATGTCACAAGTTTTTAATATTTTATTCATTCGGTGCACATGAACAGAACACCCAATGGAACTAATAGTAATATTTTTTTGTACTTTTACGTCACAAGTCACAACCCCTCCATTTAATCTTCGAAAAATTCGGGATTAGAATAATTTTAATTTCGTTATCTGAATCGAATATAGCAAGAACACGTGCCAACCTTGTGCCTTGGAAGGGGCGGGGCAAACTTTGGCAAACTTTCTGGGGGCCCTGATTAATATTTTCCTTTTTTAAAAAAGGGGCCCTCAATTGGCAATTTAAAAATAAATAAAATGTAAAAATAGTAAAAATTGTTGTTGGTAGGAATTGAACCTTGGACCTCTTGGTTATTAAAAATAGACATTACCATCTCCTCTAATTTTTAATATTGAACATATGTTGCAGTACTTAATATTTGAGGCCCCTTATTTTTTTGGGCCCTGTGCGGTTGGACACCTTACATGGGCCCAGAACCGCCCCTGCTTGGAACATGTCACAATAAGAATTTAAAGACATGACATTACATGAGATGATATCCGAACCAATTATGTTCTCTTTCGATATGGTGACTTCACAGTGCAACAATGCATCAGCAGCTTTTTCTTGTTTCTTCTGTTTGGTTTGACTTGTAATGGAATGAAAACTACACATTTGGCTAAAAGGTACTTCGAATAAGAATATTTTCAATATGTGAACAGAATATAACTGCGTGACAGATTCAGAATTTTTTTTCAATGATGAAAAAAAATAGTCTAATATTTTTATAAACAAAAACTTATATAAACTTTATTAAAATGATAATAAAAAATTAAAAATAATAAATCTTAAAAGAATAAAATGAATAAAATTATTATTAATTTATCCTCTCTTTTATCTTTTATAATTATTTACATTCATCTTATTAAAAAAATTATCTTATGAAGATAAGATCTATTTTTTTTATTGGAACAGAAAATATTCATTTAATATATTCAAGTAAAATAAATTATTTTACGAGAACAATTACCTCCATTACCCTCCATGTAGATTCGTCACTGAATATAACCAAAACACACTAAGTTGGTGGGTGGAAGATGATAAAAATCAAGACAACCAATACACACTAACTTGGTGGGTGGAAGATGATAAAAATCAAGACATGAGATGCAAATCAAACATGTTCTTAATGATTACGATGACATCACAGTGACAGAATACATTGGCGGATTCTTTTCCCTTTTTTGCTAGGTTTGACAATGTAATAGAAAGAAAGCTCAAAACTACATATTTGGCTAAAACCTCATGCCTTGTTAATTGTTATCCTTCATGAATATCATCTTCAATGGCCATCAAACTTCGTTTGAAGAATTGAAGTTTAGATGAACTAATGGCACTATCTAAAGGTCAAGATCAGCTATTGTTATCATAAATTCAAACTATTCAAGAAAAGAAATGAAGAGAGGAGAAAGTTCTGAATATTGATTGAATGAAAAATTATAATACAAGTCTCTGTATTTAAATTCTTATTAAGACAGGTAGTATAGCACACGTGTCAATCTATAAAACTAACTAACAAAATGGATAAAAGGCTAACTAACTATTGTGTAATGTAAATTACATTTTTGACCATCTGACAGCTCTTGTTTTATTTGGAGATGAAGATATCTATCTATATGGTTGTATCTATGGGATAGCAGCCCAGCACCCGAAGAAATGTGGCAAATTCCTGTAGGGACATAAAATGGTTTTTGGTATGTGGTTAAATAATCATGACATGAAAGTTGAAGGGTTAATTAATTATATTATTACAGCTGCCCAAAAAGGAGAAAGTTACTGCACCGCACAGAAAATTTTGAGGAAGAAAGTTTCTTAGAGTTATATGCATTTTAGATAAGTATTTGATATAGTAATGAAAAATATTGAGTTAGAAAAAGATTGGGCCCTAGCCCCTAATAGAACAACATCGTTGGGGACAAACCTCAGAAACTTTTGGAACTCTTCAAGGCCCACTGTTTTGGGCACATCAAAACATATTAATATTAAAGGGCCAGCAGCATTGACCTTTTAATATTAAATAAACAAGCTTGGTAAAATGCAGTATCTTTTATTAGTTCAACATAACATATTGGCTTGGTGCTTTGTGGATCTTCAAGTTGACTGAAATGTCTTGTATATGGACAGCATTCAGTTGAAACATTTTTGTAAGTGGACAAACTCAAGAAGGCCACATTCATGGCTTGCAGGAAGTGCTTCTGCCAATTGTCATTGCTATTTTTGTATGCAAATTTGTCCCATTTTATCATGCTATACCAACAATGATGTGGTTAAGGTGATGCAGAGGGGTTAAATTGACCTGTGATAACATACTTAAACATCCAAATCAAGGACTTAAAACTCAAGAATGAAAACTCTTGAGCACAGTAGAAGTCCTAACCAAAGCTTGCTCTCCTTGATATTAATTGTTGGCAAATTTTTATTATGTTAGCATGCTAGAATCTATAAATATGAGAGGACTACTCTGCACAGGCTTGCTGGACTCCTAAAACAACTGAACAAAATTTTCTACTATTTTTCCATGGGTTATTTCAAAAGGAAATTTTAGGAGGAGATAAAATAAGAGAAGAATCAAAATACATAATTCAAATCATAAAATAAGAAGTCAAAGAACAGACCTGAAGATGAACTAAGGCAGTTTGTGCTCGGGGCTCAGTCATAGATGCCTCAAAATCAATATAGAAAAGGTAATCGAAATACCTAAATCAAAAAATACAACAAGTTATTTTAATGTTTTCATCTACCACCCACCCAATTATCTTGAGTTAAAAGTACGGTTGATGATGTTGATGTTGATTAGCATGAAAGAAAATACATTGTTTCAGATATCTAAGAGTCACTTTACCATAAATTATTTAGCACATTAATAGAGGAGAAAGAGTAATAGCACATACACAATAGAAACCAATTTAGGAGAAGAGTAAAAAATTAAACATATTTGAACACTGAAGCAAGTAGCAATTAAAGACAAACTAGCATGAACAAGACATGGCATACAACAATATGATATGAAAGACAATGGCCAATTGTGGTGCTCCGTTATGAAAAGGCAAAAAGCTAACTCACTTGGCAGTTCCAGTGTTAGAGTCATCAACAACTCTTAATGGCCGATTTCTTTGTGGTCGGCTTTCAATCTGATTTCAAAATACATATTGTTACTTTTCACGTAATCATCGTATATAGGGCTAAGACTAACAAGAAAAAAAAAGTTTTTCGAGATAACCTTGGTTAAATTTATGTCTCTCAATGCAAAAACTGCCAAAGCCTTAAACAGTACTCCAGGACCTTCATCCAGCGTAAACACAATACTTGTCTGAAAATAATGAACAACTGGTTCTAGAGAATCTTGTAGCATGATTATGAGAGAATAGCCATAGATCAAAAGGAGCTTTTACCTTAAAGGGCTTATCAGCTTTTGGAATTATTGGGTCCCTTGCAAGCACGAGATAACGACTGATGATTTCAGAATCATCCTGTACAAGAAATTGAAACCAACACCCATTTCTTATTCACAGTAAATCGGTTATATAAGGGCATATAATATTTAGCCTCTATTTCAGAAGTTTGTGTACCAATGAATGACAAGAACATGTCTAATACACTTTTCTTATCCACATCAATATATATAGTTTTTTGTACTCACTAGTTTTTATATGACATCCTTGCATTGAAATTTGGAAGGAATAAACTGCAAATTCATTGCAGTTGATTCATGTCACTTATTAGTAAATATTTTCACCTTATTAATTTAAACTCATTTTTGAAAAAAAAAATCAACTTTAAAGAAATTTATACACCATAAGAGTATATTGATGTAGCTCATCAGTTAAAAACATAAAAAATCAAGGGTTTAAAGAGCATATTTGTGGGAACCATTGATTATAAATAAAAGGTTAGAAATAGGATCAGTTGGTAGATTTCAAAAGTGGATTTAAGCATCCCACCATCCACATTATTCCTGGACAGAAGTGAAGCAAATGAGAAAGAGAGAGAATAAGGAATGTTAGATAGCCTTAGAAATAATGTTCTGAACGTCTAAAGAACAAGTCAGGTCTAAGCTAAATAGTAAATACCACAATCATGGAAATTTAAGATATTTCTGTCTTGCATCTATTACTGTTAGAGACAAAAGTCATTCTTGGGGTTCCACCTAACAGCATAACATTTAGGGGAATTGTTCTTCTACATGTTGAAAAATTAGAGAAAATAAAGAGTCTGAATTATCTGTAGGAAAGGTAGAGATGGAAACAATGTAGAAAAGCCATAGGTTGAAGCACATATTGCCTCTAGTCAACAACTATATTTACACTAGAAGAAAGAGTATATGCAATTGATCACTCTTGAATTCAGGGTCAACGCTTAGTTCATGATAGTTTGCCTAATACTTTGTGAGAAATTCGTAGCTTTGTCTTATAGAATTTATACTCAGCTATATGAACCATCACTTCTACTGTAACTACATTTTTAAGTTATAAATGAGGCAGTACACGATGGTACATAGCAAGAGATTTTCATGCTCTGGGAGCTCCTAGAAATTCCCATATTTACTATATTTATACTGTTAAACATGATAACAACTACTTTATAATTATCACTGATTGTACCAAAAGCTAAAATTCTTATTTGCAAATCTCTGGTACCAGCCTAGTTTCTTTGCTTTCAAAGTAACATAACATGTACACACTAAGCTCTCAAATGCATACTGTTGACAATCAAATCAAGGGTAATGAGTAACAAGTTAATTGACAGTTTCTTGCAAATAATGATTGGTAAGGGATTTTACTTGAATTCGTTCTGCAAGTACGCTAAGCCCATAGATTTCCGCAGCTCGAATACTGGCAATTGCACCGGCATCATACAGACCATTTGAAGCTATAATCTAATCTCAAAGACACATAAAGCAAAACAGAACAAAATTATTCTCTACTTTAGAGAAAGTCTGAAGTCACATAGGAATGATAGAGTATATGGATAGATTACCTGAGCAGCACCAGCTGTGTCATCAACATTTTCTCTGGCAACACCTAATTTAGTTAGGAAATCATCACTCAATTCAAATGCCTGCAAGCAAAAACCTTTAAATTTTTCATGGCTCTAATGTGACTAGTAGTCTAGTACACAATCAGATATTCTACAACATTTGGTATATTATATACAAAACAACTCATAGATTCAGTTATATATAGGGAAGGGCCCAGGCTTAAACAAACAAAACCAAAATGCATGTTGAAAATTAAATGATCTACACTCTGCAGTATACTTGCTCCAAATTAGTCAACGACTCAAGTCAAACAAAGTAGGCGATGAGAAATACTTGTTATATGTCCCTCATTGTTTAATTAAAGGGTAGAACAACTATTACACAGCTTTCAAGAGAACAATTCAACCAAATTGAAACTTTAAAATTCAATATTACCTTTGAAAATTAATTGATTTAACCCATGGTATATAAATTTTAAAACAAGCATAAAGTAATTGATTTCTTTCTTTTGTTGCATAGGATTAGATGTCACAACAATTGGTTGTCAATAAAAAAAAATATCATGTCTACACTACCACGTCTAGAAAAAGTGCCAGCAACATGAAGCCTTGCCTGAGAATGACTTAGAACCCGTTTTAGGTACTCAGTTCTGACACCAGGCAGAGCTAGAAGGGAGAGGTTAGTAGCCAACTGCACCTCACCAACAATGTGAAGCCTATGGCGAAGAAGTAAATCATAGTTCCGATGAATGCTTCCCCCAGATGTATTTTCTATTGGAAGGATAACTTTGTCAGCCCACCATATCTCAACAGCCTGTCAAACATTTTTTTTTCAATATAAGGACTATTACAGTTTTATCCAAATACTAGCTTCAACAATATTACAGATTATGTCAAATCAAACCTTAAAAGCTTCTTCAAAGTCATTGCATGAAACTGTTTCACAATTAGGGTAAGCTTTGAGTGCAGCATCCTCACTGTATGATCCTGGTATCCCCTAATTCAGGAATCCAAGCAAATAATGACCCATTGATAGCAGATCACACAGAGCCAGACATCACATTCATCATGATCATACCTTATATGATATCCGTAATTTAGCACCATCATCCGAAGCAGCCACAATATCAGATATGGATAATGGCTCTACAATTAGTGACAAACAGAAGTTTCAAAATCTGACATCTTCCAGTAAAACTCATAACAAAATACAAAAATGGGAATGCATGAAGTCAAATGATAATGTTTATAACTAGTCTGAACATGAAACTATAGTTCTTCACATGAATAGGACCCTTAACTTTCTAAATGGTTACAACTAGTCTGAGCATGACACTATAGCTCTTCAAATGAGTACATAACTTTTCTCCAAGATGCATACTGAATTCTGATCAATACTTCCCGGCATTCAAGAACATGAAAATAATGAGAAATATAAGAGTAGGTTAATGGAAGACCAAAAATCTAAACATCAGAATGGTTGTATCAAAAACTATTTTTAATAAGTATACAGATACTTAATCTGTATTTGATAATAACATTTTCCCATCAACAAGTTCCTTCCTCAAATTAGCAAAAAGTATAATAAAATAAAAGTCCACTCATAATTTTCTAATTCTCTAGGGGAGAAAATAATATCCAAAATTCCAAATCTTTCATGATACTGACCGTGGCTAGTTCTTTCACCCTGTAACTACATCACATTGCCTGCATTTCATGATCTTATTTTTGGCTTGAACAAAAAATGCTAGAAGAAACAAAAGGGTTTTTTTTTCTTCTTCTTTATCCACACTTTTGCTAAACAATGTAAGAAAGTTCCTAATTTGAAATCAGAAGTTCACTTGCATAAAGGTACACAACTCCAAATCAAATCAAGTGTACACTATACTCCTGACGGCCCAGTACCGATAACAAAATAGCATTATTAGCCACAATTATATCAAGTTCAAGAACTAGTATGTACCCAACCATGGTCTCAAAAGTTGTTACAAAAAGTGTGCAAACCTAATTAACCATTTGTTACAACATGAATATTCAATACTCACAAACTTATAATAAGGTTCCTTAAACACCACACTAGAATTAATCATCTTGAAGAAAGAGAAAGGTAGAAAAGCTAACACCCACTTGGAAGGGAGACCAAATCCTTATGCACTCCATGGGAGACATCACCATCCATTTGATGATGATCAACCCCACGCATCACTATCTTCACTGCCTTCCATGGACTCTCGTCCACACCACATTTCTGTGCTCTCTTCAGCTGCTTTATTTCCCAACTCAGTGTAAGAGCACTATGTCTGGTTCTCAAATTGTGACACCAAAGTTGAGAACTTGCGAGTCCACCTACTGTCACAGCCATGACTGTCAAAGGTTCTCAATAGTTGAAGTGTGCTCTCTCACTCTCACACCCAAAACCATTACAAAAAAAAAAAAAAAAAAAAACATGTGAAGTGCAAGAAAAACCAAAAGTACTAAACTAACTGTGCTGGTTTTGAGGGACACGTCACTTGTTCAGAATGCATGCTTCATTAAAATAAACAGATATTTACAAAGACAAAACCATGTCCATAATAATAATAATAATAATTTTGTCTTTGAAAATAAAAATCAAAATCAATCCTATTCATTTTGTCTTAGAGTGCCATCCTTTCCTGCCTCCTTCCTTTGTTTTATTTTATTTTATTAATAAATTTTTTTTTTTTTACAATCTTCACCTACTTTGTTCAAAAGTCAGATCCCCTTTCCTGCTTCCTTTCTTGTAGTTTCCAAACTTATTTTCCATATATATATAATATATATATTTCTTTTTTTAATTATTTGTATTTTCTATTAGAGATAATCATATTTCAGTCAAATAAAATTATGTATTTTTCTTAATAATTAAAGTTAAAAAATAATTTTATAATTTCTTAACGGCAATATAAGTTATTATATCAGTGTGATTTAAATTAATTTAGATATATATTAATTATATTTAATTTACTAAAATTAATTATATTAAACTGTAAATTAAAGTGGTACGATATCTCGTGTATTTAAATATTTTGTCCACATCTCTTATTTTATTTATTTGAATTAATAGTTTATTTATTAAATACATGTATAGGTTTGAGATTATTTTATCTTAGTTAATAATCTTATTATTAAAATTTGAATATACAACATTAAATATTTAAAAAATAATTTTGTTACTGATAATAGTCTATCCAGCTTGAAAATTATCTCCCCTGAAAGATTATATTTTCTGTACCAAAAATTAGTTTTGTTATTTTCTGATGAATAATGGACCCAGGGCCCAAAAAATAAATGAAAACTAACCACAGATATTAAGAAAAGAGTACCTCCAACACCAAGGAACAGAACACCATACTGAAGACATGGTCCCGTTTGGCGGGCTAAGCAGCACAAGCATTGACTTCTCCATAAGATATGATTATTTGACAGCAACAAACTACCCGCTGCAATATTTATTTGGAGTAATGATATTTATGAGGTAAATTTTATAATATTTTTTACATAAAGAAAATAAATAAAAAGAAAATATGTGATAATACAAAGAATTTAATGATCATGTACCTAGGTGTAAAATAGTTTTATATTATCATTTAATTATAAATTATTATTGATATAATTTTTATAATAATTGTCTTAAAAATCAATAATTTTATGATGAATTATGATTGGATAATGTATACTAATTTTTAGTCGATGTATAATCTTTTTTATCTAATACAAATAATCTAATAGAGAAAAAAAATATTTTATTTTTTTAAATGATATTATTCAAAATATTTTTAAAAAAAAACAATGCTAATGATATGCATTTTGTTTCGTCCTTTTTGTATAACAACGTTTCAGCGGAAGGTATGACTGTTATACCTGTTTTTTAGTGTTCTTTCTTGGGGATTTCCCCCCGTTAAATTACTATGGATTTTCCCCCTTTTATTAAAAAAAAAAAAAAAAGAAGCAATGCTAATAATATGCATTTTTTTATGATAGAGTAAAGTCTATGTGTATTTCATTAAAAAATCTCTGTTCATTCTTCTTTCAGTTTATCTCATAAAAAAATAGTCAACGAAAGAATGTGTTGAAAAATATATTTTTTAAACAGGTTGTTAATATTTTTCTTATTCAAATGTACGATTAAGATTTATGATAATTAGTTTCAAATATAAGATTAGGATTGAACTTCAATTTTAACAAAAAGCCTCCCATGATCGAGAAAAGAGTGAAGCAGTTGAACCAACATGCTGGGAACAAAAAAAACAAACACAACTACGTACGGATCTTATATGTTTAATTTAACATAAGTTTAGATATTGAATAAAAGAACATAGATTTAAATATGTTTTTACATTATATAAATGAGCAAGTTTTGATTTTGGTGTTTGTAATTTTTTTTTCACCTCTTTAAAATTTAAAATCATTGTTTTCCGTCTCTAAAAAAGGAGAGTGATTTTGACTTTTGAGTTTTAATCATTATAAAATGAGTGAATTGTGTTCTTAGTCCTTGTAAAACATTTTTTCATTGATTTTCATCCTTTAATTTTAAATTCTGAAATCACTATTTTTTAAATCTTTAACAGTTATTTAAAGATAAATAAACAATATTTATTTTAAAAATATAAAAAAAATCAAAAGTATCGCATGCTGGCATAGTATTACATATATTAATGAATATCAACTGGGATGATTACTTAATCTTACATTAAACATATAAGCAATTAACTGTGTCATATGACAATAAGAACAAAAACAGTAATTTCATATTTTTTTAGATGAAATCCAAAAACAAAATTATAAAGACTATAATAAAAAATCTCTTATTTATTAAGACTAAATATATATTTAAGTATCTTAAAAAGATTAAGTTTTATAATATTTTTTAGGTGATTGACAACAAAGGAAAGTCAAAGGAAAAAAAAATGCTGACGCTCCGAGATTGTAATTTCTGGGGGTTTGTGTTTTGTTTCTCTGTTTTCTTTTTATCACCAACTACTAAAAAACACAGAAAAAATACAACTAGACTCTCAAACTCTTAAAGGAAGGCCACACCTGCATGACTGCATTAGCGGAGAGGAAAGGGGCCATGCTGGGTGGAGGATCATATCAGGGTCCCTAAAATAAATGCCAGCAGAATGGGATCCCATCTTTACCAACCAAGGCTCATTAATTGTCTTTTCAAGTATGTAGAATGAAAATAACCTGGTACTTGGCAAATATAATATTTAAGCTAAGATGTCGAGTAAATTTAGCAAATATTTACTTCATAAAAAATATTAAAATAACTAACAGTTTTCTGTAAGAAAAACAAACAAACTAACAGTTATATAAAATGGTCATTTATGTCATATTGTACTACTTGACACTGTGTGACTCAATAATTTCATTTAGAAATGGTTTGAAAATACATAGGTTGGAGAGGGAGAAATCACGAGGTCAATGATGAGAGTGAAATTTCATGTAAAGGTTAACATTTCATGTATGATTGATAGAGACAGCGTCCAAACATTATATGATGATGGAAATTAAATAGATAATAATTTTTTTTAATCAGTAAATTTAAAGATAATATTAAACAATTTATAAAACACATTTTTCGATTAATTAAACTAGATTTTCTTGATAAATAGATTACAGTTGCACCTATAGAGATTTATTTAATATTATTTTAACTATAGGTACCAAATTAATAGTGCGCTATATGTATAGACAATAAATTATGAATATACTACATATATATATAAGGACTAAATTATTGTATAGTATACTATAGGTTAGGTTAACACAGATAAAATGACTTCATGATGGCAGGGATTAAATGGATAGCCATTGCATAGATATAAATTGATTTAATAACTTTTTAATTATAAAAATCAAATAAGAATTCGTCATATTACAAGGACTAAATATGTGTGTTAAACCAAAATTTTGTTTATTCATGCCCATGTTGCAATGTTGCTGATGCTCCAGAGAGTTTCGTTTCTTTCTCCAATGTATCTAAAAGACAAATAATAGGATTTTTTTTTCTTTAGGTTCATAATATGCAATTGACTTATAAATATTTGGATTCACGATTCGCAGGAAAA
This sequence comes from Glycine tomentella, assembly GCA_007407185.1. Taxonomy (NCBI): domain Eukaryota; kingdom Viridiplantae; phylum Streptophyta; class Magnoliopsida; order Fabales; family Fabaceae; genus Glycine; species Glycine tomentella. The sequence continues at coordinate 14,047 of PYAF01004025.1, read as the reverse complement.
AAGTCAAAACAATGTGACATCCACGTTCAGAAAATGAGCAAAGCTCTTCGACCAATAATTAAACGTAGAAACAGTAAAACTCATTGTTCTTTTAATCAGTACACAACTACATATTATCAGGTATAGACAGATTTTCATGAACCAGGTGATGCAATCCCTCTTCCAAAGTTACGGGTGGAGAATTGGAATCCTTAAGTGAGAAGAAACCATGAGTAATGAATGTTACGAAGAAACAACCACAAAAATTAAACTTTGTCAAACATAAAAGATAGATAGATATTGACCTCTCGGGAGGTTCACTCATTCAAACAAACAAGCTATATGCATCCACAACACAACAACTGAAGACGTAGTCAGGGATAATTTGCACAAATTAGGTTAGGTGGGTAAGTGTGGTGCCACCCCATATATTTGTGACTCTGTTTAAAAGATTTCTCAGCAAATTGCGGGTCTCCACAAGTTCGGCGACCATGTGATAAATATTATGACAGTAAGGATTTACCCAACTTTGTTTTGAATGTTTCTTCTACTCCAAAAGGAGAAATTCAACTAAACATTTTTTTTAGAAAGAATCTTAAAGAAAAAGAAAATAAATAACTTTTAAACAAACTTAACATGATGAGTTATAATTGGATAATTGTATAAATTTTTTTATATATTCATAATTTTTTTTCTTTTATGTAAAAGTACTTAAAAAAATATTTTTTCTGCCAGCTCTATCTCTGTGTTTTCTTCTCTCTCTCAACTCTCTTTCTCCTGTCTCTCCCTGCTCTCATTCTCTCCCTTGCTCTCTTTAAATCTTCTTTGGAGACATCTTTCTTAAGCTAAAAATAAAAATAAAAAACCTTACATAATTTTTTCTCCAATTTAAGATAATTTTTAAACCAAAGTTAGGCCAAACATATAAAGACGATTAAATGACACTAAGTGTCCAATTTCATAACTTTTTCAAAAAGTAGATATGTAATTATGTATATAAATGATATTATCGTGATAATTATAATATGCATATAAAATTTGACATGATTTAGACATTGGTAGATATGTAATCAAATCACAATTATTTATTATGTTTTAAATAGTAAGTATGAAAAAAACATTTAATTTGTTAGAATAAATCAATTTCTTACAAAAATTTTAATATTTTAAGGGAATAGTCTTGGTTTTCGGTCAAAGGATATATTGAGTTTACCAAAAATATTTTACGTTAAAAATAAAGCACGATGCTGTAGTATTGATTTTTTTTTTTTTTTGAGGGGTGGTTAATTTTTCGATTGTGTAAAATTTTGTGAAGGTAATCTATTTTAATAGAACTTTAAATTTAGAAATTAATTTTAATAGACTATAGGTGTAAAAAAAATTACAATTAATTAGAAATTATCTTAAAGATGTTTTGCCTCCGTGATATAATGATTCAGAAATTTCTTCCCCAATAGAGTGGGGAACAATATAGGATGGGTTGCCTATTTTCAGTAAGTGGACCTTTAACTCGAGTGATCCAACTTCGAGGTTTAATTTGAATGAAATTGGGGATAGGGCATTAAAATGAATTAGTAGGGCCCAGCGAAGAAACCAGTAGGCATGCATGATATGAAAATGATATATTCAGATACTCTAAGCAGCGTTAGTTTATTTTTCATAAAAAAAATTCTAGGTAAAAATAAGAAATTGTGTTGTTTTTCTTGTTTTGTTTAAGTTCTTAGAAATCGATAATAAATAAAAACGACGTGCTATTTTTTTTATAAAGTATATAAATAAAAAACAAAACCAACTACATCTTAGGAGATAGGAATCATACAATGATAATTATTTAAAAGAATACGATAGATAATGACTGCATAAAATAAATGCATGTGTGTTGCATTACATAAAGTTACAAATAAATTTTAAAAACAAACTATCCTACAAATATTATTTTCATAACACGGCCCCATTTTATAATTCTGCATCAGTGGTCCAGAATGGTTGGTGTAGTCCATAACAACTTAATAAATAAAGACATTATGTATTAACATACGATATATATATATATATACACACACAGATAAAAGAGAAATTAAGTAAAATAAAAAGAACAATGTTAAATAATATATGTAATAAAATAAAAAAAAGTGTAAAGTTAAAAACTGTATATAATTTGATCATAATTATTACGTATATATCATATATGTACCAGGGAGAATGGAAATTGAGTCTCCGTCCTGAGTCATGACCTTGTATTTCGCCTCATTGAAGGCATCCATGCAGGTGAAATTCCAAAAATGCGCTCCGTGTCTGAATTGATTCGAGGCAATATTTTGTTGCGACTTGCAAGGCAGTATGGAAATTTAGATAAACGAGTACGTGGACGCGAAGCCACTAGAGGTAGGTAGTATACACATGAAACACTTGGTGAGTCTTTTTTTAAGCATATAATATAATATAATATAATCATTTTTTGAAATTGAGGAGGAGGAATAAATAATCAATATTCGCAATCGTGGAAGATGGAAAAGTGGTCTTTAGTCAAACAAAAAGTGGAGTCTCACAACGCAACACTACATTAGCACTAGCGTAGCCGGTTTGGTTTTGATGATGATGATGTTGTTGTTGTTGTTTTCCACTTTATTTTGCTTCCCCACTGGCCGCAAAATGATGTGTCTTAATTTTGCAAAATACAAGCTAGATAGATCTCAGAAGGGAGAAAGAAAGAAAGGTGCAGCTATATAGCCACACTCAACACTCTCATAAAGAGATAAAAAGGAATTGAAGAATAAATAAAGATGGGTCAGCTGGGCATGGATGGAGGTGATGGGGAAGTGCTATATTATACAAATTAGCACATGACAAATTAAGGTATTGTCGTGCCTCAATTTGAATACATGACTATTATAACAAAACCAGCCATGTAGTTTGATTGAGCCGCGTCAATATCTTATTTTGCACTTCTTTTCCATCTCCTATGCACCCCCGCAATCTCAAAACCCAGGTGTGTATATATGTGTAGTTTCATTCATTCCTTTTGTTCTCTAGTTGTTAATTTTCTCTTTGCTTTTTTTCTTCTTCCTTGTTCCTCTCGTAGTCATATGGTTTAACCATCAAAATAAAGCAAATCAAAAAGCGTATACTTGTGTGGATTAATTCGGATTAGAAGGTATGGAGAATAAATTAAACATAACTGATTTGCAGAAGCATGTTAAGAAGTTTCATGGTGGAATTAATTTGACTGGGTAAACCAATTGTTGATAGTTATAGGATCGATGTATAATTAAATATGATGTTATAGAATCCCTAGTCTGGTTGCTTGCTAGTATTAACATTTCTTCCCTTTCCTAGAAGCAAGTGTTTTTTTTTTTTTTTTTTCTCGTTTTCCAAAGAAATATATAAACTTGAATAATAACATGGATAGGTTAGAATAGAAAGGGTAATTCTGGAACCAGAATATCGCCATCACCATGAATACTAATCGGAATTTTCGCTTCTCTTCGAGAGAGGTAGATTAGATAGATATTTATATATATAGCATGGCTAGCTTAACATGATTATATGACAAATACACACATAATTACCTATTATGTATATAAACGTCAGCAGTAGGCAAAATTGGGTATCAGATTGGCCATTAGAGTTTGTACCAAACCAATTTTTTTTATAAATTGTTATCTAATCATATACATAAAATGATATAGCTAAGGAAAGCATGAAGAGAAAATAAGGTCGCCCTTGTGCTTTTGTATGTATATCTACTTAGTTTTCAATTCCTAAGTTATTGTTAGTTCATAGCTGCCCAAAGATGCGAAGCTAAGGCATACTTCCTCAAACGGTTGAAAAATAATTGACATGTATCCACATATCAGATCATCATATTACCTATTAAGTAATCTTAAATGCTGAATATCCCCGATATCTGTAGTTAGTGAGTCTAAATTACAGAAAAAAACAAAATAATGTATCGAAAAAAAAGAGAAAAAACAGAATAAAAGGTTTTACTATAGAAATAGTAATGAATTTTCTAACGTGCATTCACGATTTTTTAATTATTTAAGAAAACAAAAAAAAAAAGAAGTTTTATATAATTTGTTTAAAACCTTTTACAATCATAAACAATATTTATTATATTAAAAATACAAAAAATAGTATTTATTCTTTTTAATAATTAGAAACATTTAATACAATGTATTTGATGCTCTTTAATCAGTTTTTATAATCAAGCACACATTAAAAATCGGGTAAGCGAAAATCTTTCCAAGGAAGGATTTTCTTCCCGGCCACATACAAATTACAACTTTTGGATTAACTTAAATTATATATTTATTATGTAGATCCCAGAATCATTCAATTTAGTAACAGATAGATGCTCCCAGGAAGGGGGGAAAATTTCTTGATCCATGTGAGGTTAGAATTTGCCTCGCAAATAGTATAAATATATGCATATAGAGCTATGAATTCCGCACGGTTTTGGAGGTTGCGTATAGTGATATAAATGATATTGAAATTGAATTCGTGTTAGAAGAATAATGAGAATGATAGAGACTGGTTGCAGGGAGGGGACACGGGAGAATTAATGAAGGGAATCCTTCGTTTTCGAGCTCTATAGAAGCTAGCTAAGTCACTGAAGATGCAAACTCAAGTGGGGTCTGTTGTTACCCTTTTCTTTTCGCTTCCTTATACATGTAGCTAGATAGCGCCATGGCCTGCCCTTGTTTTCTCCAATTGTCATGTCCTTTTAATAATTGTGATAACCATTATAAAAAGGTAAGGTTGAAATCACACTTGGGAAGTCTTAATTAAAATAAAATTGATATTATGAAAAACTATAGATAAACGTACGTGACAGATGCAACAGTAATTATACATGAGGTCATAACGCTGTTCTAAAGGCTTAAAAAATCTTAATATTACCACCCCATTTGTAGATTTATTCTGCAATTTTAAAACCTTGATAAAAAAATGATAAAATATGAAAGATTTATAATTTGTTTTGGGAAGGTGTTAAGTGGATGCTGATTCTAGGATTAGTTATTCTCAGTGAGATCATACCCCAAGTTTGTTAGGTTGAATTCCTTCGAAATTAATAGGACAATATTTCCCAATTACAGATTTTAATTTGTTAGCTTCTTGATTAGGTTTTTAGTCTTCCTAATGTGTTCATCCTTTTTTACTCTCTTTTAGTGTTATTTGGTTGATCTTTTGATGGATTTGTATGGATATCAACATAGTTGGGATGCATACACATCCTTTATAGATACACTAACTTTTTGACAAAACTAAATATATCTACTTCATTGACATTTCTGGCACACTTTCTTATATATATTTCTCTCTCTGAGTGTAGATGAGCATTGAGTGTTGAACGATATTTTTGTTATTATATATATAACATACATGTCTCTTAATAACTAAGACAGTAATCTTTTAAATTTGAATGTCAATAATGCATAGGCTTTGTTTGTTCTTCTGCTTACTCTCATAGACTAGATTAAACTTCACTTTCTTCTCTTTTGTCGCTTGGGAACGGTTCCCTCTCTTACTGCGAATATGCTATATGTGCCTCTACACAATTAGGATAAATAGGTATTTCTAACGCTCTAGTTATTAGAGTCACAAGGAAGTTTGTTAGCTAGCGTAACACACACACACACATATATATATATATATGATAAGAGGAATTGAGGATTGCATACCTCAAACATGTGCGTTGTGTGTTCCTTTTCCTTTATCTTAGTTGAGAGTGCCTGTTCTCGTGGTGCTGGTACTGTTGTTATATAGTATTTGATAGGGATTTGCAAAAACTAGTAAGATAAAAGAAATCGAATCCAATTGATTTTAAATTTATATCTAAATAATCAAATTATTTAGAAATTGATTTAAAATTAATCTAGTTTTAAAAAATAATTTTAAATTAGAGTGATTCTAAGAGTTACATCAGTTTTAAATTGATTTTCGAATTATTTTTTAGAATAAAAAATATTCAAATTTGAAAATAAGTTTAGTTTAGTTAATCAAACTAGTTTTGTGAAAATAATTCTGTTAAATAAATTGATTTTATAAAACAATGTACTCTTTTTTTTTTTTTGAATTAGTTTAAAAAAAATCAATTTATTTTAGGTTTCATTATAATTTGGTTCATTCCGAATGGATTTTTTTTACAGCCCGACCATCTGCTAACGGTTTTGCACCTATGCATGTACCATACTACCATTCATGATAACGTGGATCTTTGTAGAAATGGGATTGATATCCATGCTTATGAGTAAGTTCGATCATGTCAAAATTGTCATTTGTTAAATAATGCGCCAACCAAAAACACACGTACGCTGAGGCTTATGAGAATAAAGTGCTGACTAGACTCATTTAATTACCTCATGTTAAAATTTAATTTTGAGGAAGGGAAAAGAGAGCAGTGTTAGGTAAAATGAGTAATGTAAAAAACAAAGATAGAAAAAAGAATTTGTGTTGTAAAAAGTTATATTGCATAAATAATGTAACTATTTAATTTTTATTAATTCAAAAGGGTTAAGTAGTTTAACTAAAGGGAGATTATGGTTTGATTAATTTGCGTTAAAAGAAACACTCATATTTAATGTCCAATTGTATTTTGAGTTAAATTGTCCCTTATGCAAATTAATATTTATTTTGAAGAACAAAAATATTAAATATTGAAATCTAGATTTATAATAAGAAAGTCTTAATATTATGTTATAAGTTAACTATTTTAAAATTTTGACTTGTTAAGCAAAAATATAAAAAAAAAAAAGAATTTAATTGAACTATATTGATAATATAAAATATTTATATATGATTATTAAATCACAAATTATTATACATGTTAAATTTCTTAATTATACTTAATATTAAGAGTGTAAAGTGATATTTTATACAAATAATTATATATCTGACTCAGGAAATTTAGAAAAAGGTTTGAGAAGACTGTAGCTGTACCCAAAAAAGAAGGAGATTATAGTCGTCGTAGACCTAATTAAACCCTGATGACTTGTTTAAATGTTTTCGTGTGTTATTGACTTCTTTCGAAGGAAACCTTAATGATAAGATCACACTATACTGAGTCGATTCACATTAAACGTTAAAAAACTTCACCCTTTTGTATATATCAATCTATGCGGTGACGTGAGAGAAGCATCATAAATTCATCACACTGCAGGCTGGTTTTACATGTTTTTGAAGGAAACCATATTTGTTGGTTTCCCATATATACTATTGTTATTCTTGGCATTAAATTAATTTCCATTTCATTTTTGTGGGTCAAGAATTGGAGCACCCATGTCAATTGGGTTTGATTTAAATGGTGCGACAAGTTGATGATTTAAATCTTACTCTCTAACCTTTTGTCTTGACTCCAAACATAATCATAATCAATGACCCCACTAGACGGATACTATTGGATTTGGACAAAGTGATAGGCATCTACATTATCCAACTCGCTAGCTCTCTTTGCTTTCCCATTTAGAGGCCCTTTTGTTTCGTTTTATTCATCAAGAAATTTCCAACTCACTATTATCACTGCAAAAATTCTATATGTTACAATAGAAAGATTATTAGAATCGTTAGGTTAACAGTTGAAATTATTAAAATGGTCTTCGGTAAATATTAAATTTGGAGATATGACGAAAATAAGTTGTATCAAACACTAAAACACGTGTATTTTGTATTTATAGAAACAATTTATCAATATAAATATTGTATCTTTCATGGTCTCTTAAGTTGACCTTTATTTAAAGGTGGAAAAATAAGTTGCCCCATCTATGACGGCCAAACCAATGCAAGATACAGCGGGTATGCGAGCTATAAATTTCTTGAGTTGATTACATTTTTTTATTCTCTTACTTTTTGGTTGATTTTTATTTCAAAACTCATTACTAACAATTACTATGGTAATGATTTTATTTTCTTGTTTTATTTTAGGATAATAAAAAATATAGATAATTATGTTATTCTATTATCATACATTGAGAAAAAGGAATGAAAAGATATATATGTAGATCAATTGGTAGCCTAAAAAAATAAACTAATACAAAATGAATAAAATATTACAACGACTAAAATAATAAAAAAATATTAATTTGAAGGATTAAAATAAAATAATAAGAATAAAAATCTTTTTTTTGTTTTAGTAAAAACTGGACACAAAAAACATTAAATACTAAAAACAAAATTTACTAACTTATCACAAATAAAAATATATTTAAGCCTTAAATTAAATACTCATTTGATAACATTTTAATTTGAATTGAAATTATCTGTATCAGAGATCTGATTATAAAATTTCATAACTAATAATAACATAATTCGGTTATACTTCAAGCACTAAAATAGAGAGAGAGATTTTGTGAAATAATAATTCTAAAAACAAATCCTAATTTAATTAAAAAAATATTAATTTAATATATTAGTAGTACAAATATTTCGTACGTCAAATAATTAAAAATAATTTAAAATAACAATAAAAAAAAGATATTTATACCATTATTCTAATCAAATTTAATTTAAAAACTCAACATAGATGCAGGGAACTATAAGGTGCAGTCGAATAATTTAACTCATTATATTCTCCCATTCTGTGTGTACCACCGAAAACAAAAATGTCTACCATATATACCCACTCTTAAAAAACAATCTATGAGCTTAAAAGTCCACCGCAGTATTTATGGGTAACTGAACGTTTCCTCCAAGGAGGCCAAGAACAGTAGTTTTCAAATCTGCGTGCTTTAATATAGTTAATGCTAGCTACACGGAAGGATTTGCTTTTGTTCTACCTGTTCACTAACGCAGCTGGTAGCCCCAACCACCTTTTCTAAGAACCATGCGAGGGACATTCAACTTTCTGCAACTCTTTTCCGCACCTTTAGCCATAGCTCAGCATCACAGTTTAATTTAGCACATATAATAATAGTCTTCATACACAAAAAAAAGAATGGTATAGGATGTTTGAAAACGTGGTGGATCACGTTAAAAAATTGTAGTAGTTTTAAAGCTATTCTTTTTTATGTGGTCGAAAAACCTTCATGGAATCATGTGGTTTCAACGTGGTTCCAAGCATATTAGACTATTAGTAGAGGATTCTAAAAAATTACTGTTAACAATTTGAGTCACAACAATGGAAAACTTGTATTGGAAAAAAAAAAAGGTTTAACTTTAGTTTTGTCTCTTAAGCATCACAATTCTTTGATTTTGTTTCCTCAAATGAAATTCTATTGTGCAAATTGGATTTTCTAAAGCGTCAAATTGTGAGATTGTTTTATTCTCTTAAGCATTATTTTCATAAATATTTAACAAATTTTATTGATATGACAATACAGGATGATATGACAGCTCAACTCATATGTATTTAACGTATATATGTTCCTAATTGCACAATTTGTCGTTTATGATTATGATAACAAAAGAATCAAAAGGATAATTAAATCTGTTAATGAATGTGTTAAGCAACATATTAGCGATTACATTATCGACACATCATCATCTATTGTTATATTAACAAAAATGATTAAACATTTAAGAAAAAAGTGACATAGGAACTAAAATTACACAATTTTATAGAACCTAATATGTGTAGACATGGCAACGGGGCGGGTCGGGGGCGGTTTTTACTTATACCACCCCCGCCCCCGCCCCTCAAAACCACCCCCGCCCCCGCCCCCAAAACCGGCGGGGCTAAAAAAATTGCCCCCGCCCCCGCCCCCGCCCCCGACGGGGGTCGGTTTTCCCCGCCCCCGTCCCGCCCCCGAACACTTAAAAATTACTATTAAAAAATTAATTTTAAACAACAATCATAATATAAAATTTAATCGCGCTAAGTCTCAAATGTATGTAATTACAATAAAATTTCAACATTAGATGTTTATTGTTGGAAAATAAAATTAGTTATACTCTTAATTCTTGAATAAAATTAAGCCTTTATCCCAAGGTATTCCAAATATATAAAAATATTTTTGTAAATAATTAATTATAGCATGGCGGGGGCGGGGGCGGGGGCGGGGGCGGGGCGGTTATCAGCATTACCAAAACCGCCCCCGCCCCCGAATTCACAAGCGGGGAAAAACCGAACCCGAACCCGAAACCGGTCAACTCGGTTTTTCCCCGTTGACATCGGGGCGGGTTCGGACGGATGCCCACGGGTACGGGTCAAGTTGCCATGTCTAAATATGTGCAATTAAAACTTAAGAGACCAAAATTACCCAATTATAAATTACTAAAAGATTAAAAGTGTAATTAATTCGAAAATATTCGTTATATAAAAAATAATATTTAGCACTTCTAATTATTAAGATGTATACAATACTTCTTAATCAACCATTTTAAAGTTTTTGTAAAAGAAAACCAACAATTTTAAGTATTAATTAAAAAGATAGTCAAGAAATGATTGATGCATGTATCATAATCTCAAAATTCTCACACGAATGAATATTTTTTATTTTTTTACTTATTCTTTCACAAATTTAAAATATTTTAACTAATTTTCAACTAACGTGGTAACTCGTGAATTGCATAAGCAATAATTTAATTTGATGTAGATACATAATTTTTTATTAAGAAGAAGAAGAATGATATTTAAAAAATATCACTAGAGAACCTTCCTATTGCTTATCGCGAGACATTATGTTTTTTTTTTTTTTTTGTAATTGAAAAAAAAAAACTTTTGGTTCCACTAAAATTTCTCAAATCAGGTTTTAGTCCTAAAAAATAATTGTCTTATTTTAGTCTTTCTAACATGACATTATCCTTCGTCCTCAAACTGTATTTTGTGACTATTTATAACCGTCATTTAAATTTTAAATGTTAATTATAATCACTTTAAGGATTAAAAGTGTGAAGTATTTTTAAATTAAAGGATAGAAATAAGATAAATTTTTGTTGGAAGACTAAAACCAATTTTATAAGATTTTGAGGGAAAAAATATACTTTACCAAAATAATTAAAAATCCTCATATACATAAAAAAAAAATTAAAGGAAAAATACATAGATTTTCTCCTAGAAGAACTATGTGACTTTAATTTTCTATTTCATGGAAGGATACATACATGATCGAATCAAAAAATCAAACAAAAATTGTTTTTATAATTTAGTTTTCATGCTAAATATATATTATTCATTCATTTTAGTTAATTTATTTATTTAGTTTATTTCGGATGGGTGAAATAATTATTAGAACCAAAGAGTATGAGGAGTATAGTTTGTATTACATATTCTTTTATGCCCTTTTTTAACTATTTTCAATCTAATGGTTGTAATTTAAGTCTGGATCGAGAATGAATCTAGACCATTTATGGGTACCCAAAACCCAAAAATCTAATTCCATTTTTCTCTGTTCTTTCTCAATTCCAGCAAAAAGCTCTCAACGTTTCCAATTCTTTTCTCTGATCTCGAAATCGTTTTCGGCCTCTTTAGCTGAAAAATCGAAAACCAAACCGATTAAAATGTTTCTCGCCTCCCATTATACTTTTCCCCTAAAGAAATATTTGGATAAATCTTACCTTAATAGAATCCTAGCCTTTAGTTTATTTTATTTTTGAACACCATGATTATTATCTCTCAAAACCACTCTGATATTTTCTTTCCCCTTATCTTGCGCAACAAAACCCACCGCTTTGGGCCCTGTCGGAAGTTGTCGAAGATGATGAGGATCCCTAACTCAATTTGATCTCACTTTCACTACTTACATTTTGTTTTGTTTATCTATCATGATTCAATTTACTAATTTTTAAATTTTGTTTTGGTTTTGAAATATTTTTGTTGGTGCAACTACTGAACATGCTCTCCTAGGACAATCAATGTTAAGCATGGTGAGTTCGAAGGACTGCAAAAGACGTAACTGACCAACCATGACAACTTCTGATTCCAACAAGGTTATGAACACAGTCGATAAGTTGTTTGTTCATCTTTTCTCTCTCTCCCCCCATATATTATGCACATCATAACCTTCTTTTTCACTATCTATTTAAATCAAATGCCACAATCTCATTTTCAAATGGTAGTGTGAATTATTTGGCTACAATTGTTTTTCTTTTGTAGTGTAGATTTTCATGTTTATCATATGTGAAATTAAAAAGAGTCTTCACCATGCATGTGAGTCTTTCTTAGCTTACATTATATAAAAAGAGAGAAATAAATTTGTATATTGCATCATTGGTCATGTGGGTTTTTCATGTTTGTGGTTTTTTCTTTTCCCTTTTTCTTTAGTTGAAAAAAAATTATTTATTAACTTTTCTTCATTGTGCTACAGCACTATTATAGAATACCCCAGTGGTATATCTGAACAACATTGTGAATGGGTGTGTAGCCTATATTGTTGCTATAAGCATGATTGAAGATGCTGAGAATAAGGCCTTGTTACACTTGGAAAGATTAGCTATGTTAAAGTTAATTACATATTTGAAGATTCTTCATGTGGCCTCGAGCCTATAGTTATACATTCATGCACTTATACACATGGAATTTAGATGGAGAATTTTTTATTTTTTTTTATAAATCCATCACTAAATGTCCTTCAACTTTAGCCTGTAATAATATTTGAAGTTTTGAACAATAACGTTTTTCAAATTCTTTCAATCCATAATACATATTATCCATCATAGTGAATAAACATGTTTTATTGAGTTTTTCCAATGTATTGCTTATAATATTTGAAGTGGGCCCACTACTACAAAGCAAGGTTTTAAAGACGGTTGATATAGGCCTTTTAAGACGGTTCTGGAACCGTTCTAGAATACGGCGACTTAGAAAGTTGGATTTACGAAGACGGTTCATAGACCGTCTTAGAATGTCAACAAACTAAGACGGTCAAAGCAGTTAACCGTCTTAGAATATGGTGAATTTTTTTTATTGCAAACGCTTTCTAAGACGGCTATCTTACCAACCGTTTTAGTAGGTATCGAAATTCTAAGACGGTCAGATATTATAACCGTCTTAGAATATGGTG